>CM055119.1:337561699-338072795 GCA_029206835.1 Rana muscosa
GGGGTTACAAACCCGCTGAGGGATGTTATTGTCTCTTGGTTGTAGGCATTCCTTCTTGGGAGTGCTAAATTTCTTCTGAGGGGTCTTGTCCCCTCTCTCTGGTGTGTATCTTGGTTGAGAGACCCTAAATTCCTTCTCAGGGGTCGTGTTTTCTCTCTTCCTCTTCCTTCTATTCAGTTTGGAGCTCACTGAAAGAGATGGGCACCCGGTTGACTCCCTCACTCGGGCCCTCTGGCGTTTCCCGCCGGCTGGCGATTATCCATTTTCTTCTTCTTAGGACTGGAACACCTACTGGCAAAGTGGCCACTGCCTCCGCAGTTGTAGCATAACATCTCTTCTCGGTCCCGAGTGGGACTCGGTATTGACGTATCTGGGAACAACTCCTTTCTGGGGCTTGGTTTCTCTGCTCCACCTTGACCTTTCGCCATTATAGCAGTCATCATCTCCATCATCTGGGACATCTGCAACTTCAAAGTGTCCACCTCCGCTCCCCTATCGGGAGTCATGGCCGGTGTAACTATTGCTACCGGCTGTTTGACGGGCTCTATCAGGCGTTCTTTTTTTTTTTCTTCCAATATAGCCTCTCCTCTCTAATCATTCGGATGAGGTCAGGGTACTCCAGATTCTTCCCATCCTGCCGGGCACGCAGTGTCCATGCAATTGGATCCATGGGTTGAGCTCCCCTCACTACCTGTTGAGCACGGGCCTCATCTACTTTCCCTGGGCTGATCCCCTTCTTTAGGATCATCCTATGCAGTATTTTGTACAGGCGTCCCATATAGTCTGATAGTTTCTCACCTTCCTTCTGGTAGCAATGCTCCAGCTGATAAGCAAGCTCCGTGACTTTCTCTGTCCCACCAAACACATTCTGTAACACATCGAGGCACTCTTGTGCAGTACAATCTGCCTTGCTCATCTTCAGGTTGCGTACGGCCTCTAGAGCAGGCCCTTTCAAACTTTCCACAACCGTCTGTTTCTTTCTGCGGTCCGGAACTTCCCATTCCTCTAGTGCCTGAGTTGCGCTGTCTAGCCACTCCTCAAATCCCTCTTCTTCCAAGGGTACTGGTTTCCTCCCTGAAAACATCCGGAGTTTCCTGTACCCCGACATCGGGTAATCTGTGGGCTCTTTCTTGCACTGAGCTACAATCTCCCCCAGAACAGCGCATAATTCTGCACTAAGGGTGCCTGGGCTTGTCCTGGGACTCTTTGTGTCCTTCTGTGGGGATGACGGGGAAGATGGCTGCGGTGACAGTGTTATTTTTGTCTGAGGGCTGTCTCTTGTGCGCGGCAGCGCATGCAGCAAATGATAGACCTGATCGTCCTCATCTTGTATGCTGTTGCCTCTAAACTGTTCAGGAATTTCTGCCTGCCATTCCAGTAAGACATGTGAAAGTCCACCACTAGTTTTCGCGTCTATCACCCATGGTTTGTGAATCGGTGATAGGGACATTATGAGTTGTATCATTGCTTGTGTCTGCCATATCCCCGGGAGTTCTATAACTGCCGTCCTGGCTGGGTCTACGCCCCATCTCTTGTACCACTGTCCCACCTCTATCGGGTCCATGCCGGTAGCTTCTGGCGGTTTCACCGCTGTCTCAGTAATCCCGGATGTACGAGCCCCCACGTGTAGCGATACCCTCAGCTTAAGCGGGCCGCAAGGTTTGATTTGGGCCCTGAGTACAGCTCTCCAACCCACCGGCAATCGGCTCTACCCACTCTGGCACAGCTAGTCTAAAGGATACACACATATATCCTTATACTTTAAGAGAGAGATTCAAACATAGAACAGTGATAAAGGGATAACGGATTTTACTTCTTGTTATGCAAAGAAAACACACAGCAATGACAATATGATTTTTAACTTATATGCAGAGCCCTGCAATGACAGTCACATTACACCATAAGAATAAAGGGGGGTAAAGCAACGCCACGTGGGGCGACCGTTAACTAGGTACCCTATGGCACAACAGCTAAATGTATACCTAACGGATCAGGCCTGATCCCTTACTCTAAAACTTAGTCCTGTAAGAATAATGGATTCTTCACCGGCTTGCTGTAGAGGTGGTGCACATAAGAATAATAAACACTTTGTAATCCAACAGGGAGAATCTGAACAACTGACCGTACTTCACTAGAGATCCTCTGGATCAGTCCTGCTGCGGATCTCCAGTGAGAGTCTTAAAGTGAGGTGGTAGGCCTCGGCAGTCTATAGGCACAGTACTATAAACAGGTTATTGGATGAGCTTTCGCTCAGCTCACCCTCCGGACGCGACCCGTCCGGGACTTCCACCGGCTGTGTCGTCACTCGCACACCGCGGTTGCTGCCATCGGGTCTCCGATCCAATCTAGGCTGCAGGCAGGAGACGTTGGATGCCACCCAGGCTCGCAGAGGGTGGAAGGCTCTTTGGTTCGCTGTAAGAAGTCCCCAGGCTTCAGGCCCTCACACAGCACAGCTCCGCACAGGTGGATCAGTCTCAGCCGTCCCGTGTCCAAAGAGAGCGAGCTAGGCCTCGCCCCTTCCTTATATCACTTCCCCCATGAGTCTCTGGGGCATAACCCAAAACATCCTGTGAACCAGTGGAGCTCTGGGAACCGTAGTTCTTTCTCCTAATTAAAGGGGAAACACCCCGCTACAAAAATAAAAAAATAAAAAACCCATTCCAGCGATGTAATTCAGTGTCCCGCGGTGATCCGATGTCCAGCCCTGCAGTCTCCACTCCACAAGAAACATCATTGGCTGAGCGGACCTGATGGGGAACTTCCTCCGCAGTGTAATAAATGAATAGACCCCGCCCCTTCTCACGTTCCCCATCAGGTCCGCTCAGCCAATGAAGTAGGTGTAAGGCAGAGCGGACCTGATGGGGAACATGAGAAGGGGCGGGTCTATTCATTTATTACACTGCGAAGGAAGTTCCCCATCAGGTCCGCTCAGCCAATGACGTAGGCGGGGTCTGAGGTACGAGGGGGCGGGGTCACCCGTCAGGTCATAGTGGTAAGCCCCAGCTTTCCCCGCTTGCGGGGAATAGCCAATGACGTAGGCGGGATCCCCCCTACGTCATTGGCTATTCCCCGGCAAGCGTTTTAAAAACTTTTTTTTGCATTGATAGAGGACCCGGGTCCCCAAACCCTTTTTAGGACATTAACTTGCATATTAGCCTTGATAATTAGCACTTTTGATTTTGAACGTTCGAGTCCATTGTATTTAATAGGGTTCTAAAGTTCGCGCAAACTTTAGGTCTGTTCGCAGGTTCTGGTGCGAACCGAACGGGGGGGTGTTCCGCTCATACCCATAACATGGGTACCTATAGAACACGTTCACATCAATGCATTTTTGTTCCTCTGCATTTTTGGAAAGGGTCAGGGACTGTAATAGACTTCAATGGATCTGCATCCAAAATGCAAGTACTGCATTTTTTTAACGCATTTACCGCGATTTGCGTTTTGCGGTTTCTGTTTTAAATTTTTTGGGCTTTACATTCACTGTATATGGCTGGTTGCTAAGGAGCGAGCCGGGAAGCCGACCGCCACGTCCTTAGCAACCGATGAGCCATCAGCTGTCGTCGGAGTTCCCGCTGAGAGACGAATGTAAAAAACGAATTGCCGGCTCAAAAAATTCAGGAAAAAAACGCCATGGGGTCCCCCCCAAAACCATAAGGGTCTGGAATGGATTTTGAGGTGAAAGCCCATGCCAAAAATCCATACCAGACCCTTATCTGAGCACACAGCGCCCCCCCCCCCCCCCGAACCATACCAGGCCACATGCCGCCTTCAACATGGGGCTGGTCCCTATGTTGATGGGGACAAGGGCCTCTTACCCACAACCTTGGCTGGTGATTGTGGGGGTCTGTGGCCAGGGGGCTTATCAGAATCTGGGAGCCCCCAGATCCTGCCAGATATGCCCCCATACATTGCAAAAAAAAAGTAGTGTAGTGCTACAAAAGACAAGAGACAGTTTTTGATAAGTCCTTTATTAAAAATGCATTTTTCCTCTGTCTTCTTCTTCTTCCTCCGCTCTTCTTCTTCCTCTGGTGTTCTTCTTTCTCTGCTTCTTCCTCCGGAGTTCTTCTCCCTCTGGTGTTCTTCTTCCTCCGGTGTTCCTCTCCTTCCCTTCCTCCGGTGTTCTTCTTTCTGCCGCCGACCCACTGAAAATAAAAACAGTGATCCTCCTCCAACGTTGGGTCCTGCTGATCTGTCCACTCCGATGTCGGACATTTCTTATATAACTATGGGGCGTGGCCATTGGATGATGTCGCCCGGAGACCCCATCCCCTTGTGACATCGTGGACCTATCATGCCCTGGGGGGGGGACATCACAAGGGGGCAGGGTTTCCAGGTGAAACCATAGTTATATAAGAAATGTCCGACATCGGAGATCGGCGGACCCAGCATCGGAGGAGCACCGTTTTTTTTCTTTTCAGCGGGTCGGCGGCAGCACCAGAGGAAAAAGAATGCTGGAGGAAGAAGAAGACCTGAGGGAGAAGAACACCTGAGGAAGAAGAAGAAGACGGAGGAAAAATACATTTTTAATAAAGGACTTGTCAAAAACTTGTCTCTTGTCACACTACAGTACTTTTTTCCTGAATGGGTAGGGGTATTATGCACCCCATACTCATTCACATGGGGAGGCGGAATCTGGCTTCCCGCCTGTTCCTTAGCAACCGTCTATATATAGTGAATGTAAAAAAAAAAAAAAACATGCAAAATGAAATTCACTGCAAAAAATGCGGTAAAAAAACACAGAAAGCACAGCAAAAAGCACTGCAGAAACGCTCAAAAGCAACATGCATAGATGTGAACCGAGCCTTCAGCCAATATGTATTTTGCTACATGTTTTTGGTAAAAAAAAAAACCCAATAAGCGTATATTGATTTGTTTGCGCAAAAGTTATAGCGTCTACAAACTATGGGTTATTTTTATTTTTATTTATTTAATAGTAATGATGGCAATCAGTTACTTTTAAAACTTCAGACACTAACTGACACTTTTTGGGGACCAGTGACATTATTACAGTGATCAGTGCTAAAAAACATGCACTGTCACTTTACTAATGACACTGGCTGGGAAGGGTTTAACATCAGGGGCGATCAAAAGGTTAACTGTGTTCCTAGCTGGTGTGCTTGCACTAGTGGAAGGCATGGATCGGTGTTTCTGCTTTACAGGAACACAGGATACATGCCTTCTGTACTGACAGAACAGTGATCTGCCTTGTTTACAGCTGATCAGTTCCCACTGTGTATAATCACAGCAGGGACGGGCCGGCTGTGGCACATGTGCGTGCCCCACACCCAGAAGTGTTGGATCACATACTAAGACTGGTGCATGCTGGGTCAGTGATGTCACAAGGAGCAAGGCCCCAAAGCACCCACCTCCCCATGTTAAGGGCATGTGGCCTGGTATGGTTCAGGAGGGCCTTTTCCTGACCTGTCAGGCTGCATGCTGGGATAAGAGTCTGGTGTGGATTTTGGGGGGGACCCCATGCCATTTTTTTAATTTTGGCGTAGGGTTCACCAATCAATACCCGACCTGAAAGACCTGGTATGCATTGGGGGGGGGGGTTCTCATAATTATTAATTGTCAGTTTTTTTTTTTTTTTACATTCAGCTGTAATTTATCATTTTAATATTTGATCCAATTATGTATTATATTATTCATTATGCAATTGGTCCATTGTTTTTATACCAACAATGCTGTGGCGTTGTAGGCAGCTTCACATAACCTTTTGCAATAATTTTTTCCCTTCTCGTCCTTGTTTTGCGTCCCAGCATATTTAAATCCTCAATTTGTCTCCATCCCAGGGCTTGACAAAGATGCTGCCTCCTCAAAACACATTGTCCTGGAGACACACAAGCGCTCCTCTTCATCTGGAAAGGGCTTGGAATACTGGTGGCGACATAATTTTCAGTTCCTGTGGTAGCGCATGGGCATAGACTGTATCAGAACCTTGTCGGCTATTGCCATATTTTTCTACTCCTCACCCTTGCTGTTAGTGTAGCAGGATCCCCTATCTTGATTGGCCACAAACTTCTAGAAGTTTTTACGGTGATACAACATCCCAGTGCCACCTGGTGGACATGTTGTAGCGCCTTCTTGACTTCTTTATGTGAGTGGATCTTTTATGTTTACCATTGTTTTTCTGTTAAAAGGGGACACGTTCATTTATCCTGGAGGCATTTGTTTTTTTCTAATTGGAAAATATCTTCCAGAATTGCCTATTTAACTCTTTTGGCTCATGATTGATCGTGTGGTTTGTATATTTATGGGCAAATGAGGACAACTGAAATGTGAGTTGGATTTTCAATGCTCATTTAGAGGCACAGCCCTGGTAAGGGCATTGGAGCATCCACATACCTTGGCTCATTTTTAGCATACATCCCAGGACTTTGTGTGCTTTCCTTTTGTTTGTCACACTTTCTTTCTCGTACATCATGGGACACAGAGCGGCATAGTCATTACTATGTGGGTTATATAGTTTACCTTCAGGTGCTGGCACTGGCAACTTCCAAACCGGAAGTACCCTCCCCTATATAAGCCCCTCCCATCCGGGAGCACCTCAGTTTTTTGCCAGTGTCTAAGGTGTTGGCCAAGAAGTAACATGTGTTTTTCACTGAGCTTGCGTACAGGTTCTTTTGGGCCTCAGTAAGCTATTCCGGATCCGACCAAAAAAGCTTCATAGCTAAACGGTCGGTACCCGGGCCTTGCAGAGAAGAGCAAGGTTTTTGCCTGTAATGCCTCTCTTGGGAGGGCTGGACCCTGGGATCCAGAGCTCTGGTCATACCCACGACCAAGATGTTTTCTGTGCAGGGTGCTATACAGGTCCAGGGGAGTGGAATCCTTGGGAACCCGGTCCCTGAAGGTTTGATTACAATGCCTGCCGTGATAGGTGAAGTTTGGGCTTCTGTGGACCAAACAGAGTCCTGCGGCGGGGAAAAGGTAAGTGGGGGCCCCTCAGGAACTTGGTTCTATTGAGGGGACCCCCAAGCCTAATATGTCTTTCTGCCTGTTACCTAACGGTATTCCCGCTAAGTATCTGTGCATGCCTGTAACTACTAAAAAATGTAATAATTTTAAGAGTGGTCAAGAAAAAAAAAAAAATGGTTAAACCGCGGTACCTGTGTTAAACCACTAGAGGCCGCTGTGGAACGTTGTTTTCTTGTCATGTGGATTTTTTCTTTCCAAGTCAAAATCCAGGCAGATGGTGAGTTCTCTGGATGGGAAACTGTTTCCTCTGCCATGTTGCAATGCTCGTCCATCCCCTGGCCCTGTGGCAAACAGGGCCCTGGCTTCTGTCCCTAGTTACTTTCAAAAAAGAGCGCCGAAGGCGCACGTGCCCGCGCACGTGCGCGTGCACGCGCCTCTATTTATAGAGGTGAGCTGGGAAAAGGGGCGGAGCTTGGTGGATGACGCTCTGTGCGCGCCGCAGCGCTTCTGCGCATGTGCGGGCGTCCCAGCATGATAAAAAGCACAATTAGGTGTTGTCAGCTAGTTATGGAAGGCAGAAACAGAGCTGGCAACATTTAGAAAGGCATACAGCAGGCGGTTGATGCAGGCATCCCCATAGAAAGGCACATTAGTGGACACCAACTGTTTATATAGCAGCAATTGTGCTAGACTATTGTCAGTAAGAGGTGTATTTCGGCTGGAATACCTCAGCTTTGGGCTTAGGAATATGCCGTCTAAAGTCTCCGGGACTAAGAATCCCAGGAAGCATAGGGGGTCTCCATCGGGCTCTGAGGATCTTGGGCATGCTTCGGCTGCACCAATCTCCCCTGAAAAATCAGAGGTTAGTGACCGTAGAGCACCCTCAGGAGTACCTGGTACTGTGGCTGTCCTCAGTTCACCTGCTCCTGTGTATATAACAGAGGAGGTTTTTTCCTCAGCTCTGGGAGGACTGGAAGAGAGATTGACAACATTGATCGCTGCTTCCCTGTCAGAGGGAAAGCGCGCCCGATCTCCGTCTCCTCCCTCAGAGTACCTGTTAGCAGAGCAACAGTCCCATACAGGGATCGACCTACCTGAAGGGGATCAGGATGAGGTTGATTCTGTTGTAGAGGAATCAACAGTGGAAGAGCCATTCTCAGCATCACATGCTGAAAGATTATGGGTTCAGTCCCTGACTAACATGGTCCGATCAGCATTTAAAATGCCCCTTGCGGAGCCATCATCCACTTCTGTCTCCTCGTTGGGGTCGCTAAAAGCTCCCCAGACTGTTTGTTCCTTTCCAATCCATCCTTTACTGGAAGGGCTCATTTACCAGGATTGGGAACATCCTGATAAAATATTTACTCCCCCCAAGAGATTTCCGGTGGTCTATCCCATGGAGGATAAGTTCATCAAAAAATGGAGGGTCCCTACAGTGGACGCAGCCATCTCTTGTGTGAATAAATCACTGACATGTCCAGTAGATAATGTCCAAATGTTCAAGGACCCAATAGATAAAAAATTGGAGTCCTTATTAAAATCTGCTTTCTCTACAGCAGGCTTGGTGACACAACCAGCAGTGGCAGCTATTGGGGTCTGCCAAGCAGTGAAGGATCAGTTGAAACAGGTCTTAAGGGACTTGCCAGATCAGCAGGCTCTTGCCCTAGCTGATCTACCTAGAGCCTTATGCTTTGCGGTTGACGCTATAAAGGATTCAATCCATCAGGCCTCCCGCCTTACGCTGTCTGTAGTACATATGCGCAGGCTTCTATGGCTCAAAAACTGGTCTGCTGAAGCTCCCTGTAAAAAATTGCTGGTTAGCTTCCCATTTCATGGTGAACGCTTATTCGGGGAAGACCTGGACAAATATATCCAGAAAATTTCCAGCGGTAAAAGTACACTCTTGCCGGTTAAAAACAGAGTTAGAGGTCCCTCTTTTAAGAGGCCTGCTTCTCCAGTCCCTAGGACATCGGCTGTGAAACAGTTCCGACGGCCTTCTCGGTCAAATCCCGGGGGTAAAAATCAGGGACAATCGCAGGGTAACAAGAAACCCTGGGTCAGGAGAGGTACAAAACCTCCCCCAAAGTCAAATGCATGAAGGGTTGCCCCCACTCAATCGGGTGGGGGGAAGACTTCAGTTGTTCGCAGAGACCTGGCGGGACACGATCAGAGACAGATGGGTGCTCTCCGCAGTAAGTCTGGGATACAAATTGGAGTTAAAAGACTCCCCTCCTTCCCATTTTATAAGGTCAAACGTGCCAAGGGATCCCCGGAAGAGAGGATCCCTCCTGTTGGCACTAGAACAACTATTGCTCCAAGGAGTAATTATGGAGGTTCCCCTGGAAGAATGGGGGTTCGGGTTTTACTCAAACCTCTTTACAGTCCCGAAGCCAAACGGGAACGTGAGGCCCATATTAAATCTAAAAGGGCTAAACAAATTCATACATATCAGGACTTTCCGGATGGAGTCGATTCGATCGGTGGCCACTGCCCTACAAGGGGAGGAATGGTTAGCCTCGATCGACATCAAAGATGCTTATTTGCTCATTCCCATCTTTCCAGTCCACCAAAAATTTCTACGCTTTGCAGTAGAAGGGCGCCATTTTCAGTTCAGAGCCTTACCCTTCGGTCTGGCCACAGCACCACGAGTGTTCACAAAAATTCTGGCCCCATTATTGGCCAATCTAAGAACACGAGGTGTAACGATAATGGCATATCTAGACGACTTGTTGCTGATAGACCACTCAGTGGAAAAACTAGAAGTGGTTGTTCACGAGACAATCGAGTATCTGGAATCTCACGGTTGGATTATCAACCGAGACAAGTCAGCCCTAAAACCAGTCAAAAGTCTGGAATACTTGGGGCTAAGGCTGGATTCAGACCAGAGAAAAATTTTCTTGCCTCGAGAAAAGGTGTCGTCTTTGAGAGATTTGATCCACCTAGTGGGTACAAAAAGACAGCCATCCATACGCCTGTGCATGAGGCTGCTGGGAAAAATGGTGGCATCATTCGAAGCAGTACCCTACAGTCAATTCCATTCAAGGAATTTGCAAAGGGACATACTGTCAGCCTGGAACAAAAAAGTTCAGGCCCTAGACTTACCAATGTCCTTGTCCCCTTCCGTGCGCAAGAGCCTCCGTTGGTGGTTGGTTCCCCAGAATCTGGAAAAAGAGAAATCCTTCAGTCCGATTTCTTGGAAGGTGGTCACTACAGATGCCAGCCTTATAGGCTGGGGAGCAGTACTGGAGCAATGGTCTCTCCAGGGCAGGTGGTCGGATGCAGAAAAGGCCCTGCCCATCAATCTCTTAGAGATACGAGCAGCCCGGTATGCCCTAGTAGCATGGACATCCAAACTCCAAGGGGCCCCTGTCAGAATTCAATCAGACAATGCCACGGCAGTGGCATATATCAATCATCAGGGTGGCACCAGGAGTCGTGCAGCTCAGAGGGAAGTGAATTGCATTCTGAAATGGGCAGAAAGATATGTCCCAGCCATATCCGCAGTATTCATTCCAGGAGTGGAGAATTGGAAGGCGGACTTTCTAAGTCGCCAACAATTATGCCCAGGGGAATGGTCCCTTCACCCCGAGGTTTTCCGGACAATATGTCAGCGGTGGGGAACACCGGATGTAGATCTGCTAGCATCCAGATTCAACGCAAAGGTGGACAGGTTTGTCTCTCGGACAAGGGATCCCCTAGCTTGCGGCTCGGATGCCCTAGTGTTCCCTTGGGATCAGTTCAAGCTGATATATGCATTTCCACCGCCACAATTGTTACCTCGATTACTCCGCAGAATCAGGGTAGAAAAGAAACCAGTGATTCTGGTGGCTCCAGCGTGGCCCCGAAGAGCATGGTACGCGGAAATTGTAAAAATGTCTGTGGGGAGTCCTTGGACCCTCCCACATCGTCCGGACCTGCTTTCGCAAGGACCGATATACCACCCTTCCTTACCAGCCCTAGGTTTGACGGCCTGGCTATTGAAGCCCACATTCTAAAAAAGAGAGGTCTCTCTAATCCTGTGGTATCTACCATGATCAATGCCAGGAAGCCGGTATCCAGGCAGATCTACTATAGAATCTGGAAGGCGTACATCGCCTGGTGTGAGGCCAAGAAATGGCATCCACGTAATTACGTAATAGGTGGGATTCTGAACTTCCTACAGTGGGCTGTAGATAGGAAGCTTGCCTTGAGTACTATCAAGGGTCAGATTTCGGCCTTGTCAATATTTTTTCAAAGGCCCTTGGCTTCGCATGCACTAGTCAAAGCTTTTATACAAGGAGTGATGCGTATTAGCCCTCCGGTTAATATTCCCATATGTCCATGGGACTTAAACCTGGTTCTGTCGGTTCTACAGAAGCAACCATTTGAACCATTACAGCACATTTCCTTGGTTCTTCTCACCAGGAAATTGATTTTTCTAGTAGCCATTTGTTCGGCTAAAAGAGTGTCGGAATTAGCCGCTATGTCCTGTAAAGAGCCATATCTGGTTATCCATAAGGACAGAGTAGTGTTACGTCCTCATCCAGCCTTTCTTCCTAGGGTGGTATCGAGGTTTCATTTGAACCAAGATGTGGTTCTTCCTTCTTTTTTCCCCAAACCTACTTCGGTAGAGGAAAAGTTATTGCATTCTTTGGATGTAGTAAGAGCAGTTAAAGCTTATCTAAAAGCCACTGCTCAGATTCGCAGAACGGATACTTTGTTTATTCTGCCGGAAGGCCCCAGAAAGGGTCAGGCAGCGTCAAAATCTACTTTAGCCAAGTGGATTCGACAGGTCATTATGCAAGCCTATGGCTTGAGAAGGAGACCGCCTCCGTTCAAAGTTAGGGCGCACTCCACGAGAGCAGTTGGAACTTCATGGGCAGTGCATCACCAGGCCTCCCTGGCTCAAATCTGTAAGGCCGCAACATGGTCTTCAGTACACACGTTTACTAGGTTCTACCAGGTGGACGTTAGAAGTCAGGAGGATGTCGCCTTTGGGCGCAGTGTGTTGCAGGCCGCAAAAGATCCTCATGTCTGATAGCGCTCAGCTTATGTATGGTGTATCCCCCCCCTCATTGGGCATTGCTTTGGGACGTCCCACATAGTAATGACTATGCCGCTCTGTGTCCCGTGATGTACGAGAAAGAAAATAGGATTTTTATAACAGCTTACCTGTAAAATCCTTTTCTTGGAGTACATCACGGGACACAGAGCTCCCACCCCTCTTTTGGGGACACTTATTGCTTTGCTACAAAACTGAGGTGCTCCCGGATGGGAGGGGCTTATATAGGGGAGGGTACTTCCGGTTTGGAAGTTGCCAGTGCCAGCACCTGAAGGTAAACTATATAACCCACATAGTAATGACTATGCCGCTCTGTGTCCCGTGATGTACTCCAAGAAAAGGATTTTACAGGTAAGCTGTTATAAAAATCCTATTTTTCCCAACTACAGGACTCAGTTGGATGTTACAGAAGCATAAGCATAGAATGGACTCTGTCTCCCTCAAGTCTGTGTCTGTTGGTGCCTAGACACAGGCATTGTTGTCATACTACTTTAAGGGTCTTACTTAGGGTTCTAACTCTCCCAGCCACCAGGGTCTCCATACTACCTTAGTCTGGCGTAAAATTGGTTCACCCAGACATCTCAATCTAACCACCCCTGAATAAGATCCATGTTGTTAGGCACTCCACTAAAGGTCAGCCATGACATTATATTTGTTATTTTCTTTTTTCTGTTTTGAACAAGAGATTGAGTAGCCCTGACTATCCTTCTAGAACATACAGTAGCTATAATTTCAAAAGAGCATCTCAGTAGGCATTCAGCTTGAGTAAACAAGGGGCTATGGGTCTGGTACTTCAAAAGAACCTAGGCTTCACTGTAAACCATTCTGGGGGCCATGACCTAGCAGGTATATAATAAACAAGATATCGGTAAGTTCATTGCACTCACTGCCTTATCAACTAAGTGTCTGCTAACAATAAACATCTGGCAAGGTTATCAGTTTCCTTTGGGGGAATTGGGATTGACCCCTATGACGATCTCATGCACTGGACACGAATAGCGTAGCTGGTGCGTCCATTTTGTTTGGAAAGCTTCCATGACAGTTGTTCAGCTCAGAGAGTCAGCAGTAGAAATGGACTCTCATTCCCCCCTCCCTTTCCCAAATTCCTAAGTTTCTACTTCAAACAGTGTTATATAAAACATACAAGCAGAACGAAGCCAGGCCCCGAAAAAACCCCACTTAACAGTTCCTGGCTAGGGATGAGCTTCGTGTTCGAGTCGAACATACGTTCGACACGAACATCGGCTGTTCGATCGTTCGACGAAGATCGAACGATTTGGGCCGTTCGCGCCAAATTCGAGTGACGCAAACGGCCCACAATGCACTACGCCATCACAGTGTCATCCAGTGTTGCCAACCCCCCCAAGTGAAATTTACTGGCAAGATGCCTAACAATTACGAACACCACCGATTTTTTTACTGACACTTCGGAAAAGAACCTAAAATGGCTGTTTTCGGTGCTAAACTGTGCAACTTTTAGTATTTAAACTATAAACATGTTGCTAGTGCTATTAGCAATGTGTTTAGGTTAAACAAAAGTCAAAAACAGAATTTCTCTATTTACATGAAGGTCAGGTTAATATAACACAGCCTGCACAGAGTTCCCCATTACAGTGCAAGGGAGAACTCTGCAAACCTTGATGTAAAGGACGATGCCACAGATCACGATCTAAGGGGGAACTCTGATGTAAGGGGGGGCTCTGCGCTCCCATTTATATCAGAGTTCCCACTTACATCAGGGTCCGCAGAGTTCTCCCTTGCACTATAAGAGGAAATCCTGCAGACTCTGATGTAAAAGGGAACATTGGGAACTCTAATGAGTGAGGGGGACTCTGGTGACCAGAGATTACCTTCCGCAGAGTGAATACACTAAGGTAAGGGGGGTTACTGATATAAGGGTTAACCTTTATTTCAGTGCCCCCTTACATTATTGTGTTCACTCCCCCCCTTACATCAGTGACCTCCCCCTCTGACTGACCTCCTCTCAGGTGAACCGTGCAGGGCTCAGTCAGGCAACTCCAGCTTGGCGGCTCTGGTTTTATTCTATAGTCTCCGCTACACAGTCCACACACCTGACTTCTCTCGTGATCCCCAATCTGGCGGCGCTCCCACTCTTGACTCCTCTACTGGCTCCCCCTCAGAGACTGCAGACATGATAAAAGATGAGATGGTCAGAGACTGGAGACATGGTACAGGAGATGGTCAGAGACTACAGACATGGTACAGGAGATGATCAGAGACTGCAGACATGGTACAGGAGATGATCAGAGACTGCAGACATGGTACAGGAGATGGTTTTTGAATCCCGCGAACCAATAACATGAATTTTACCAGGGTGGCGTGACATGCTGCAGCTCTTGCCACTATCACCCCCTGCCAGCTCCTGCCCCTACCATCACTCCCTGCCAGCTCTTGCCACCATCACCTCCTGCCCCCACCACCTTCTGCCATCACCTCCTGCCCCCACCACCTCCTGCCAGCTCTTGCCACCATCACCTCCTGCCCCCACCACCACCTGCACCCACCACCACCACCACCATCTGCACCCACCACCATCACCTTCTGCCACCACCTTCTGCCACCATTACCTCCTGCCACCATCACCTCCTGCCCCCAACACCACCTGCACCCACCATCACCACCACCTGCACCCACCACCATCACCTTCTGCCACCACCTTCTGCCAGCTCTTGCCACCATTGCCTCCTGCCACCATCACGTCCTGCCCCCAACACCACCTGCACCCACCACCACCACCACCTGCACCCACCACCATCACCTTCTGCCACCACCTTCTGCCAGCTCTTGCCACCATTACCTCCTGCCCCCACCACCACCTGCACCCACCACCACCACCTCCTGCCAGCTCTTGCCACCATCACCTCCTGCTCCCACCACCACCTCCTGTACACACCACCCCTACCTCCTGCCACAATCAGCTCCTATCAGCTCTTGCCACCATCACCTCCTGCTCCCACCACCACCTCCTGCCAGTTTTTGGCACCATCACCTCCTGCCCCAAACACCACCACCTCCTGCACCCACCACCACCACCTTCTGCCACCATCACCTCATGCCCCCACCACCTCCTGCCACCAGAAGAAGAAGCTCTTTATTACCTTAAAGCAAGGAAGGCCGCTTGCCTGAGCTGGTCCACTTCTTCTGTGGAGGCTGGGCTCCTCCATTCCGCCTGCTCAACTCCTGCCTCTGTCATGTATGGTTTTCAAAGGCTGGCGCCGCGCGCCTGGCGGGATGCGCCATGACATCACTCGCATCCCTGCCAATAGCGCACGCCGCGCACAGACTCTGTCAAATCCGCCCCCCCCGGGTGGTCCCGCCCACTGGCGCTGGCCGAATGATTGCAGGATCGGATGAGCTCGGGAGTCGGGCAGCTCACCGAAACTGCGCATGCGTAGTTCAAAGCCGCTAGGTCACGGCTATTTTTACGTGCACTTTTTTCCTATCACGGACATTAACGGACATGAAAAAAAAGACTTGCTTTTACGTGCTGTCCGTAAATATACGGACGGTTGGCAACACTGGTGTCATCCAGGCGCTGTGATTGACCAAGCATGCACTGTGACCCCGCATGCTTGGCCAATCACAGCGCCGGCAGCGAGGAGAGCAATGATTGGCCACAGGCAGGATGCCTGTGGCCAATTATTGCTGAGGGGGTTTAGTACACGCCCCACACTATAAAAGGCCGCCAGCGCGGCGGCCTTGTGTAGTGTGTTCCGGAGCAGGGAAAGAGAAGCATAGGCAGGGACAGTGTCATTATTTTTCCTTTACTAATCCTGGATTCCTTGTGTTTAGGGACAAATAAGGTAGGGAGAGTGTCAGTGACAGTGTGCTATTCTGTGCTAATCCTTGTTTGTAGGGACAGAGAGGTACAGTGAGGGAAAGTGTCAGTGTGCTATTCTGTTCTAAAACTATTTTGCTGAACCATATTTTCAATCCTTGAGTTTAGGGACAGAGAGGTACAGTGAGGGAAAGTGTCAGTGTGGTATTCTGTTCTAAAACTATTTTGCTGAACCATATTTTCAATCCTTGAGTTGAGGGACAGAGAGGTACAGTGAGTGAAACTGACAGTGTGCTATTCTGTTCTAAACCTATTTTGCTGTTCCATATTTTCAATCCTTGAGTTGAGGGACAGAGAGGTACAGTGAGTGAAACTGACAGTGTGCTATTCTGTTCTAAACCAATTTTGCTGTTCCATATTTTCAATCCTTGAGTTTAGGGACAGAGAAGGACACTCGTAGAAATTATCAGTGTGCTATTCTGTGCTAAATCTTGTTTGTAGGGAGGGACAGAGTAGGACAGTGAGGGAAAGTGTCAGTGTGCTATTCTGTTCTAAAACTATTTTGCTGAACCATATTTTCAATCCTTGAGTTGAGGGACAGAGAGGTACAGTGAGTGAAACTGACAGTGTGCTATTCTGTTCTAAACCAATTTTGCTGTTCCATATTATCAATCATTGAGTTTAGGGACAGAGAAGGACACTCGTAGAAATTATCAGTGTGCTATTCTGTGCTAAATCTTGTTTGTAGGGAGGGACAGAGTAGGACAGTGAGGGAAAGTGTCAGTGTGCTATTCTGTTCTAAAACGATTTTGCTGAACCATATTTTCAATCCTTGAGTTGAGGGACAGAGAGGTACAGTGAGTGAAACTGACAGTGTGCTATTCTGTTCTAAACCAATTTTGCTGTTCCATATTTTCAATCCTTGAGTTTAGGGACAGAGAAGGACACTCGTAGAAATTATCAGTGTGCTATTCTGTGCTAAATCTTGTTTGTAGGGAGGGACAGAGTAGGACAGTGAGGGAAAGTGTCAGTGTGCTATTCTGTTCTAAAACTATTTTGCTGAACCATATTTTCAATCCTTGTGTTGAGGGACAGAGAGGTACAGTGAGTGAAACTGACAGTGTGCTATTCTGTTCTAAACCAATTTTGCTGTTCCATATTTTCAATCCTTGAGTTTAGGGACAGAGAAGGACACTCGTAGAAATTATCAGTGTGCTATTCTGTGCTAAATCTTGTTTGTATTGAGGGACAGAGTAGGACAGTGAGGGAAAGTGTCAGTGTGCTATTCTGTTCTAAAACTATTTTGCTGAACCATATTTTCAATCCTTGAGTTGAGGGACAGAGAGGTACAGTGAGTGAAACTGACAGTGTGCTATTCCGTTATAAACCTATTTTGCTGTTCCATATTTTCAATCCTTGAGTTGAGGGACAGAGAGGTACAGTGAGTGAAACTGACAGTGTGCTATTCTGTTCTAAACCAATTTTGCTGTTCCATATTTTCAATCCTTGAGTTTAGGGACAGAGAAGGACACTCGTAGAAATTATCAGTGTGCTATTCTGTGCTAAATCTTGTTTGTAGGGAGGGACAGAGTAGGACAGTGACGGAAAGTGTCAGTGTGCTATTCTGTTCTAAAACTATTTTGCTGAACCATATTTTCAGTCCTTGATTTGAGGGACAGAGAGGTACAGTGAGTGAAACTGACAGTGTGCTATTCTGTTCTAAACCAATTTTGCTGTTCCATATTTTCAATCCTTGAGTTTAGGGACAGAGAAGGACACTCGTAGAAATTATCAGTGTGCTATTCTGTGCTAAATCTTGTTTGTAGGGAGGGACAGAGTAGGACAGTGAGGGAAAGTGTCAGTGTGCTATTCTGTTCTAAAACTATTTTGCTGAACCATATTTTCAATCTTTGAGTTGAGGGACAGAGAGGTACAGTGAGTGAAACTGACAGTGTGCTATTCTGTTCTAAACCAATTTTGCTGTTCCATATTTTCAATCCTTGAGTTTAGGGACAGAGAAGGACACTCGTAGAAATTATCAGTGTGCTATTCTGTGCTAAATCTTGTTTGTAGGGAGGGACAGAGTAGGACAGTGAGGTAAAGTGTCAGTGTGCTATTCTGTTCTAAAACTATTTTGCTGAACCATATTTTCAATCCTTGAGTTGAGGGACAGAGAGGTACAGTGAGTGAAACTGACAGTGTGCTATTCTGTTCTAAACCAATTTTGCTGTTCCATATTTTCAATCCTTGAGTTTAGGGACAGAGAAGGACACTCGTAGAAATTATCAGTGTGCTATTCTGTGCTAAATCTTGTTTGTAGGGAGGGACAGAGTAGGACAGTGAGGGAAAGTGTCAGTGTGCTATTCTGTTCTAAAACTATTTTGCTGAACCATATTTTCAATCCTTGAGTTGAGGGACAGAGAGGTACAGTGAGTGAAACTGACAGTGTGCTATTCTGTTCTAAACCAATTTTGCTGTTCCATATTTTCAATCCTTGAGTTTAGGGACAGAGAAGGACACTCGTAGAAATTATCAGTGTGCTATTCTGTGCTAAATCTTGTTTGTAGGGAGGGACAGAGTAGGACAGTGAGGGAAAGTGTCAGTGTGCTATTCTGTTCTAAAACTATTTTGCTGAACCATATTTTCAATCCTTGAGTTGAGGGACAGAGAGGTACAGTGAGTGAAACTGACAGTGTGCTATTCTGTTCTAAACCAATTTTGCTGTTCCATATTTTCAATCCTTGAGTTTAGGGACAGAGAAGGACACTCGTAGAAATTATCAGTGTGCTATTCTGTGCTAAATCTTGTTTGTAGGGAGGGACAGAGTAGGACAGTGAGGGAAAGTGTCAGTGTGCTATTCTGTTCTAAAACTATTTTGCTGAACCATATTTTCAATCCTTGAGTTGAGGGACAGAGAGGTACAGTGAGTGAAACTGACAGTGTGCTATTCTGTTCTAAACCTATTTTGCTGTTCCATATTTTCAATCCTTGAGTTGAGGGACAGAGAGGTACAGTGAGTGAAACTGACAGTGTGCTATTCTGTTCTAAACCAATTTTGCTGTTCCATATTTTCATCTTGAGTTTAGGGACAGAGAAGGACACTCGTAGAAATTATCAGTGTGCTATTCTGTGCTAAATCTTGTTTGTAGGGAGGGACAGAGTAGGACAGTGAGGGAAAGTGTCAGTGTGCTATTCTGTTCTAAAACTATTTTGCTGAACCATATTTTCAATCCTTGAGTTGAGGGACAGAGAGGTACAGTGAGTGAAACTGACAGTGTGCTATTCTGTTCTAAACCAATTTTGCTGTTCCATATTTTCAATCCTTGAGTTTAGGGACAGAGAAGGACACTCGTAGAAATTATCAGTGTGCTATTCTGTGCTAAATCTTGTTTGTAGGGAGGGACAGAGTAGGACAGTGAGGGAAAGTGTCAGTGTGCTATTCTGTTCTAAAACTTTTTTGCTGAACCATATTTTCAATCCTTGTGTTTAGGGACAGAGAAGGATAGGCAGGGGACAGTGTCAGTGTCATTGTTGCTAAGCCTCCTGCACAGTATACACCTGAAGGTAGCCCTTATTGCTGTTTTTCCCATCTCCCTGCAGGCCATCCATTAAAATGTCTGGAAGGCAACCAAGGAGAGGCAGACAGTCAGGAGGCAAAAAAAGAGGGCAAGCAGGCTCTGTGTCTGGGGGCAACAGTGCTGGTCGTATACGCGGTGCATTGTCATCAGCACATGGCCATGGGACACGCTTGTCCTTGTTTTCGGCAGCTGGACATGTTGAGCCACATCATGCCGAAGACTTGGTAGAGTGGATGACCAAGCCCACCTCATCCTCCTCATCCTCTCTCACCCAGGCTCAGGGTACTGGCAAAGCAGCTGCCAAAGCGTCCTCTTCTCTGGTATCATTATCTTCATTAGTCAATCCTTCCCTAGACCCACCATGCCCTCCTCCTGAGGAGTCCCCCGAACTGTTTGAGCACAGTGTTGGGTACATGCTCCAGGAGGATGCCCAGCGTTTGGAAGGATCTGATGATGATACCCAGCTAGAGGAAGGCAGCAGCGTGAGAGCAGAGAGAGGGGATGCTCAAGAAGGACACCAATCTGGCAGTCATGCTCCAGCAGCTGCAGCATACTGCCAGATTGGCTCCAGTGATGAGGAGGGAGGGGATGATGAGGTCACTGACTCCACGTGGGTGCCTAATAGGAGAGAGGAGGAGGAGGAGGATGAGGAGGAGGCACATCTCCAACGAGGCAGGATGCCCTTGAGTGGCCAGCGTATGGGCAGCACACCGACGGAATCACACCGCAGAGTTCCGCCTGTGCAGGGCGCTGCCTCTGCCCGTCATTCAAAAAGTTCTTTGGTGTGGGCCTTTTTTGAGGCGAGTGCATCAGATCGCACAGCTGCTGTTTGCAACATATGTCTCAAGCGTATATCGCGTGGCCAAAACATCAGCCGCTTGGGCACCACATGCTTGATCAGACATATGTTGACCTGCCATGCAGCTCGTTGGCAAGCCTACCTTAAAGACCCACACCAAAGAACAAAGCTGACCTCTTCTTGCACCTCATCAGCTGGGATCTCCAACCCCACTATACCTTCACTCCTCTCTGAAACCTGCTCTGAGAGGAATGAAGGTGTAGAATTAGGTGTGTCACAGGCAAGTACTTGCGGGCACTCTGCTAGCAGTACACCAACGTCCGATTCTAGCAGGCAAATTTCCCTGCCCCAGCTGCTGGACCGTCGAAAGAAGTTCACTCCCAGCCATCCACATGCCCAGCGGTTGAATGCTAGCTTGGCTAAATTGCTAGCGCTTCAACTGCTGCCTTTTCAGTTGGTAGACTCGGCCCCCTTCCGTGAGTTTGTGCAATGTGCGGTTCCTCAGTGGCAGGTTCCCAAACGACACTTTTTCGCACGGAAGGCTATTCCGGCTCTCTACAGGCATGTGGAAGGCAATGTCTTGGCCTCGCTGGACAGGGCGGTCAGCGGTAAGGTGCATATTACCGCTGACTCATGGTCCAGCAGGCATGGACAGGGACGTTACCTTTCTTTCACGGCCCATTGGGTCTCTCTTTTGGCAGCTGGGAAGGATGCAGGACAAGGTGCAGTAGTGTTGGAGGTTGTTCCACCGCCACGCCTCCAAAATGCTACTACTGGTTGTGACACACCTCTCTCCTCCACCCCCTCCTCTTCTTCTTCCTCCATGGCCTCTTCCTGTGGTTTGTCCTCGGAACCAGCGGTGCTCCGTAGGCGTTCAAGGGGCTACGCAAGTACGCAGGCAAAAAGATGCCATGCCGTGCTTGCGCTGGTGTGTTTGGGGGACAGGAGCCACACTGGGGCAGAGGTCCTGTCTGCTCTCCAGGGGCAGGCCGAGAGGTGGTTGACGCCACGCCAGCTTAAGCCAGGAATGGTGGTTTGCGACAATGGCACCAACCTCCTCTCCGCCCTCCGACAGGGACAACTGACCCATGTGCCCTGTATGGCTCACGTCCTTAACCTGGTGGTGCAGCGGTTCTTGGGCAGGTACCCGGGCTTACAGGATGTCCTGAGGCAGGCTAGGAAAGTCTGTGTGCATTTCCGCAGATCTTATAATGCCAGTGCTCGCCTGGCTGAGCTTTAAAAGGAGTTGAACCTGCCCAAGAACCGCCTTATATGTGACATGCCCACCAGGTGGAACTCAACGTTGGCCATGCTGCAGCGGCTGCACACGCAGCAGAGGGCCATCAATGAGTACCTGTGCGACTACGGCACCAGGACAGGGTCAGGGGAGCTCGGGTTTTTTTCACCACGCCAGTGGGGCATGATCAGGGATGCATGCACTGTCCTGGCACCATTTGAGTAGGCCACGAGGATGGTGAGCAGTGACAGTGCATGCATCAGTGACACTGTACCTCTTGTCCACCTGTTGGAGCACACGCTGCGTGGAATAATGGACAGGGCACTTGAGGCAGAACAGAGGCAGGAAGAGGAGGACTTCCTTGCCTCTCAATGCCCCCTTTACCCAGACAGTGTTCCTTCTGTCCCACCCATCGCACAGGAAGAGGAGGAGGAGGAGGAGGAGGAGGAGGAGGATTGTGTCAGCATGGAGGTGGAGGCTGGCACTCAGCATCATCAGCAGCAGTCTTTTAGGGATGATTTACAGTCCCAAGAAACCAGTGGACTTGTATGTGGCTGGGAGGAGGTGGCTGCGGATCATGTCGTCCTTAGTGACCCAGAGGACTCCGGACTGAATGCCTCAGCTAACCTACGCTGCATGGCCTCCCTGATCCTGCAAAGTCTGCGGAAGGATCCTCGTATTCTTTGGATCAAGGAGAGGGACCATTACTGGCTGGCCACTCTCCTTGATCCACGGTACAAGGGTAAGGTTGCGGACCTTATCGTACCGTCGCAGAGGGAGCAGAGGATGAGACAACTCCGGGAGGCCTTGCAGAAAGGTCTGTGCAACGCGTTCCCAGAGACTGGGAGGTTACAAACTCCTGGTCCTGGACAACGAGTTGCTGAGGCTTCGGGCAGTCAAAGAAGGAGCGGTGGGGAAGGTGGCCGTCTGACCGATGTGTTCAGACAATTCTTTAGTCCGCAGCCCCAAAGTATGATCGGTTCCAGCAACCATCGCCAGCGTCTGATATACATGGTGCAGGAATACCTAGGGGCAAGGTCAGACTTGGACACCTTCCCCACCGAAAATCCTCTGGCTTACTGGGTCTTGAGGATGGATCACTGGCCAGAGCTTGCACAGTATGCAATTGAGCTACTGGCCTGTCCTGCATCCAGCGTTCTTTCAGAACGCACATTCAGTGCTGCTGGAGGATTTGTCACGGATCACAGGGTGCGCCTGTCCACCGACTCGGTTGATCGACTGACTTTCATCAAGATGAACCAGTCTTGGATCACCACCAGCTACCACACACCAGATGCTGATATAACAGACTAATTGATTTTAAAATGTCACATCCCTTCAAGACTGATGCTGATGCTGAGTGCCTGTGCTGTTATGTTGACTGGCTATCCTCCTCCTCCTCCTCAATGATACGATTAACGATGATAGCTTGGAAGATCATTTTGGTTTATGGGTGACGCCACCAGTGGCTAAGGCCCAATTTTTCAGCCCCTGTTTAACAGGGGCGTGTAATTAAAATTTTTGATGCAATACTTTGCAACAGGCCTCATTGCTGTGCTCTAAGTACAGTATCTGTGAGGGGTTGCAGTGTTGTGCCACCAGTGCCTAAGGCCCAATTTTTCAGCCCCTGTTCAACAGGGGCATGCAATTATAATTATTGATCTAATAATTCACAGCAGGGCCCATTGCTGCGCCCACCAAGAGTAACTGTCAGGCCTTACAGTGTTGTAGCACCAGCACCACCATCACCACCACCACCACCACCAAAGGCCCAATTTTTAAGCCCCTGTTCAACAGGGGCATGCAATTATAATTATTGATCTAATAATTCACAGCAGGGCCCACTGCTGCGCCCA
The DNA here is from genome assembly GCA_029206835.1 of Rana muscosa. Taxonomy (NCBI): domain Eukaryota; kingdom Metazoa; phylum Chordata; class Amphibia; order Anura; family Ranidae; genus Rana; species Rana muscosa. Next base: position 337,584,928 of record CM055119.1, read on the forward strand.
CCAAGAGTAACTGTCAGGCCTTACAGTGTTGTGGCACCAGCACCACCATCACCACCACCACCACCACCAAAGGCCCAATTTTTCAGCCCCTGTTCAACAGGGGCATGCAATTATAATTATTGATCTAATAATTCACAGCAGGGAGCATTGGTGCGCCCACCAAGAGTAACTGTCAGGCCTTACAGTGTTGTGGCACCAGCACCACCATCACCACCACCACCACCAAAGGCCCAATTTTTCAGCCCCTGTTCAACAGGGGCATGCAATTATAATTATTGATCTAATAATTCACAGCAGGGAGCATTGCTGCGCCCACCAAGAGTAACTGTCAGGCCTTACAGTGTTGTGGCACCAGCACCACCATCACCACCACCACCACCAAAGGCCCAATTTTTCAGCCCCTGTTCAACAGGGGCATGCAATTATAATTATTGATCTAATAATTCACAGCAGGGACCATTGCTGCGCCCACCAAGAGTAACTGTCAGGCCTTACAGTGTTGTGGCACCAGCACCACCATCAAAGGCCCAATTTTTACTACCACTGATCAACAATTATATGTTATTACAATTCCTGATATTATACTTGACAGCAGGGCGTTCCAGCACCCACCAAGAATAACTGTGAGTGCTTTCAGTGTTGTGCCAACACCAACACCTAAGGGGCCAATTTCTGCAGAGTATATACGGAAGGTCCCTACTTTCAAACATCCAACTTACAAACTACTACTACTTGCAAACGGAAGAAGACAACAGGAAGTGAGAGGAAATCTACCCCTTGGAAGGAAAATTCTCTCCTGTAAGAATTAATATGGGAGAGCGGTGTCTCCTCTCTACTGATGCTTTATCACCAATCCTTGTTTCAATAAAAACACCACATTTCAAAAACAGTTGTCATTGGGACGCAAAGTGAGGTGAAATGTTCTGAACAGGGGCACAGACAGCAAAAAAAAATGTGACAGGGGTGATAACCGTTCCCTATGTTTTACAAAAAGCTAAAAAAAAAGGAATTTGCCATGGAGCTCCACTTAAACAATGCAGCTGTTCAAAATTATAAACAGATTCTACATAAGAACAAACCTACAGTCCCTGTCTTGTATGCACCGCCTGTATACGGCTGTTCAGATTATATAGGTCCTTTTTTATTTTGTGTGCGGGGTTCCCCTTAATATCCATACAAGACCCAAAGGGGCTGGTAATGGGCTGGGGTGGGGGGGGGGGTTGATGGGGTAGCTATGCCATTTTTCCTAAAGATTTTCATCCATATTACCGGGACCAGACATTGCATTAAAGCCGCAAGCAGTTTTAAATGACTTTTTTCCCTTTAGAAATGTTATTTTGTGCAGGGACAGTTCTAAACACGGGAAACACGTGGCACTTCACAGGCATACTTTAGACACCCCCCAGGTACAATATTTAAAGGAATATTTGACTTTTTTTTTTCACTTTATGCATCATTAAAATGACTGCTCCCGGAAAACGTCCGTTTTTAAAACTTCTTTTTGCATTGATACATGTCCCCTGGTGCAGAACCCGGGTTCCCAAACTCTGTTTCGGACAATAACATGGATAATAGTCGTTATAATTAGCACTTTAGAATCCGAACGTTCGCATCCATTGTATTTAATAGGGTTCTAATGTTCGTGCAAACTTTCGGTCCGTTCGCAGGTTCTGGTGCGAACCGAACCCGGGGGTGTTCGGCTCATCACTATTCCTGGCCTGTCATAAAGATGTCACCCTTTTCACCTCAGAGTTTTAATAGATCTTGATCGTAAATCCCTGAGCACTCATCAAGAGAGGGAGTATGAAAATTCAACATGTTTCATAACAAATAACAAACCGCACCGCCATAACATGGACATATTTAGTTTCCTCAGAGAATTTGTAACGTTTCAATCCAGACATCGATATGATCGGTCATAGGGAAAGCCCTGGGTAACCTTTATCCCCCCTAGGTCAACTAGAAATGACAGCATAGTCGTGTCTGTACTTGTTTTAAAGGTAAAATCACGCTGAACGATAATATGAATATTGTTAGTCTGTAAACCTTAGAGATGCAGAGATATGAATCATAATCACAGAAGTGTACATGAGGTTGGCCTGAGTGGGACACCTCCCAGTGCCCAACCCCTACATTCGGAGGACCAGCCGATTGGTCACTGGTCACTGTCAACACCCCCTTGAATTTGACAGAAAAAGGCAGATGCCAAATCACAGTTAGTTCTCCTTTTGACATCGAAGCAGTAACATCTGCAGAGTTTTCCTTTTCAAGCAGGAACTTCTACAAGTTTGAGAACCGGATTTATCGATCGAACTCTGATCAACCCTTGGACATTAATTGCAAGTATTCTTCTTCTTCAATTCTACCTTATTTCTTTGTGGCTGTATATTGTTATCTCTTGAAACATATTTTTCTGTAACAGTTATTTGCACCAACTTTGCCCTTTTCAAAATAAACCCTTATGTTGAAAAGTGTTAACCTTGTCTCTAAAACTTTTAATGCAAGCTATAAACAAACCTGCCTCTTGAAGAGCGCTACTGTGTAGAATGGGCCGTTGAGCAAACCTGTCTGTTGTGACAGTGTATGCTGCAGACGCTTATTCTAAACTCATAATTGGTATTGTTAATTAATGGGAGTACCAACGCTTCCTTATCAAACGTTGGTGGTGGCAGTTAAAGGGTTAATTGTGACATTAGCCCAGTAGCAATCGCTCTCAGGCTGCTGGCACTTAGATTGTGGTCCCGTAAGCTGGAAAATCTTTGTGCTGGACGCAGCTGAGAGTGGCATTGTTACGCAAGTGACAGCGGGGTGTGAGGTTGGCCATTTCTTTGTCGCGAGTTAGCGCGTAGGGCGGGGATCTGACAACTGCGTTCATCACAACCCCCATAAAACTTTAACACAATCTTTCAATTCTGTCACACATGGCTTATTGGGTAATAAAACCTATTAGGAGTACACAGTGCCATAAAATTTCTTATCCAGGGATAAGTGATATCGTAAAAGCATTAGGGCCTGATCTTTGGCTAATACGCATTCCTGTCTGGCTTGTTATTAGCAAAGAACCAAAATTTCAATGTATTTCATAACATTTGAAATAATAACATTCCACCTAGAATAAGGACATATTTATCTCTATCAGTTAATTTGTAGCATATTGATCCTAATACCGCTGCCCTAGGAAGTACCGGGAGAGTAATCGGCCCAAAATGTTAAGTCTTCTCAGTGGAAGCACATGCATGCTGATGGATAGATAAAAGGCAGATAACTGGAGGGGGGGCCCACCGGGGGGGGGCTCACCCTCCTTAAAGGGGCAGGAGCACACTAGGCACCCAGCACATAGAAGCAAAGGTGCTAGTGCGTTGCCTGACCACAATGACAACAAATGCCAACAATACAAAAACAAATGTCACTGCCCTTATCTATGACTGGTAAACGCACTGTTAGACAGGTGATTTTGGTTGGTTGCTGATTGGTTGGTAAGTTGAGCTTGGGTTTTGGCTGTCTTTTCGTGTTTTTGTTTATATGCGATTCACCCATCCAATGCTCCTTGCTGTGAAAACCAGTCATAGATAAGGGCAGTGACATTTGTTTTTGTATTGTTGGCATTTGTTGTCATTGTGGTCAGGCAACGCACTAGCACCTTTGCTTCTATGTGCTGGGTGCCTAGTGTGCTCATGCCCCTTTAAGGAGGGTGGGCCCCCTCCAGTTATCTGCCCTTTATCTATCCATCAGCATGCATGTGCTTCCACTGAGAAGACTTTAAATTTTAGAGTTAGGACTGCAGTACACAGGGAGCCTTGACGAGGCCTGCAGCTTACGCATGTATTTGCAAATGTGTGCAACTAAACCCCTGTTTTTAAACGCACTGTTAGACAGGTGATTTTGGTTGGTTGCTGATTGGTTTGTAAGTTGAGCTTGGGTTTTGTCTGTCTTTTTGTGTTTTTGTTTATAAAGGATTAAAAGTAGGGATGAGCTCGTTGTTCGAGTCGAACATAGGTTCGACTCGAACATCGGCTGTTCGCGTGTTCGGCGAACAACGAACGATTTGGGCCGTTCGCGCCAAATTCGAGTGACGCGAACGGCCCAATCCCGGCCCGGCTCAATCCCGGCGCTGTGATTGGCCAAGCATGCACTGTGACCCTGCATGCTTGGCCAATCACAGCGCCGGCAGCGAGGAGAGCAATGATTGGCCACAGGCAGGATGCCTGTGGCCAATTATAGCTGAGGGGGTTTAGTACACGCCCCACACTATAAAAGGCCGCAAGCGCGGCGGCCTCGTGTAGTGTGTTCCGGAGCAGGGAAAGTGAAGGATAGGCAGGGACAGTGTCAAATCCATTCTTTGCTAAACCTTGTGTGTAGGGACAGAGAAGGATAGGCAGGGAGAGTGTCAGTGTCATATTCTTTGCTAAACCTTGTGTGTAGGGAGAGAGAAGGATAGGCAGGGAGAGTGTCAGTGTCATATACTTTGATAAACCTTGTGTGCAGGGAGAGAGAAGGATAGGCAGGGGACAGTGTCAGTGTCATATTCTTTGCTAAACCTTGTGTGCAGGGAGAGAGAAGGATAGGCAGGGAGAGTGTCAGTGTCATATACTTTGATAAACCTTGTGTGCAGGGAGAGAGAAGGATAGGCAGGGGACAGTGTCAGTGTCATTGTTGCTAAGCCTCCTGCACATTATACACCTGAAGTTAGCCCGTATTGCTGCTTTTTCCGGGTGTGTTACACCAACAGGATTTTGCGGCACTTACACCGGGCGGAGTGTGCCTCCTGACCATATTACACCTTAACTTAGCCTGTATTGCTGCTTTTTTCTGGTGTGTTACACCAACAGGATTTTGCGGCACTTACAGCGGGCGGAGTGTGCCTCCTGATCATATTACACCTGAACTTAGCCTGTATTGCTGCTTTTTCCTGGTGTGTTACACCAACAGGATTTTGCGGCACTTACAGCGGGCGGAGTGTGCCTCCTGACCATATTACACCTGAACTTAGCCTGTATTGCTGCTTATTCCTGGTGTGTTACACCAACAGGATTTTGCGGCACTTACAGCGGGCGGAGTGTGCCTCCTGACCATATTACACCTGAACTTAGCCTGTATTGCTGCTTTTTCCTGGTGTGTTACACCAACAGGATTTTGCGGCACTTACAGCGGGCGGAGTGTGCCTCCTGACCATATTACACCTGAACTTAGCCTGTATTGCTGCTTTTTCCTAGTGTGTTACACCAACAGGATTTTGTGGCACTTACAGCGGGCGGAGTGTGCCTCCTTACCATATTACACCTGAACTTAGCCTGTATTGCTGCTTTTTCCTGGTGTGTTACACTAACAAGATTTTGCGGCACTTACAGCGGGCGGAGTGTGCCTCCTGACCATATTACACCTGAACTTAGCCTGTATTGCTGCTTTTTCCTGGTGTGTTACACCAACAGGATTTTGCGGCACTTACAGCGGGCGGAGTGTGCCTCCTGACCATATTACACCTGAACTTAGCCTGTATTGCTGCTTTTTCCTGGTGTGTTACACCAACAGGATTTTGCGGCACTTACAGCGGACGGAGTTTGCCTCCTGACCATATTACACCTGAACTTAGCCTGTATTGCTGCTTTTTCCTGGTGTGTTACACCAACAGGATTTTGCGGCACTTACAGCGGGCGGAGTGTGCCTCCTGACCATATTACACCTGAACTTAGCCTGTATTGCTGGTTTTCCCATTTCCCTGCAGGCCATTAGAATGTCTGGAAGGCAAACAAGGAGAGGCAGACAGTCAGGAGCCAATAAAAGAGGGCAAGCAGGCTCTGTGTCTAGAGACAACAGTGCTGGTCGTGGACGCGGTGCATCGCCATCAGCACGTGGCCATGGGACACGCTTGTCCTTCTTTTCGGCAGCTGGACGTGTTGAGCCGCATCATGCCGAAGACTTGGTAGAGTGGATGACCAAGCCCTCCTCATCCTCCTCATCCTCTCTCACCCAGGCTCAGGGTACTGGCAAAGCAGCTGCCAAAGCGTCCTCTTTCCTGGTATCAATGTCATCATCAGTCACTCCTTCCCTAGACCAACCATGTCCTCCTGAGGAGTCCCCCGAACTGTTTGAGCACAGTGTTGGGTACATGCTCCAGGAGGATGCCCAGCGTTTCGAAGGGTCTGATGATGATACCCAGCTAGAGGAAGGCAGTAGCGTGAGAGCAGAGAGAGGGGATGCTCAAGAAGGACACCAATCTGGCAGTCATGTTCCACCAGCTGCAGCATACTGCCAGATTGGCTCCAGTGATGAGGAGGGAGGGGATGATGAGGTCACTGACTCCACGTGGGTGCCTAATAGGAGAGAGGAGGAGGAGGAGGAGGAGGATAAGGAGGAGGCACATCTCCAATGAGGCAGGATGCCCTCGGGGGGCCAGCGTAAGGGCAGCACACCGACGGAATCACACCGCAGAGCTCCGCCTGTGCAGGGCGCTGCCTCTGCCCGTTATTCAAAAAGTTCTTTGGTGTGGGCCTTTTTTGAGTCGAGTGCATCAGATCGCACAGCTGCTGTTTGCAACATATGTCTCAAGCGTATATCGCGTGGCCAAAACATCACCCGCTTGGGCACCACATGCTTGACCAGACATATGTTAACCTGCCATGCAGCTCGTTGGCAAGCCTACCTTAAAGACCCACACCAAAGAACAAAGCGGACCTCTTCTTGCACCGCATCAGCTGGGATCTCCAACCCCACTATACCTTCAGTCCTCTCTGAAATCTGCTTTGAGAGGAATGAAGGTGTAGAATTAGGTGTGTCACAGCCAAGTACTTGCGGGCACTCTGCTAGCAGTACACCGACGTCCGATTCTAGCAGGCAAATTTCCCTGTCCCAGCTGCTGGACCGTCGAAAGAAGTTCACTCCCAGCCATCCACATGCCCAGCGGTTGAATGCTAGCTTGGCTAAATTGCTAGCGCATCAACTGCTGCCTTTTCAGTTGGTAGACTCGGCCCCCTTCCGTGAGTTTGTGCAATGTGCGGTTCCTCAGTGGCAGGTTCCCAAACGCCACTTTTTCTCACGGAAGGCGATTCCGGCTCTCTACCGGCATGTGGAAGGCAATGTCTTGGCCTCGCTGGACAGGGCGGTCAGCGGTAAGGTGCATATTACCACTGACTCATGGTCCAGCAGGCATGGACAGGGACGTTACCTTTCTTTCACGGCCCATTGGGTCACTCTTTTGGCAGCTGGGAAGGATGCAGGACAAGGTGCAGTAGTGTTGGAGGTTGTTCCACCGCCACGCCTCCAAAATGCTACTACTGGTTGTGACACACCTCTGTCCTCCACCCCTCCTCTTCTTCTTCCTCCGTGGCCTCTTCCTGTGCTTTGTCCTCGGAACCAGCGGTGCTCCGTAGGCTTTCAAGGGGCTACGCAAGTACGCAGGCAAAAAGATGCCATGCCGTGCTTGCGCTGGTGTGTTTGGGGGACAGGAGCCACACTGGGGCAGAGGTTCTGTCTGCTCTGCAGGGGCAGGCCGAGAGGTGGTTGACGCCACGCCAGCTTAAGCCAGGAATGGTAGTTTGCGACAATGGCACCAACCTCCTCTCCGCTCTCCGACAGGGACAACTGACCCATGTGCCCTGTGTGGCTCACGTCCTTAACCTGGTGGTGCAGCGGTTCTTGGGCAGGTACCCGGGCTTACAGGATGTCCTGAGGCAGGCCAGGAAAGTCTGTGTGCATTTCCGCAGATCTTATAATGCCAGTGCTCGCCTGGCTGAGCTGCAAAAGGAGTTGAACCTGCCCAAGAACCGCCTTATATGTGACATGCCCACCAGGTGGAACTCAACGTTGGCCATGCTGCAGCGGCTGCACACGCAGCAGAGGGCCATAAATGAGTACCTGTGCGACTACGGCACCAGGACAGGGTCAGGGGAGCTCAGGTTTTTTTTCACCACGCCAGTGGGGCATGATCAGGGATGCATGCACTGTCCTGGCACCATTTGAGGAGGCCACGAGGATGGTGAGCAGTGACAGTGCATGCATCAGTGACACTGTACATCTTGTCCACCTGTTGGAACATACGCTGCGTGGAATAATGGACAGGGCACTTGAGGCAGAACAGAGGCAGGAAGAGGAGGACTTCCTTGCCTCTCAAGGCCCCCTTTACCCAGACAGTGTTCCTTCTGTCCCACCCATCGCACAGGAAGAAGAGGAGGAGGAGGAGGAGGATTGTGTCAGCATGGAGGTGGAGCCTGGCACTCAGCATCATCAGCAGCAGTCTTTTAGGGATGATTTACAGTCCCAAGAAACCAGTGGACTTGTACGTGGCTGGGAGGAGGTGGCTGCGGATCATGTCGTCCTTAGTGACCCAGAGGACTCCGGACCGAATGCCTCAACTAACCTACGCTGCATGGCCTCCCTGATCCTGCAAAGTCTGCGGAAGGATCCTCGTATTCTTCGGATCAAGGAGAGGGACCATTACTGGCTGGCCACTCTCCTTGATCCACGGTAAAAGGGTAAGGTTGCGGACCTTATCTTACCGTCGCAGAGGGAGCAGAGGACGAGACAACTCCGGGAGGCCTTACAGAAAGGTCTGTGCAACGCGTTCCCAGAGACTGGGAGGTTACAAACTCCTGGTCCTGGACAACGAGTTGCTGAGGCTTCGGTCAGTCAAAGAAGGAGCGGTGGGGAAGGTGGCCGTCTGACCGATGCGTTCAGACAATTCTTTAGTCCGCAGCCCCAAGGTATGATCGGTTCCAGCAGCCATGGCCAGCGTCTGATATACATGGTGCAGGAATACCTAGGGGCAAGGTCAGACTTGGACACCTTCCCCACCGAAAATCCTCTGGCTTACTGGGTCTTGAGGATGGATCACTGGCCAGAGCTTGCACAGTATGCAATTGAGCTACTGGCCTGTCCTGCATCCAGCGTTCTTTCAGAACGCACATTCAGTGCTGCTGGAGGATTTGTCACGGATCACAGGGTGCGCCTGTCCACCGACTCTGTTGATCGACTGACCTTCATAAAGATGAACCAGTCTTGGATCACGACCAGCTACCAAACACCTGAAGCTGATATAACAGACTAATTTATTTTCAAATGTCACATCCCTTCAAGACTGATGCTGATGCTGAGAGACTGTCCTGTTATGTTGACTGACTATCCTCCTCCACCTCAATGATCCGATTGATGATGATAGCTTGGAAGAACATTTTTGTTTCTGGGTGCCGCCACCAGTGACTAAGGCCCAATGTTTTAGCCCCTGTTTAACAGGGGCGTGTTATTACAATTTTTTATGCAATGCTTTGCAGCAGGGCTCATTCCTGCACTCCAACTAGAGTATCTGGGAGTGGTTGCAGTGTCGTGGCACCAGCACCAGTGGCTAAGGCCCAATTTTTCAGCCCCTGTTTAACAGGGGCGTGTAATTACAATTTTTTATGCAATACTTTGCAACAGGGCTCATTGCTGTGCTCCAAGTACAGTATCTGTGAGGGGTTGCAGTGTTGTGGCACCAGTGCCTAAGGCCCAATTTTTATGCCCCTGTTTAACAGGGGCATGTAATTACAATTTTTTATGCAATTCTTTGCAGCAGGGCTCATTCCTGCACTCCAACTAGAGTATCTGGGAGAGGTTGCAGTGTCGTGGCACCAGCACCAGTGGCTAAGGCCCAATTTTTCAGCCCCTGTTTAACAGGGGCGTGTAATTACAATTTTTGATGCAATACTTTGCAACAGGGCTCCTTGCTGTGCTCCAAGTACAGTATCTGTGAGGGGTTGCAGTGTTGTGGCACCAGTGCCTAAGGCCCAATTTTTCTGCCCCTGTTTAACAGGGGCATGTAATTACAATTCTTGATCTAATAATTCACAGCAGGGCCTATTCCTGCGCCCACCAAGACTAACTGTGGGGCCTTACAGTGTTGTGTCAACACCACCACCACCACCACCAAAGGCCCAATTTTTCAGCCCCTGTTCAACAGGGGCATGCAATTACAATTCTTGATCTAATAATTCACAGCAGGGCCCATTCATGCGCCCACCAAGAGTAACTGTGAGGGCTCACAGTGTTGTGGCAACACCAACATGTAAGGGGCAAATTTCAGCTGAGTATATACGGCAGGCCCCTACTTTTAAACATCCAACTTACAAACGACTCCTCCTTGCAAACGGAAGGATACAACAGGAAGTGAGAGGAAATCTACCCCTAGGAAGGCAAATTCTCTCCTGTAAGAGTTAATATGGGAAAAAAAGTGTCTCCTCTCCACTGATGCTTTATCACCAATTCTTGTTTCAATAAAAACCCCAAATTTTCAAAAAACATTTGTCATTAGGACGGAAAGTGAGGTGAACTGTTCTGAACAGGTGCACACTGCACAGACAGCAAAACAAATGTTACAGGGGTGATAACCCTTCCCTATGTTTTCCAAAAAGCTTAAAAATAGATTTTTTGGCTGGAGCTACACTTAAACAATGTACCTGTTCAAAATTACAAACATATTCTACATAAGAACAAACCTACAGTCCCTGTCTTGTATGCACCGCCTGTATACGGCTGTTCAGAGTATATAGGGCCTTTTTTATTTTGTGTGTGGGGTTCCCCTTAATATCCATACAAGACCCAAAGGGGCTGGTAATGGGCTGGGGTAGGGGGGGGGGCTGTGATGGGGTAGCTATGCCATTTTTCTTAAAGATTTTCATCCATATTACCGGGACCAGACATTACATTAAAGCCGCAAGCAGTTTTAAATGGCTTTTTTTCCTTTAGAAATGTAATTTTGTGCAGGGACAGTTCTAAACACGGGAAACACGTGGCACTTCACAGGCATACTTTAGACACCCCCCAGGTACGATATTTAAAGGAATATTTGACTTTTTTTTTTCACTTTATGCATCATTAAAATGACTGCTCCCGAAAAACGGCCGTTTTTAAAACTTTTTTTTGGATTGATACATGTCCCCTGGTGCAGAACCCGGGTTCCCAAACCCTTTTTAGGACAATAACATGCATATTAGTCGTTATAAATAGCACTTTAGATTTCGAACGTTCGCATCCATTGTATTTAATAGGGTTCTAACGTTCGTGCAAACTTTCGGTCTGTTCGCGGGTTCTGGTGCGAACCGAACCCGGGGGTGTTCGGCTCATCACTAATTAAAAGATAAAGATGCTGCATACTCAGTACGTGATTAAATCAGATGCTGAATGTTCTGAAAAAAATCAAGGGTGTAATAAGTTGTTTTCTACTGAGAAATTGAAATCAGCGTTGATGCTGAAACCCGACATTTTGCGACCTCTAGAATTGGGTGCTTTAATTATTGGTCTATGAGACTTACAGAGTTGGGAGAACATTTTATTTGACATTTGTAAAGTGTGAAATCTTCACAGCTGAGAAAACCATTAAAGAGAAAAAAATTTAACATTTGTCAACCTGCCATCCTCCACCCAGAACTCAATTATCAGTCTTTAGTGTCAATAAAATTAAAGTTATTTCCTGTGAAAGGTTTGGGAAAGGTGATTTTTGTTTTCCTAGGATGATACGGAAGGTTATACAACTTGGTGTGCTCTCGTGCCTACTCCAATGTCTTCAGGATCTTCTCGGGAAGTGTCTTCAGGATCTTCTCGGGAAGAACTTTAGTCAGGAAGTTGAATTTTTTGTCTTTCAGTCTCTGAGAAACTGTCTGCTGAATATGAATCTGCAAATAATTTTCATCTTTATCGTACTGTGGCCACTGAGTCATGTCGGGTCCATTTGGGTCACTGTGGAGACGAGGAGGAAATTATATTTTTACTAAGAATTAGAAACATAGAGGAGTGAGGACAGAAAAAGACTAATGATCCACCCTGTCTGCCACTTACTGGTGAACCCTATATAGAGAAATCAGGACCTTCTTCCTCCTACTGGTGATTACTTTAGTGATAACTAAAGATCTATATAGAGGAATCAGTACCTCCTTCCTCTTACTGGTGATCCCTCTAGTGATAACTAAAGATTTACAGTATATAGAGGAATCCAGGCCTCTTTTGTCCTGCTGGTGATCCCTCTAGTGATAACTAAAGATTTAAATAGAAGAATCAGGACCTCTTTCCTCCTGCTGGTGATCCATCTAGTGATAGCTAAAGATCTATATAGAGGGGTGGTCTACCTTAGCCAGATTTTTTGCAATGGGAAATTGCTCTAGTTTGAAACCCTACAAGGTCTTTTTGGTTTGCCGCAGTCTATGAGGTTTTACTTTATGCAACTACACCATGCTATAACTGCCCAGAGCAAATCCTCATAGTGGATCCCCTCCCCAACCCCATTGTTTAACTTGATTGCATGAGCTGCCACTACTAAGGGGTTTATATCGCAATGTTATAATATGCTACTACAAAACTTTCTGACTAAACACCCTTTGCGAATGCTGGCCAAGTGGGAGGGGGAGGTGGGCCCGATTGATGGAGATCAGTGGGAGGAAGCCTTGCAGGCGGTACCCACTTGCTCCTTGAATGTATCTCATAGATTGTCACAACTGTATTTATTGCTGAGAGTGTACTATACCCCCCACAGATTGTTTGATATGGGCTTGCGGCCCACTCCACTGTGTACCAGGTGCAAGAGAGACCATGGAGACTTGATCCACCTACTGTGGAGATGCCTGAAACTTCACCCATACTGGAAGGGGGTGGTGGACACCATAGACAGGGTGTTTCAGGTCTCGGTGCCTACAGATCCAAAACACTGCTTACTTAATATACTGGATGAGCTGGAATGGGAGGAATGTACCAGGGGGGCTGTTATTGGATCTTTGTTTATGGCACGCAAGCTTATAATGACCCATTGGATAACGGAGGACCCTCCTGCTCTTAAAGAATGGATTAATACAATGGGAGATATTCTCCGGAAAGAAAAAAATAACATACCAGCATAGGGGTAGCACCCATAAATTTGAGAGGTTATGGGGACCGTGGCTGAATGTACCAGGCCTGGCCCCGGTAGATCTGGTCACAGGAAGATTGCTGGGCATGGGTACCTGAACTGGGTATATGCTAGATGACTGGGCCTTCTATGAGGGCACTGGCAGCCCAACACAGAACAGGGCGAGAGACATGCTCAGATGGTCAAGAAATGTATAAGATAAATATGCAGACTATGCAAACTTATGGTTTATATTGCTTCTAAATGTACCAGATTGTTTATGTAGCTTCGGTGTATGTCTTTTATATGTTCTTTAATAAACCTTTTTCTGGATAAAAAAAAAAATATCTATATAGAGGAATCAGAGTAGTGTAGGGTTGGATTCTCTGTTGGAATTGTATTGTTTAATTCACATTGGGCAGATTTAACTTCTTGTTACATGGGGAGAGGAGTCACCATGGCTTACCCTGTTCTAGCAAAGTTGGCCCAGTATTTCATCATGGTTTTGCTGAGTTTCTTCTCTTCCTCTGGATATTTATCTGGAAAAGAAAACAGAACAATTTAATTTAGATTCAGCAAGAACAAGCTTGCTCTCCACCAGTCATTCACATGTTTGTCAAATGTCATGGATTTGCCAGTACTGTCCCAGATCTTGGTTCTCTGTTCCACCAATGATATTACAAATACAAATGTTACAAATACGACCAAATCCAAGGTCATATCTCAGAGGTATATGGCGTTTTAATTCATTGACAGCTGGTGGTCAAAATGTCAGGGGGGGGGGGGTAGACACTGTAAATGCTGCCTTACATTATGGAATAGGGGGAAGGAAGAGCCGGGGCCACACCGGCAAGCACACAGTGGGACATTCTCCTCCCGGATGCACAGGAACAGGAAGTGTATCTTGAGACACGATTGGCCAGGGAGTTCTTAGACTCCCTGGCCAATAGGGGCTTCCTGATTGGCTGGAAGGAGGATCAGTGTGGCAATAGCGAATATTAATTTGCTATTGTCACACAAGTGGGTGTGCTCAGGGCGCAGTGCAGTGAAGCTTACTAGAGCCCCTGGCTCTAATCACGTGCTTAAAAAAAACAACCTTTCATTGGAATCCATGGAGCGGCTGCCACTGTTTTAACCCTAATTTATACCATCTAAGACAAGCTATCTGTCTCACAGCAATGGAGAGACAGGTGCTTGATCTCTCCCCTGTTTGGTTGACATAGAGGCCCTGTCTCAAACCTCCCATTGTTACCCCATATGGAACAACATATATCCATTTCGCCTTGTAGGACATTTCTGGCTGATTCTTGGTTGGAGGTTGATTTAATTTAACTAAGCCCACACAGTTTGAAGGGATCCTCGCTCTGTCATCGTTCTATTCTGGGCCCCTCATTCTAGCGAATACCACCAATGTCTTCTCTCCGTTCCAAGTTCAGCAGCTTAATACTTTTTCCAATGAGAACAGGGGAATCAATTGGTTACAATTGAATCCGATATGATTAAAGAGGTTGTAAACGTTCGTTTTTTATTTTCTAAATAGGATCCTTTAAGCTAGTGCATTGTTGGTTCACTTACCTTTTCCTTTGATTTACCTTCTAAATGTTTTTTTTCTTTGTCTGAATTTCTCACTTCCTGTTTCTCCTCACTAAACTTCACACCATCATCCGAGTGGTGTGGAGTCAGCCAGAACAGCTTACTGAACAGCTTACTGAGGAGGAACAGGAAGTGAGAAATTCAGACAAAAAAAAAAACAAAGAAAAAAAATATTTAGAAGGGAAATCTAAGGAAAAGGTAAGTGAACCAACAATGCACTAGCTTAAAGGAACCTATTTAGAAAATAAAAAACGAACCTTTACAACCCCTTTAAGGTAAATCTCATATATATGGACAAATTGATCTCTGTTTGGTTAATTAAAGTTTTTTCAAACACCTTTTTTTATACATACTTTAGGTGATTTTTTTCTCTGTCTTTTCCCTATGGTTGCACAACGCCCCATGGGCCTTGGTTTTAGAGAAACTCCTGTACTTGTACTCCATTGATTCAAGTTTTGATTTTTTAAGCATCTGGTAGGCCTCTTTCCTTAATTTAATATATGTTGTACATTTATTCATGTAAAACTAAGTCTAAATGACACAAAATAAAATTGTAATGATATTTATACAATTCAATCTATTGTAAATATTCATAAATATTTGTCTTTTTCACCTATAGCATCAACTTTTTGCAGCCCTCCTAAGTCTCCCGAGGAAGCTCTTCTGGGCGAAACATGTAGAGCAGAAGAGGCTGCACTGTTGTATGAATTGCATGTTATTGTGATACCTTTTATCATTATTAATTTTAAATTCAATATTGAATAAAATATGTATTTCTACCTATATGATCATGTTGTAAACTCATTATGGCACCTTTATAGTCCCGCTCTTTGTGTCCCTATTTTTGACCTTCTCTGCTATGTTTCATAGGTTGTGGTCAGGAGGGGACAGTGTTTCCCATATGGTGGCAGTGCTCCAAAGTGCCTCACACAAGTTAACCTGACCAAGTCCCCGAAACACGCTTTACTGGGCAGTGAGGTGGATGAGGCCCAGAGACATCAGAGAGGACTCATCACTTATATATTTGTGTCTACTAAAATCATCATCGCCAAGTCCAGGAGGTCGGCAGCAGGGCCGGTGCTTACCTATTCCGTGCCCTAGGCAAGACTAACACTCAACCTGCCCGCCCGCTGGGGGTGGGGGGTTGGCGAGGGACTTTTTAGTCTTGCCTAGGGCCACGTAGGTGACAGGATCAGAGAGTGGATTCACCCGCTGCCTCCTCCGCTGACCCCATGCCCGGCGCCTCCTATGCCTCCTCAGTTATGCCCGCCGCCTCATCCGCTGCAATGACCTCATGCCCGGCCCCTCCTCTGCCCCCCCAGCTGTGCCTGCCTCCTCCGCAGACCTCATGCCCGGCGCCTCCGCCTCCCCTCCTCCACCTTGTTTTCCCTGTGTTCCCCCGGCCAGGCTAATTGGGAAGTCAGCGGGCCGTGGCTGCGCCCCCTAGGCAGCAGTGCACCCTAGGCGGCTACCTAGTTTGCCTAGTGGGAGCACCGGCCCTGGTCGGCAGCCATATCTTTTGATCAACTCAAACACAAGCTCTCTTGGATTATGATAAATTAATGTTAATCAGCAATATTAAATGATATAATTAAGGTGTTTGAGAAGGTGTGGAATCCATGGATCAAATATCTGACTACTGATCCCAGGACCCTGCCCACTTAGATAGTTTCCTAGTCAGTGAAGGTTGGAGCGCAAGCGCAGAGTCTCCCATTCACCCTTCTCCCTCTCTTCTTTATCCCCCTTTCTTCTCTTCTATTTTGGCCTTCTGGCCTCTCTTCTCCTTTTGTAACTATGCATTCTCCTATTGAAAACTCAGGGAACAGGCTTGTTTCAGGGGTTCACTTAATGCAGTGGTTCTCAACTCCTGTCCTCAGGACCCACTAACAGGCCAGATTTTAAGTATTACCTTGGTGAGATGCAGACTAGAATACTGCAATTCCTGGGCAGCAAATTATATCACCTGTGATGCATTTCAGTTATCTTGCAAACCTGGCCTGTTGGTGGGCCCTGAGGACTGGAGTTGAGAACCACTGACTTAATGGGATTGTCTCCCTATGTAGGAGGCCAATAGCCATTAAATATTATGAAGTGAACTCCAGGTTCGAAACCAGAGAACACATTTTCTACCACATTTACACATGATATAATAATATACATGTATATATATGTATATATATATATAATAATCATGAATAATGTGCTCTTATGTAACATATTGGGGAATGACTGCCTTCAGTCTGGGAACAGACTGCAATATGGTACAACAAATATGAAAACATATGCAAATATAATTCCTTATGCCCAATGCATTTCTGTTCAAAGACAGAACTACGGAAATGTAGAGTACGATGACTGTCAGAATGTCTCAGATATTTGATATTTTTTTGCTACATTTAAAACAAAGTATCTGCTTCTCACATTCTCTCTACTGCTTTAAGCAGAATTGATAAATCATTGCCAGGAGGGAAGAATTTTTGGATCAAGAGACCAAAGTATCTTCTGAAAAAAATGAAGATGATCACTGCGTAACCTGGAAGAATTGGCAGCGGTGATTGTTGAAGGCTGGGAATGTGGTGTCTTGACCAGTAGACTTGTGCACAACGGAAAAATTCGTTCCGTTTCGGTTCGTTTCTTTCCGGTCCTGTTGATTCGTAATCATTCGTAATTTTGCTAGACGGGATTTTTCGTGTTCGGACTCATTCGTATTTTTGCAAGCGACATTTTTCGTTGAATTTTTTGTTGCTTTATAATTCGTACTTTCGGTAGAGTACGTTGTTTTTCGTTGATTCTGGACACAACTCCTACTTTCGTAACTTTTTTTGGGTTCGTACTTTCGGTAGAGTACGTTGTTTTTCGTTGATTCTGGACACAACTCCTACTTTCGTAACTTTTTTTGGGTTCGTTGATTCGTAATTTTCCGTGTCTCTCTCACAACGACGCTGCCTATTATGCCTAATGTGCTTCGAATGGATTTGTACTTTTCTAAATACATAGCGGTTATTTGTAACGATTCGAAATCTCGTATTTTACTTTCGTTTTTTACATGCGGCTATAGGCTCCGCCCCTGTACACCATTTTGAGAGGGTTCAGCACGGTGAGGGAGAAGCAGAGAGCAGAGCAGAGTGAGTGTTATTGTGCTTCGAATGGATTTGAAATCTCGTATTTTACTTTCGTTTTTTTATGCGGCTATAGCCTCCGCCCCTGTACACCATTTTGAGAGAGAGTTCAGCATGGTGAGGGAGAAGCAGAGAGCAGAGTGAGTGTTATTGTGCTTCGAATGGATTCGTACATTCGTAACTTTTTTCATAACGAATTATGCCGAAGACCTTCGGGCATTCGCTATTTTGCGGTATAATTTATTTCGGATTCGGTTTTATTCGTAATTGCTCTGTTCGGAAATTCGAATGCTTCCGAATGTCCGAAAGTTGCTAAATTCGGACAAATTTTGATTCGTTACGAAACGAATTGCACAAGCCTATTGACCAGTCATCAATGGATGACAGCACAGAAGGAGGTAGGCGTGCATACTGTGCATACTTGTAGATTATGGCAAAAGCTGTCCCCCTAATCAACAAATTTATAAAAGTCTGCCAGGTTGTTTCTCTATAGGATTATCATACAGTTTTAGTTTGTTTCCCCCTGCAAACCAAACTAAATAAAGCCAAAGTCCCAAGGTCCTAATGGGGGACTACTGAAAGGAAAAAAAATTACTGCCCGACGTACGTGATTTATTGAGATTGCCGTATGTCATGAAGGGAACTCCGAACACAAACAGCAGCTCATCGCCGTGCTCGGCCTTCACCCACTTTGGTCTACTGTTCTCAAACAAGGACGGACGATGCCGAAATTCATAGAAGAAAACGGGGGATCCGGAATCTGCCAAGGAACAAGAAATATGTTTTGTATAAATCTCAGCTATGGGGTCACAAGTTAAATATTATATACATACCTCCCAACCATCCCGGATTCTGTGGGGGCCATTTCAACTAAATCCCGGCATCCCACAAGTCTGAGCTGGAGTCCCAGGACTGGGGTAATGTAGCTGGCAGGGGCATGCTAGTGCTGGTCACCCAAGGCACCTGCCTCACATTTCCTGCCCTGGAACCCAGATGCAGTAATCGCCCGCTCTACTACTGTGACAGGCAGTCGGTGGGGAGAGATGCTGGCTGCCCACCTCAATAATACACTTCAGAGCCGAGAGAAGCTTCCTCTAGGCTCCTCTTCTGCTCTGACACAAATCATGACACAACAGAAGGAGCCTATGAGGAGGGATGCCCCCCTGGAGTGAGCCACAGTTATCTGAGATCTGAAGGTTGCACTGTTGGAAGGGGGATTGGCGTGGAAAGGACATTTTTTGCCAGAATGGAGAATTTAGGGGGGAATTGTGCAGGAAAGGGACGAATATTTATGCTGGGGGTATTTAGTCACCTATAAACACAACTAATTATTCACAGATTTACACCTTTGTGAATGGAGCCTTAAACTATTCATCACTATCTGTTATCTCTCCATCACTGTATTGATGAGATCCCTTCACTGAAACCCAGAATCCAATTTGAGGTATTCCCACCATCCCTGCACTGAGTTCCTAAGTCTGCACACCTGCTGTGCCCATTATGAGGCGTTCCCATGATCCCTGCACTGAGTTTCTAAGTCTGTACACCTGCTGTGCCCATTATGAGGGGTTCCCACCACCCTTGTACTTTGTTCCTGGATCTGCTGTGCCCATATTACGCCGCCTTAAACTTCCAGCTGTCAGTCATAAACACTTTACTTGGTGGTTGGTGAACTACATGGAACGTTGTTTCCTAACTCTTCTGTTACTGAGGATCTTGGTGGACATTCCACCACCATCCATAGTGGAATGGATACAGTGGGTGATGACATGGCCACCTGCAGAATGTGAACAATTCTGACTATTTTAGGGACTCAGTTGCTAAAACAGCTAATCCATTTCAGCTCACTTAGGGCAGGACAGAGGACACTGAGAGCTCAGCTTTTTACCTGGTTCTGACCAACACGCCTATGGAATACTGAAGGGGAGTGCCTACATACAGGTCCCAATATTTAGAAATTTTCACATGTGTCTGACTGTTAGAGGAATGGGAACAGGATGGCTGTTTTTCTGAAACATCACTGGCTTAATATCACATTAACAGATTAAAACAGTGCTCAGGTGAGTTCTTCAATAACAATTGAAATGATGGTCTTGAAGGGGTATCTGGAGCTGCACACCTCTGTGAAGTTTTGCTATCTTTAGTGAAGGAATGACAAACATGACATCGCCCTGCAGGTCTAGAAAGTGATCTCGGTTTTCCAGAGGGTCATCTGCGTTCCCGAAGTATTCGTCCAGCAATGTGTAATCCAGACCGGAGATCGCACCCTGCACACACAGCAAACACCAAATCATATTCAGATTTGCAACTCCCACCCTCCCAGGCTCCCGACTACATGGCTATTGGCTAATGCTCATCCAACACATTACAATCTGACCCTACAATGATGGGGGTTTACTAAAACTAGTGCACACACAATCTGGTGGAGCTGTGCATAGTAACCAATCAGCTTTTAACTTCAGCTTGATCAGTTAAGCGTTGACAATAAAACCTGGAAGCTGATTGGTTACTATGCAAAGCTGCACCAGATTTTGTGTGCAACAGTTTTTGTAAATGTCCCCCAATCTCTGTACAAAATTTTTAGATCTGTGAAAATTCTTATATATCCAGATCATAGTGTAGCTAGAAGTAGCTTCTCCAAAACACCTCTTCAGCTCTAATGAGTATCAGAAAGATAACCCAATGGTTATATCCACATGGGAAGTGCCGACTCCTTCATCCAATCACTATAGAATGTGTCAAGAACATGAGGTGGGGTGTGAAAGTTGTGGATCCTGCCCTGTTGTAGTTTAATCATCTCTCAGTGTCAGTGAGTCTGTGTGGGTGTTTATCTTTAATTAACATGGCTGAAGATGTCAACTGTTGTCTGAATGCCGGGGAGGAGTTGTTAAAACCACATTATGCATGGAAGACAGATGGTGTAGATTAGGGGTTCTCAACCATTTTGAGAACAGGACCCAACAAAATTTTCCAAAACCTTCCATGCACAACATTAAATAATACATTTTATAACCACACAATAAATCTATGGCAATGCAAAACATATATTGAAATGCATGAAGTCTCTGGGTGGGGGGGGGGGGAGTTGTGGAGTGTGTTAGGGGTCTCAGCAGCTAACTAGAAGTTGAGGGGCACTTTTGGAGGTGGGGCACTATAGAGGGGGAGGCTCTGCGGCAGGCTGGGTGCACTTTTGGAGGTTGGGTGGCACTGTAGGCGCTTGGGGGGTACTGATCTGGCTGAGGCATCTCGGGTGGACTGGGGCCACTGTGGGTCACTATGAGACATTGGGAGACACTATGGTAGCTGAGAGGTACTGTGGGGGGGTGATTGAGAGCCACTGGTGTAGAAGGCCCCCACCCCTTTTCAGGGATAGTTGTTCTAGTTTCCCTTTCTCCATGCCTCTTGCAAACCACCCCTCTCACCTCACTGTCCACAAAAGAATGTCCCCTTTCCCTAAGATGTAGGAAAACTGTTCAGCCCTAACCTGTAGGATTTGCCCACCTATGGTTATTGGTCTGTGAACAGGTTGTTTCATTACCCCAATGGACATGTCTTAGCATTCCTCACTACACAGCACCAAATATACCAAGTTACTACCCTTGGGTCTTGGGTCTTTAGGATGTCCAAGCTTCTGTATTGCAGGGTTTGAAGGACACAAGGATAAGATCTTTATTAAAGGTCCTTCTGAGTTTTCCAACACTCCAGCTACATTCAGAATTACTTTATTTCTCTGTGTTCTACTTCTCCCCTTTGTTTGACGGTCTTCTGTTTTTGCCTGATGTTGATATTTTAAAGTAGAACTCCATTTAATTTTTTTCTTTCTATTGGTCCCAGGTCCAAAAAAATATATTAGAAAAGTTACCGTAAGTCCCCAAATTTCTCCTTTGTCCAGTGCCAGGGGGTTAGGAAGTTAATTTTGGTGTTCCACTTTAATAGAAGTCCAGTCTGGAGAGCCACAAACCTCACCAAACACCCTTGAGATGTCGGTGTTCTTTGTCTTTAGACTCTGGGCTTGTCATTACCATCTCAGTCTGATGACCCCCAGTTTGTATTCCAGAGGGTGGTGAGAGTAAAAAAGTAGATACTGGGCTGTGTGGATATAAATATTGGGGTATGCTCCTGACACTCATTAGAATTGAACAAGTGGCTTAGTAAATTATGTAAGGTCTTGGTAAGCTACGAAACAACATTACAGAACAAGTGCAGTTGAATGTTACCAACTACTACCATCCAATTTTCTTTAATTTACCAAAACTATATAATATGAGGACCACTATGAATGATCCAATTTTTATCCAGTCAGGCCCTTTTACTACATTAAAAGACAAAAGTGTGGTGCTAAGTGAGCAAGTGAATAACGTACAAACCTGATAAGGTAAAATAGGCAGTGCAAAATTGAATGTGAACAAAACCAAAACATAAAAGTTCAAAGTGAATAATAAACATCTATGGAAAGTCCATTAGAGTTCAGAATAAAGTGAAAAGGTCTTTCTTGGATAACCCCAGATGATGTCTAATAGGACGAAACACGCCGGTGAATGCTCTTGGAATCGTTGCCTACACTCCATTTTATTTACAAGCTTGTTTTATCGGATTTGCTGTAAGTGTAAACCCCCTTTTTTACCATTAAATTTCAAACAGTATCACACTATGTGCGGATAATTTTTTTTTCATGCACATCACTTGATGTGATTCATTGCATGTTTTAGAGTCTATCATGGATACCTGACAGTCTTCATTCAACATTGGGTAGAACCCTTCTTACCGTTTTTCCAGTGGTGGGAGTTCCTGTTTGAGGTCATTCCCTCAAGAGTGCCTGTTTGACCCACGTGCTATACGGTACGTGTATCCATCGAATCTGGTGAGCGTGAACACTTTACCATTTTGACTGTATTTTCAAGATTCATTCTGGATTAACCAAGAAAGACCTTTTCACTTTATTCTGAACTCTAATCGCCTTTCTATAGATGTTTATTATTCACTTTGGACTTTTATGCTTTGGTTTTGTTCACATTCAATTTTGCACTACCTATTTTACCTTATCAGGTTCATACGTTATTCACTTGCTCACTTAGCACCACACTTTTGTCTTTTTTTCCATTTTGTGACGTGTTGGCTGCTTATTTTGTTCTCTATGCGCATTTTTTTAAATTTTTTACCTTTTACTACATTATTTTTGTATACTTGCATCTTTATGGTCCTGGATCATGGCACTAAAATCATGGCCACTTTGTGGGTTGGTCCTGCCCAGGCCCCCTCTAAATAGGCAGTGACTACCCATCATACCCACTTTATGGTTTGGTCCTGCCCGGATCTTCTAAATATGTTGGAATTGCCTACTCATGGCCCATAATTACAATTAAAGCATTTTATTTTACTGTGTCTTTGCAGTAACTCAAATAAGGTTGATGCTGTGATCCCAGGATATGAACGGGAACACAACATAGTTGGAAAAAAGGGCCTAGATGCAAGACTGTCCTGGGACATCTGACATCTATGTTGTTGCTAGATCCAAAGGAGATTGTACATTCAGATTGTAACGTGTGGTGAGCATTTTCAAAACTGTGACAATATATCTTTGGGGCATTTTATGGGCTTAGTATAAGGGGCTAGGGAGATTTAAAAAACTTAAAACATCTTTCCACCCAAACTAGGGGTGGAGTCTGGTGGGCTTGTTATACCCTTTATAGACTACAGTGGGGAGATTTTCGGTCAATAGTCCATAGCCCTGCTCATCTTTACCATCACCTTGGGTTTCTTCTAGCCCAGACATTTGGGAGGTACAAGAATCCGTCTATGTTTATCTGGGGGGGGGGGGATCCCTCAGCACTCAGTTAACATCCAAGAGACTTCCAAAGTCTCTGAGGCCTTACCAGAATCGGAGAACGTCTCAGCTCTGTTTGGATTGATTCCTTCGGCAGTCCGTCCAAATAGGTTGCACCCAGACTCTGTCCATAAACACATAGATTACCAAAGATGCTCTTCACCTCAGGAAGTCTCTTCTGCTCCTCTCCAGTCACCCAAATAACTGCCACCCTCATAAAGAGCAAACAACATAATTCTGATTTCTACTGACAATGCCCCTCATACGGTTCCATCATCTTACTTCTTTTTTCTTATCTCTAGGCACTTGTGCACGCAAGCAACCTGACAACCTTCCTTATCAATACCTCTCACATCTCATAGACTTTCAGTAAACATAGTCTGTGCTGCACCTGTTCTGCAGAACTCACCTCCTTCCACTATCATCTCCAGGATTTCTCCTGTGCTGCACTTATTCTATGGAACTAACCATCTTCCTCTATCATCTCCAGGATACACCTCCAGGATGTTATGCTATTTTTTTTTTTTTTAACATATGTAATTTATTGAAACATAATCAATGTCACACATGTTCATCACAAATAGGATACATTCGGTATCGTAAAAGCTTACAAGATAACAGGGATAGGTCTAACATAGACACCTATGCGGGATAGCATACAGGCATGGTATGAAGCATTTAAAATCCAACCAATGACTAACCTTGGAATAAGCTATAAGCACAATCTAAATTGTATTAAATAATAGTTGAACAGGAATCATCCCTAAAGAGGGGAGGAGGGGGTGATAAGGAAAGAAAACAGGAGATTATGAGAGGAAGGAGAGGGGTTGTTATGTTATTTTTACCAGCCCCCTTCCTAAATGAACACATTGAGTGATTGGTATCAAACACTCTGGTGTTCATTTATCACTGAAGCATAGGAAACTGTGTTTACTATGCACTCAATATAAAGCTTCTGTATAGAAGCGGCAGAGAAAGAGAATGAGGAGAAAGGGAATGAGAAGGCATTTTCTCTGTCCCATAAAAGAGGCATCAGGGATCTGTTTTTTTACTCCTGATTTCTCACTAAAGCTAGCAACGTGATCACCGTGACCAATCACAGCAGATCACATGACAGTTGCAAACAAGGAATGGCTTCCTTTTATGCCATTCATTGTATACAATTGTGTTCCTAGCTGTGATTGGTCACAGTGATCACATGGTACACACAGGGCCAATCACAGCCCATCTGTACCATGTGATTAGCTGTGGCCAATCACAGCCAATCACAACAATACACAGTGTCTACACACTGTCGTTCAGTAAAAATATTTGTTATAGCAGTGAAAGTCACTGCTATAAGCAAGCATACTATGTAGAAAAAACAAACAAATCAGATCAACTCCCCAGAGTGGTACAGTGTTACTACGGTAACACTGTATTGCTCTGGTCACAGTATTAAAAAAATGAAAAAAATAGATTATAAAAAAATGTAAAACCATACTTAAAAATGTTTTTTTTATTTTTACATACTTTCACCAGTCAGTGCCTCTGGTCACCATCACACCAGTTATAGGATGCTGCTGTACGCCACTTGTGACAATGGGGGTTATTTACGAAAGGCAAATCCACTTTGCACTGCAAGTGCACTTGGAAGTGCAGTCGCTGTAGATCTGAGGGTTGATCTGAAATGAGGGGAAGCTCTGCTGATTTTATCATCCAATCATGTGCAAGCTAAAATTATGTTTTTTTTTCCCTTGCATGTCCCCCTCAGATCTACAGCGACTGCACTTCCAAGTGCACTTGCAGTGCACTTTTAGTGCAAAGTGGATTTGTATTTTGTAAATGACCCCTAGTATGTAAAAAAATAAAAAACAAAATGAATTTTTTTTTTCAAAAATGTTTCCATAAATTGTGACAAAAAATTACAACTTCAAAAAATGTGCAATGCCTCTTACATAATACCTCAGACTGTTAGCATTCCAAAAGGGTAATTTAGGGGATATTTGGACTGTCCTGGTATTTTTGGGTCTCAAGAAATGAGATAGGATGTCAGTACATCAGGATTGATTGATTTTCATATATATATCATAGTTGGTGGACTTAAAGCGGAGCTCCACCCTAAATTTTAACTTCTGCTAATCGGAACCCTCCCCCCCCTCAGGTGTCACAATTGACACCTTTCAGGGGGGAGGGGGGTGAAGATACCTGTCTAAGCCCAGGTTCACACTGGGCTGTGGGAGTGAAGCCGTGCGAGTTCAGCTGAACTCGCACGATTTCACTCCCGCTGGTCAGTCCCGATTTCAGCCGCGATTACAAAGACATCTGTGCAGGTTTCTGCACAGATGTCAATGTAAATCGCGGGCCGAAATCGCAAAAAGTAGTACAGAAACGACTTTTTGAAATCAGTGCAGCGCCGCAGATGCGGCGTCGCACCGATTAGGACGGTGCCATTGCCGGCAATTTGCGGCAAATATCGCAGTTTTGACATGCGATTTGACATACCAAATCGCATGTCAAAACGCACCAGTGTAAACCAGGACTAAGACAGGTATTTTCACCCACATCCGGGAGTCCTCTCTCTGGGAAATCTGCGGGAGACACGTCACTTCCCCCAGACTTCCCGTAGTGTTCTGGGAGACACTCGGCTCCCAGAACACAGGAGGACGAATCAGAATGGCGCAGCGCGACTCGCGCATGCGCCGTAGGGAACCGGGCAGTGAAGCCGCAAGGCTTCACTTCCTGGTTCCCTCAGTGAGGATGGCGGAGGGGGCAGCAGCAGCTGTTGCGGACGTCGCTGGACTCCAGGACGGGTAAGTGTCCGAATATTAAAAGTCAGCAGCTGCTGTAGCTGTAGCTGCTGGCTTTTAATTTTTTTTTTTTTTCGGCGGAGCTCCGCTTTAACTTTCCTACAGACTAAATAATGTTCACTGATTTGGGGTATTTCACCAAAGAAATGTAGAAGAATATATTTTGGCCTAAATTTATGAAAAAATATAAATTATTTAAAAAAATGTATAACATAAACAAAGAAAAATGCAGGGTTTAAATTTTTTTTTTAGCCTTTTTTAATTTAGTTAGCAAAAAAAAGCCAGTAGTGATTAAATGCCACCAAAAGAAAGGGCCATTTGAGTTTCATTCAGAACTAAAGAAGAGTCTAAATCAAGCGGACTGTCGCCTCCAGGAATTTCAAATGAAATTGTGAACTCCCCTGGGTTGAATAATGCTGTATTTATCTATTTTATCATCTGTAAAACATCTTTAAATTAAGCCAAGTAAATCCCTTTTATTATTATACTTTTGAGTTGTCTGAAATGATTGTACTGCATCCACATATCTGAAAGGTTAAACATAGGAACTTGGAAGTAATTTAGCCTTTTATTATTTATTTTCAGACTTATTTTTAACCTCGGTTTACACTCATGTGACTAAGGCTTCTTTCACACGGCACGTTTTTCAGGCGGTTTAGCGCTAATATTAGTGCTGTTATACCGCCTGAAAAAATCGTGCCCTTTATTCTTCAATGTGAAAGCCTGAAGGCTTTCACACTGAAGCGGTGCGCTAGCAGGACCGCTCCAAAAGTCCTGCTAGCCGCATCTTTACAGCGGTGAAGGAGCGGTGTGTTCACCGCTCCTTTACCGCGGCTGCCCATTGAAATCAATGGGACACCGTGGTAATACCGCCCGCAAACTGCGGCAATAGCCGCGGTTTGCGGGCGGTATTAACCCTTTTTCGGCCGCTAGCGGGGGTTAAATTCACCCCGCTAGCGGCCGCATACCACGGTGATAACGACGGTATAGCGGCGCTGAAAATCGCGCCGCTATACCGCCACCGCATTTCCATGCCCCAGTGTGAAAGGGGCTTTATTATGTGACTTGATGCCACTTGTGGCACATAAAGTCACAACATATTAATTTTAAAGTGACACAAGTCGCAACGACTTAAAAAGAAGTTCCTGCACTGCTTTTCTGCATCTTTGGTGTAACTTTAGTGCCATAGACTGCAATGTAAAAATCACAGATGCCTCCTGGGGGATCAGGAAGGATTTTTTCCCCCTGCTAGAGCAAATTGGATCATGCTTTATTTGTGTTTTTTGCCTTCCTCTGGATCAACCATGGGTAAAGGATTGGGTATATGGGATTGTATAAAAAAAAAAAACTCCCTTCAATTGGTTGAACTGGATGGACTTGTGTCTTTTTTCAACCAGACTAACTATGTAACTATGTAACAGAAGTCAAAATGATTGTCTTAATAAATGCTACTTTGATGCAACAGTATCAGACTTCAGAGAGCTTTTAACCAAAGCCAAAGTTGCATGAAATTTGCATTGAAGTTGCAAGCAAGTCACACTGGAAGTCGCATAACTTTCAAGTCACAGCAGTGTGAACCAAGTCTTATGCTGCGTACAAACTATTGGAATTTCAGTCGGAAAAACCTTGGATGGTTTTTCCGACTGAATTCCGCTCAAGCTTGGCTTGCATACACACGGTCACACAAAAGTTCTCTGAACTTTCGACCGTCAAGAACGCGGTGACGTACAACACTACGATGAGCCGAGAAAGTCAAGTTCAATGCTTCCAAGCATGCGTCTAATTGTTTCCAAGCATGCATCAGAATTTGTGCGTCGGAATTGCTACAGACGATCGGAATTTCCGATTGGAATTTTTTCCGTCTGAAAATTTGAGTACCTGCTTTCAATCTTTTGTGGGTGGAAATTCCGAAAAGCAAAAGTCCGATGGAGCATAAACACGGTCGGAATTTCCGACCAAAAGCTCACATCGGACTTTTCTTGTCGGAATTTGCAATCGTGTGTAGGGGGCATTAGAGGTCAAACAGTAAATGGAGGGTGGAGGCAGGAACTGGCTAAGAGGAGATTTAGAAGCAGGTTGTTCTGTGCCGGCTTATCTTGGTTAATCTTTCCTACCTTTAGGGCAAGCCATCCAATTTCCTGCTCCGATACGCCAATGATAAATGGCACTTTGTTGTTTTCTTTGGCAGCCAATATCTCCTCTGGGGGTTTAGGCAGGAAAACTCCATCCACACAGACTGGTAATGGCAAGAAATTCTGCAGAGGTGCAACAAATGTAAACACAGAGAACCTGTCATGTAAAAAAATTAACCTCAGCAGGACATGGTGCTCTCTAAGGTCTGCACAGGACAAGCTTGGAAGTTTGCAACCCCCCCTCCAACCCTCAATTACCCAGCAGACCATAAATTCAGTTATAATATACAGTGGAACCTTAAATTACGAGCATAATCAGTTCCAGGAGAATGCTCGTAATCCAAAGCACTGGCATATCAAAGCGAGTTTCCCCATAGAAGTCAATGGAAACTAAAATAATTTGTTCCGCATTGACTTCTATGGCATGCAATACCGCATGTGGCCAGAGGTAGGGGGTGCCGGAGAGCCTCGGAAATACTCGGAAAGGCTCGGGGACAGCTCGGCTGAACTCAAAAACCTCGGAAAGGCTCGGGAACTAAGTATTTCCGGGTATTTCTGAAGGGCTCCGCTTGGCTCTGCTCGGCTCCGGCGCCCCCGCACCTCTGGCCAAATGCGGTATTGCACACCGCTGTTGCTTGAATCCTGCTCGTTTTGCAAGACAACACTCGCAAACCGAGTCAGGATTTTAAAAAAAAATGCTCGTATTGCGAAACGCTCGTTAACCGCGTTACTCGCAATCCGATGTTTCACTGTTAAGGGAGGAGAAGTTTGGCAAACATAGCATACTTTGTTCGACATAATAGATGAGATCTCTTGTTCAGACTTCATCCGTAGACAGTCCATCAGAGAGGACGGCTCACAGCCCGACATATTAGCCACCATCTGCAAACGAAACGTAGAGATTAGGAGGAATCATTACATTTCTGTCCTCCATGTTTTATTATTACTGATGCCATTTTTGTCCTAGTGCCCTGCAAAAACTTCACAAGTACTCAGTATCCTCTGAGCAGGACCAGACCAGCCACGAGGTTAGGGATTAGGGTGGTATATATATTGTACACTTAGTAAATGGGTAATCCACCCAGAAGTGATGTTTAGCTTAAGGTGGAGCCTGGTAGAGTGAGTCCCATCTAAACCCAGGATCAATTAAAACCTAGCTCATCCACTTTGACTGGACCCTTTTCAAGCCTCAATGCATGAAAAACATACCTGCATTATTTTTAAACCAACACAGGCGTACTACAATGGGCAGAGGATTTTGGGTGTGCTGATGGGCAGTTGCATTTCTCTGCATTGTTTAAGTTCAATACAAAAATGGTAAATTACTTACATCTCTGTAAAAAATGAACTCCTTTGGTGAGCTGGCGATGAATCCCTGTATTATGGCCACTCCACTCTGTGCGATCGCGCGATGAAACAAACCCCGGGCCAACGGGGAGAGGACCTGAAATCACATGGAAAGATTTCCATTTCAACTCTTCACATTGTGGCTGTTTTCACTCTGCTACCACATTCACCCTGGAAGAGCTACAAGACCAAACAAGACTTACCCAACAGAGCTTATAGTCACTAAATATACTACATGGCCAAAAACATGGACATCTGACCATTATATCTATATGAGCTTGTTGGCCATTCAATTCCAAAACCATGGCCATTAATATGGAGTCCCCCCACCCCATCCCATCGCCCCCACCATGATCATTATATTGGAGTTGACGTGGGCATTAATATGAAGTTGCCCTCCCTCTATGGCTATTAGTATGGAGTTGCTCCTTTCCTCTTCACCATGGCCATTAATATGGAGTTATGACTATAACATCCTCCACTTTTCTGGGAAGCTTTTCCACAAGACTTTGGAGTGTCTCTGGGACTTTGTGCCCATTTGTGAGGTCCAGTATCGGTGTTGGATGAGAAGACCTGGCTCACAATTGCTGTTCCAATTCATCCCAAAGGTGTTCAGTAGGGCTGAGGTCAGGACTCTGGGCAGGATACTTAAGTTCCTCCACAATAAACTGTTCAAACCCCTTTGCAGTCATAGCAGGCTCCTCTTTTATCGGAAGGCTTTCCACAAGATTTTGGAGTGTCTGTAGGAATTTGTGCCCATTTGTGAGGATAGGTTGTAAGCAGGTTGATTAGGGTAGCCTAGATAGGTGCTGCCCCGGACAGAAGGGTTGGGGTTAATGTTATTTCTTAATGTTTGGCGGCTTTCTTGGTCCCAACTCACTGGTCTTGTGCCTATAAAAAGGGATAGTGGCCTGGAGCTGGAGACACAAGGGGGTATCTGAGTCCTGCTACGCTGTGAATATTCTGGATTCTGGAGTTCCTGGACCATGAGCTGGATGAGCTGGATGTCACCACTGATGCCAGAGTCTGAAGTTGCTTACCTTCTGAAGCCTTTATGTAGGGGAACAACTATTCCACCCTGAAGATGCCAACATTCTACACTACAACAATGGTTCGAGGTAAAGCACACTGGGGTATGAAGACAGCAAGTGAGTACCAAGGGTAACAGAAGGCATCAGTCAGTCAAGCAGCCTGTCGTAAAGCAAGCACCTGTGACAGGCGAGACATCCTCTTGTAGCGAGGGAGAGTTGTAGGCATTTTTCCCCTGGCGGTGCATCTCCCATAGCAAAGCGAGCAGATCAGCGCTTAGAGGTTCCTGGCATGTGCATTTTGTACGGCAGAGGAAGAGTTAAGTGAGTGCATCCATGGAGTCTGAGCTAGGTGCACGGTGGGGCTCCATTCCATTACTGGGAGTGAGGTAGTGGAGATACGCTGGACAGGTAGAGTGGGCATAGGCTCTGCATGTCCCTCCTAAATGCAACAAGTTACAGTGAAGGTGTACATTGACATAGGAATGAGAGTTAACTGGAGAACAGTTTAGAGGTTCAAGTGTACCCGGTGTACAACACAC
Source organism: Rana muscosa (assembly GCA_029206835.1). NCBI lineage: Eukaryota > Metazoa > Chordata > Amphibia > Anura > Ranidae > Rana > Rana muscosa. The sequence continues at coordinate 337,616,143 of CM055119.1, forward strand.
AGCAAAGGTTCCCCATGTGTGCCTAGCGTAGCCCATCGAGGAGGAGAACATGGAGAGAGTGTCACCTGCCTGCCCTACAAAGTATCGATGTTGGATGAGAAGATCTGGCTCACCATTGGTGTTCCAATTCATCCCAAAGGTGTTCAGTAGGGTTGAGGTCATTCAGAACATGCAAGTTCCTCCACACCAAACTGGTCACACCATGTTTTTTTTTATTCTGGAATTCTTGCAATTTAAAAGCTACAAGATAAAATTTTCTCAATTAGCCAGCGGGCCATACACGGAGTGAGTTTTGTCTGGTTGATCAGAAAATTCACTAAGTGGGTGTCCCTGTCGCCCATCACCAACCCAACATCCCTCAAGTAAAAATTTGAAGGAAACGGGTGGAAAATTGTCATCCAATCAGGTGCAGGCATTGTTCGGGTATTTTGGCCTCTGGCAGTGCCGCCTGTCAGAATATAATAGCTGCAATGGAAGTTTTTGTCAATCCGCACTGTTTTGCATGGATACAGGAATCTGTTCAATTTTTTCTCTATGTATATGGCTAGTTTTATTGAAGCAGTTTTACTTCATTTGGACTCCTGAAAATTCATATTCCTTTTCTAGGGATTTGCATATATGAAATATTTATCTATATTTTCCTCCACAGGAATTCTGGAGCAATGGGTTACACCTATAGAACTGGGCTACAGAAACTGGGAATGTTTGATCAATTCCAAAAGAGTGTGTAAATGTAGCGCTAGAAGTGGTAAACAGTGACAATGTGTAACTGTAAAAAATTCAAATCAATAGCATTCTTAGTCCCATCTATGTGCAGATAAGAGAACAAAACAAGTCCAAAAGGTAGATCAATCCATAAGGATAACGAAGTCCACCACACCTGAGTAGTTGTTTTTATGTGGAAAAAGATAATAAGATGGGTGTGTGGAACATCCAAGAAAATCTGCCATCCAATATATGATAAGAATATTCACTCTTACCGGAACCGGTGGACCCGAATGTCAGTGACAACAGGTCAATAAGGCATAGATATCCAGATCAGCGAGTCAACCAGAACGATTCAAGGGGTCCAGGGAGGTCCAGAAGCATCTGATGCCCCAGTGGAAATCCTAGAAAGACGAAACACGTTGGGCTTGGTTCACCGCTCCCCATATTGCTCTTACCTGTGATCAAATTTTTAATCTATGTATATCGGTTTTTATAAATAAAAACCAGCTTTTTTGACCTACACCATTGGAAGCCCCTTTTTTTCTTTACATACCTCCCTAGATGTGAGCTTTTTTTTGGGCTATTCAATCTGGTCAACAGCCTTCCAGTTGTTGCTGTCACCACCGAGATCCCATCAAGTGGCTTCTGGACCTCCCTGGACCCCTTGGATCGTTCTGGTTGACTCATTGATTTGGATATCTATGCCTTATTGACCTGTTGTCGCTGACATTCGGGTTCACCGGTTTACGGTAATAGTGAATAATCTTATCATATATTGGATGGCAGATTTCCTTGGATGTTCCACACACCCATCTTATTATCTGTTTCCACATGAGAACAACTATGTGCGCAGGGGGTGTGCCTGGGCACACCCTAATCACGGCTTGAGGTGTAGATTCCCCCTGCTAATATTGCACCAATGCCCCTGAACGGGGCTCCATAAAAATAAAAAATAAATAAAAAGATTAAAATAATGAAAATAAAAAGCTACTGACACTGTCCACCGCCCTACTGACACCAACCTCTGCTCTACTGACAAGTCTACTGCTCTACTGACACCGTCCATGTTTTAATACATTTGGGGTGCACACCCTAATGCAATAGGCTGCGCACACCTATGGTTAGCGCATTAATTATTTACACTTTATATTGATAAATTCCAGCAATGTTCAGAAGAACTTACCAGTGCAGAGACGCTGATTCCACCCGCCGACTCCCCAAATATAGTGACAGATCCGGGGTCACCCCCAAAATCCTTAATGTTCTGCTGAATCCACCGCAGAGCCGCGACCTGGTCCAAAAGTCCATAGTTTCCAGAGACTGTCTGAGCATTTGTGTCATTTGTGGTGCTGGGATATTTACAAAAAGATTAAAATCATATCATAATATGTATCAACATTATAGCCTCGTTTTCAATTCGCTCAGCTACAATGTAACACTTGGAAGAAGGAGGAGAGACCACAGTTTAGGACTAGGAGCTGATAAGGGAGTAACATACAGTTCAGCCAATAGAGTGCCAGGAGGAGAAGAATCCTTTGCTCTCGGGTTACATGCTGTTGGTTCGCTCTGTGTTTCACTCCCCTACAATGTAGATCAGTAGAATGCACTCTATATAAGTAAGTAAGTGATTGATGTTCCATGTACTGTGACCTACCTGAGGAATCCCAGAATTCCCAGTCTGTACTGGATCGCCACATGCACCACGTTTTCATGAGCGCTGATTGCGGAGCCATCATGTATAGCGGCGGTCCCCAATACCAGCCCCCCGCCATGTATGAACACCATGACCTGGGATAAAGAGAGGTTACAGTCTGTAATAAATTAATTTACCATCCCAAGAAAGTATCAGGCTGTGGGAATCTCACCCTGGGGTACTTCTTAGTTCTTAGCATTGAGGAAGAATTGAAGGGATTGAATTTAAGTAATTGTAATATAAGCAGATCTGTAGATCTTTCATTTATTATTGAGCTTTTTATATTGTATTTATATAATCCATACACTAAAGAACCGATACACAATAATAACATTATTTACACTGCTCAATATCCAGTGTACATCTTCACCCCGACTATAGACTCCCATGCAGTGGTGGCAGTGTGACAGTATGCTGGGCAGTTAGGAGTAGGGATGTGCCAAACACCCCCCTGTTCGGTTTGCAGCAGAACTCCCGGACAGTCGAAAAGTTCTAACCCCAACGGCGAACACTATTGAAGTCTATAGGGGCCGAACAGAAAAAATCAAAAGTGCCCATTTTGAAGGCTTATATGCAAGTAATTGGCCATAAAAGGGGTATGGGGGTCTGGGGACTGCCCTGGGGAATATGCATCAAAAATTTTTATTTTTTTAAATAATCGTTTTTTCAGGAGCAGTGATCTTAATTATGCTTAAGGTGCAACAATAAAAATGAAAAATGTGTTTAAATATAGTGCCTAGGGGTCCCCTTAATGTGCTTGTAAAGTGGCGCATCTGTAGCATGCATAAAACAAGCTACAGCAAAAATGAAATTTCCAAAGAAAAAAAACAAGTTAAATCCCATTTAAAATGACTTGTGGTTACATTTGCCAGCACACAGGTTTTGTAAAAATAAAGGCCTGCCCCTCCCCCCCTCAGTCCATACCAGGCCTTTCCGGTCTGGTATGAATTTTAAGGGAAACCCCACGCCAAAAAAAACAAAAAACGTGGTCTCACTCAAAATCCATACTAGACCCTTATCCGAGCATGCAGCCCAGTAGGTCAGGAAAGGGGAGGGGATGAGCGAGCGCTGAACCATACCAGGCCACATGCCCTCAACATGGGGGTATGGGTGCTTTGGGGCGGGGGGGGGAGACAAGGCCTCTTCCTTGTGCCCATGTTGATGTGGACAAGGGCCTCTTCCCCACAACCCCCCAGATTCCACCCCCCCCCCTTCTATGTGAATGGGTATCAGGTACACCGTACCCCTACCCATTCACCAAAAAGTGTACAAAAGTAATAACCACAAGAAACTGTTTTTGACAAGTCCTTTATTAAAAAAAAAAAAAATAATTGTGTCTCTCAATGTAAATCCATTGTCAATCACACGGCCCACCGGACCCGAAAAAAAAAAAAATGAAAACCGCTCCACCTCCCAGGAGGCCTCCTGTCGTATGCCAGCTCTGCAATTTGACATTTCTTATATAGGCAAGGGACGTGGCCACCTGGCCATGTCACCCGGTTGTACCGCTCCCTTCTGACGTCACGTTGTCACATCGAGGGACACAATTTTTTTTTTATAATAATGTTTCTTATGGTTATTACTTTTGTACATTTTTTTGGTGAATAGGTAGGGTTAAGATGTACCCGATACCCATTCACATAGGGGGGGCCTCATGAAGATAGACGGACATCGGGGGACACTTTTATTTTATTTTTTATTTTTTAATAAAGGACTTGTCAAAACTGTGTATTGTGGTTTTTACTTTTTGACACTTTTTTTGGTGTATGGGTAGGGGTACAATGTACCCGATACTCATTCACATAGGGGGGCTTCAAGATTCCGATTGGCCCCCCGCCTGCAGACCCCAACAACTACAGCCCAGGGTTGTCGGGAAGAGGCCCTTGTCCCCATCAACATGGGGACACCCTGCAAATTTGGGTGTTAAGCGAACTGCGGAACAGGCAAATGTTCTCATGCTCGACCCGAACCGTTCGCCCATCCCTAGTTAGCAGCACACAGTAAACACCAGTGACACTTACAGGTAGCTTGGCATTGTCACCTCGGTCAGATGGAGTGAAGACATTCAGGTACAGACAGTCCTCGGATGTGGGAGGAAAAGTCACCTCTATATTGATTAATTTCAAAAATGTTTGGAATTGTTCTGCATTCTGGGGGCACCTGAAAAGAGATGTGCAACAGGAAGAGGTGAAGAGGGTCTGACTGAACCTGGACTCATCAGCTTTGGGGGGATGTCCCTTACTATATATAGCTGCAGCTACCAGTATTTCTCAACTGATTGCCAACAGATGAAGAATGTCTGCATAATGGGCAAAGCAGGTGTATGGACCCGGGAATTCAGTGTAGGAATGGTGAGGACTCCTCAAAATAGGACCTAATAACTCTGCTCCGGGATGATGGAAGCCTCTCATAATGGGCACATCAGGTGTGTAGATCTGGGAACCCATTTCAGGGATGATGGGAACCCCTAAAAATGGTCATAGCAGGTGTATAGCCCCAGGAACACAGCAAAGAGGTAGTGGGAACCTCTCATAATGGACACAGAAGGTGTACAGATCCAGGAACTCAGTATAGGATTGGTGGGAACCCCTAATTTTTGGGCACAGCAGGTGTACAGGTTTAGGAACTCAGCACAGAAATAACGAGAACCCCTTATAATGGGCACAGCAGGTGTACAGACCCATGAACTTTGCACAGGTGGTAGGGACTTTTTAATGGGTTCTAAGGTGCAAAGATCTCACCAGTAGAGTCCACATAGATAAAAGAGTCTGTTATGCCGCGTACACACGACCGTTTTTAATGTCATTTAAAAAAATGCATTTTTCTCGACCTGATTTTTCGTGTTTCCTCTCAAGCCTGCCTTGACTACACACTATCGTGGAAAAAAATGTTCGAATGTACGACGGCACTATAAAGGGGAAGTTCCATTCGGATGGCGCCACCCTTCATGTTAGTAAAGTTTGTTGAGCGACGATTCGCGCTTTTCAGCCTTGTGCTTTTCAGTCCGTTACAGCGTGACGAATGTGCTATCTCCATTACGAACGCTAGTTTTACCAGAACAAGCGCTCCCATCTCATACTTGATTCTGAGCATGCGCATTTTTTTCACGTCGTTAAAACCCACACACGGCCGTTTTTCATGACGAGAAAAACGACGATGTAAAAAACGACGTGAAAAATTAGAGCATGTTCCAATTTTTCTCGTCGTGATTCTCTGCGTTTTTCTCGTCGGGAAAAATGCTGGAAAGCCCACACACGATCATTTTTAATGACCATTTAAAAAAATCTAATTTTTCTCGTCATTAAAAATGGTCGTGTGTACGCGGCATCAGAGTTTTTATCTATCCAGCATCCTCCAAATACTGAAATATCGGTTCAGTTTTATGAAATCAAGAGATTCTATTGAGTGAATGAGATGACAGCTCACATCCTGGGACTCACATGGGTGGGTTTTCTGTGGCTTCTTTCACTGACTCCCAGGGTTCGGGCGGTTCCGGAGCTCCAAACCGTAGCAGTCCTACCGGTGGTTTTGCAAATGGGATTCCATGGTAAGCGTCCACGGTTCTGTCTGTTTCTTTTACTATTTGCGTCGTCCCTTGGAGTTTTCCATACCTTGTGTCCACCACGGGTCTACCGCCATCTGCTGGGCATCAGAACAAAACACATCGACTATAGTTTATAGCAGCCCTTCACAACCTTTTTACTCTTGAGGAACCCTTGAAATAATATTTAATTCTCTGGGAACTCCTGCTAAAATCAATGCATTGCAGGTCAATGGGAAAAATGCCCCTTACAGTGGTGTTCAGAATGCCAAAAAATGATTGGTGTCATGCAAATGACCCTTAAAGTGGCGTTGGCTCTGGAAGTATGAACTAGCGAATGGGAGTCGGCCACAGCTCAAGGAACCTCTAACATCTTGTGGAAGAACCCTGGTTGAGAATGGCTGGTCTTACTGTAACTATAGCATTGACAAAGTGCTTATATTTTATTGATTTCATGTAAATATTCTTATTAATATTTGTAGGTAATCCCAATAAATAACCTTGAGGCCTCATGCCTACGGGCGTTTTTTCAGCCGCGTTTTTGAGCGTTTTTTACAGCTTAAAAACGCCTGTCCATGTTAGTCTATAGCTTCATGTCCACCTAGGCGTTTTTGAGCTGTAAAGAGCATAGGCGTTTGTAAGCTGTAAAAAAACCCCAGGGCCAGTGCGTTCCTCAGCGTCAGAATTAGGCAGAAAAAAACGCGAGCGTCAAAAAACGCGCAAAAAACGCGCACTAACACGCAAAAAACGCGCACTAACGCGCGGTCGCGTTTTTAGCTCCGACGTTTTTTTTTTTTTTTTTTTTTCAAAAAAAATAAATAAATAAAAATATTTACAATAACATGGACAGGCGTTTTTAAGCTGCAAAAAACGCAGCTGTAAAAACGCCAGTGGGCATGAGGCCTTATGATAGTAACGTAATTTCAAATGTAGTTTTAAATGCCTTTAAATCTGCCATGAAAGTCCTTGTTCAGGAACTTCCTGTTATAGGGAATTATACTAATTTATTGATTATTTTATGCCCTCTTTGATATGTTTGATTTTTAGGTGACTTCCTTACTGCTACATGTATTATAATATTGTTATAAATAATTTTATGCCACCTCTGATACATTTGATATTTTAGACAGGGACTTCCTTACTGCCAAATTTATCATATTATTTTTATATTAATCTTATGCTATCTCTGATACGTTTGATATATTAGAAACATCCCAACTGCTACATTTTATTTATTCTTTGCACACTTCTCCCTTGCATATTTGATCGCTTTCTATATACTATATGTTTTAAGTTTATTAGATTGTTTTTTTGACTGTGCTTTTGAGATATGCTAAACACCTACTGTACCCTATGACAAAGTTTTACCCACAGATGCCAATTTTACCACCTTGAACTGAGGTGCTTTATTTGGTTAAGTAATTGGATGCATTACTAAAGTAGACATCTTGTGCCTATCCTTTGAACAACCACATCAGACGAACCACTGACAGATGCTTTTTTGTGCTGACTCTTCCTACCAAGCAGAGAGAAATGACACATAGTGCTCCGGCTTGAGACAAGTACACACTATAGAGGGATATGCTTTATTCTTATTTCACGTCTGAGGTTTACAACCACTATAACACATACATTAAACCCGCATTCACACCTGAGCAGAACATATTCCTGGTAACTTTGAAGCATATTTTTCAGGCATATTGAGTCATTACACACAGTCATATATTTTAATGATTTCTGTTTTAATTTTGATGATTATGGCTTACAGCTAGTGAAAACCCAAACTTCAGTATCTCAGAAAATCTAAAATATTGTGAAAAAGTTTAATATTGTAAACGCATGTGTCACCTTCTAATCAGCTAATTAACTCAAAACACCTGTAAAGGTTTGCTAAGCCTTTAAATGGTCTCTAATGCCGCGTACACATGATCGTGATTCACGGCGGTGAAAACACCATCGTGATTCACGACAGGAAAAACGAGCTTGTTCCCCCACACACGGCCGTTTTTCCTGTCATTTTTTATCTTGGCGAGAAAAACGACCGTGTGTGGGCTCCCCGGCAGTGTTTCCCTATGGGAAAACTGCAGCGTAAAAAAATGACAGGAATCACGACGAGAAAAATTAGAGCATGTTCTAATTTTTCTCGTCGTGATTAATGCCGTTTTTCCCGTCGGGAAAAATGACAAAAAGCCCACAGACGATCGTTTTTCTCGTCCAAAGGAAAAAATTTAATTTTTCCCGACGGGAAAAATGATCGTGTGTACGCGGCATCAGTCTGGTTCAGTAGGTTACACAATCATGGGGAAAACCACCGACTTGACAGTTGTCCAGATTCCAGAAGACAGTCATTGACTTCCTCCACAAGGAGGGTAAGTCACAAAAGGTCATTGCTAGAGAAGCTGACTGTTCACAGAGTGCTATATCCAAGCATATTAATGGAAAGTTGAGTGGAAGGAAAAAGTGTGGTAGAAAAAGGTGTACAAGCAACAGGGATAACCACAGCCTTAAAGCAGAGGTCCGCCTAAAAAAAAAAATATTAAAAGCCAGCAGCTACAAATACTGCAGCTGCTGAACTTTAATAAATGGACACTTACCTGTCCAGGGTGCCCGCGATGTTGGCAGCCGAAGCCGATCAATTGCTCGGCTGCCCCTGCCACCATCCTCGGTGAGGGAATCAGGAAGTGAAGTGTTGTGGCTTCACTTCCCGGTTCCCTACTGCGCATGCGCCAGTCGTGCTGCGTGTTCTAACTGGCCGCCACTGTGTTCTGGGACCTGTGTGTTTCCCAGAAGACAGCGGGGGGGGAAGGGAAGGGGCGTGACTTCCGTGAGAGTCTATGCCCGGAAGTGGGTGCAAATACCTGTATTATACAGGTATCTGCACCCCCCTGAAAGGTGCCAAATGTGACGCTGGAGGGGGGGAGGGTTCCGAAAAGCGGAGGTTCCATTTTTGTGTGGAACTCCACTTTAAGGGGATTGTGAAGCAAAGGCCATTCAGGAATTTGGGGGAGATTCACAAGGAGTGGACTACAGCTGGTGTCAGTGCTTCAAGAGCCACACCACACACAGACGTATTGAGGACATGGGCTTCAACTGGCGCATTCCTTGTGTCAAGCCACTTCTTAACCAGAAACAAAGTCAGAAGCAGTGGCAATTTTTTTTGGGGGGCGGCAAACTGTATTATCAAGAGGAAGATGAGAGACATGAGACCCAACAATGCAGATGAGCTAAAGGGCCACTCTCAAAGCAACCTGGGCTTCCATAACACCTCAGCAGTGCCACATGCTGATCGCCTCCATGCCACGCCACATTGACGCAGTAATTCATGCAAAAGGAGCCCCGACCAAGTATTGAGTGCATACTATACTGTACATGGACAAACTTTTCAGTAAGCCAACATATCTGTATTAAAAATCCCTTTTTTATTGGTCTTATGTAATATTCATATTTTATGACATACTAAATTTGGGGTTTTCACTAGCTGTAAGCCATAATCATCAAAATTAAAAGAAAGAAATGCTTGAAATATATCACTCTGTATGTAATGAATCTATATAATGATGAGTTTCACTTTTTGAATTGAATTACTGGAATAAATAAACTTTTTGATGATATTCTATTTTTTTGAGATGCACCGGATGACACTATCTGCTGTAGCCAGACACTATTCTGGTGCAGAGCCACCTAGTGGCAAAATGGTTAACTGCACCTGCCTACAATCTGACTTGTAACACACCTCCTGTATTAGAGGGCCTACACTGGAAGGAGCAACCAGGGCCGGATTCCAGACAAGGCCACCGAGGCCAGGCCTCGGGGCGGCAGTCAGTGCAGGGGCGGCTCCGTCTATCCTCGCCGCCCTCACTCACGGGCACAGTCACCTCCCACTCCGCCTATTCTCCCCGCTCGCACTCACGGGCACACTGTACAGTTCCGGCTCCGCCTATCATCTCCGCCCGCTCCGCTCATCCTCCCCGCCCTCACTCAGGGGAACACTGCAAAGTCACCGCCCATTCTCCCCGCCCTCACTCACGGGCATACTGCACAGTCTCCGCCCGCTCCTCCCATCCTCTCCGCCCGCACTCATGGGTAGTCACAGGCCACACCCATCCTCTTTGCCCGGCCAAGCAAAACATAGCATGGAGGGGGAACCAACTGATATGCGATCGATCTGCAAGTAAGTGGCACTGATATCAATACTGCTACTGATTCCCCCCCACACCACCACTGCTGCCACTGATACCCCTGGCACTGATATCAATATCAACACCACCACCACTGATACCCACCACCACCACTGATACCCACCACTGATACCCCCCACCGCCACTGATACCCACCACCGCCACTGATACCCCACCACCGCCACTGATTCCCCCACCACTGCCACTTATACCCCACCACTGCCACTTATACCCCACCACTGCCACTTATTCCCCCCCAACACCAGCACCATCACCACTAGTGCGACTGATAGACCCCCCACCACTGATACCCCCCACACCACCACCACTGATACCCCCCACCCCACCACCACTGATTCCCCCCACCCCACCACGACCACTGCTGCCACTGATCCCATCCAGCAACCACCATCCCTGCCACTGATCCCACCCCCCCCCCACCACTGCCACTCATCCCATTCAATCTCCCCCTTCCACTAGAACTCATCCCAACCCTACTTCCCCAACCACCACCCTCACAACTGATCTCATCCTCCCACCACTGCTGCCACTCATTTCATCCAATGCCCCCCAACCACCACCCTTGCCACTGATCCCATTCCCCCCATCATCTCTGCCACTCATCCCATTCAATCCCCCCTACCACTGATCCCACCCCCCAACCACCACCCTTGCCACTCATCCCATCCCCTCACCACCGCTGCCACTGATCCCACCCCCACCGCTGCCACTCATCCCATCTCTCCCTCACCGCTGCCACTGATCCTATCCCTTATCCAACCACCACTGCTGCCACTGATCCCATCCCCCACCACCACCGCTGCCACTCATCCCAGGGGCGTAACTACAGGGTCACAATTGCAATGGCGCACATGTTGCCCCTGTACACCTGGATGAGGGGGCATATAGAGGAACAAATCCCCTCCATTTTTCTCCCGCAGCCGCTAAAAGCCTGCTTTTCCTCCCCTCCGTCCCATAGGCATTCAGTGGCTGCAGGAGGAAAATGGAGGGGATTTGTTCCTCCATATGCTGCCCCCGCCGCCCCTCCTATCCAGGTCCTGCTGCCCCCAGGATCAGTGGGAAGGGCGCTGGCCAGAGGTCACAGTGCCAAGCAGAATATTTGACTCAAAAGGTATTTAATTCCTTGCTGGGTATGCTGCATAACACATATATTTACAGTTATTATTGTATAAAAACAGTGCACAAATACACTAGGTATGTCTTCAATAACACAATATGCAAATCACAAGTACTTTCAGGGGTTTTTTGGCGGGGGGGGGATTTCTAATGTAATTTTTTTTTCTTTGCCTCATTTCTATCACATGGGGGGGGCCTCAGAAGACCCCTATGTGATGGTGTGTGGGGGGGGGCGGCATTGAGGGACCCGGCCTTGGGGCGGCAAAGGGAGTAAATCCGGGCCTGGGAGCAACAGAGACATGTTTAGACAGTGGCACGGTGGCTGCCCATCCACAGGGGGCGCAGAGGCGCTGCCCCCCTAATCCATGGGTCGGGCCCCCTAATCTACATGCGGGGCGCCGGACGCATGGATTCCAATGTTTTTTTTCTTTTTTTAGGAGCATGTGATTAGAGCCAGAGGCTCTAATAGGCTTCAAAAGAGGGTTGGCTTTGGGCACAGAGCACTGCGCCCAGAGCCCACCCAGTTGTTGCCAATAGCAGATTATTATTCACTATTGTCTTATTGATTCTCCTCCTGGCCAATCAGGAAGCAGGTCCTGAGACCCGTCACCCGATTGACCGAGAAGAGAAGCGATCCTATTGGACATCGAGGAGGAGGAGGGAGGAGACGCAGTGGAAGCCGCCGTGAAGCACCAGGAGGAGGAGATGCCGCCGGCGACCTAGATGGGGAAAGTGCGGGGCTGCTGGCTGACCGACCAACTGGGGGGGGGGTGTCTGTAACCCGACCACCAGTGGGTGGATTGTTTGCCGCCGCCCCCCCAAAAAAATATACCACCAGCCCCCAAAAAAATATACCACCAGCTGCCACTGCAGTGGCATTGTCAGTATGGGGAGTGTTGGATGGAGTACCAAATTTAGATACAATAACAAATTGAAGCCAAACTCCAGCTAATACTTTATGAGCAGTTACAGCAAATGTTTTTTTTTTCCTTTGAGGATAAAGGTTTTACATAAATAAATACAAGCTGACCATTGTACGCACTCCTGTCAGTGGTAAGTGGTTTTTGCCCTCTGACTGCTACATTTGCAGGACAGGTCTATTTAAAAACAACAACTCCATTCACACAGCGGCAACACGACTTCCAGCGTGACTTTGGGAGGCAACTTGGACACGACTTGAGAATGAATCACAGCGCGACCTGGAGCTACTTACAAGGCAACTTCAAGTTGCCTCCAGGACAGGAGACATTCCAGTGGCCAATCAAACAAGAATCAGCTCTGTGGGAGGGAGGGGGAGGGAGGGGTTTGCCTGAGAAATGTATGTTCTCTTCCTGGAAAGTTGCTTCTGCTAAGACAGGGGATCCGACTTCTGAGCGACTTCCATTGAAATCAATAGGTACAGGTCGCCTAGCAGTTGCCTAGAAGTCAGATTGAAGTAGTACAGGAACCTTTTTTGAAGTCGGAGCGACTGCAGTAGTGTGCATTAAGACGGCTCCACTCACTTACATTGATTTTCTCATGCAGCGCGACTTGAGGCGACTAGGGGCGACTTGAAGTCGGATCCAAAGTTGCCCCTGTGTGAATGAGCTTACTGGCAGGAAAAATATAAAAGAAAGAAAGCCTTAAAAAGAAAGCTAAAGAAGCCATCACATCTAAGGATTGATAAGCTGCAATATAATAAATGTTTGCTTTTGGGTTTAATTTAGGAGAATGGGAGACAAAAAAGTCATGGACAGAGGTGAGCTTGTACAGAGCGGGCATTGCAAAGGGCACATAGGAAGGAGGGGGGGTTGGCTTTTGGAAGCAGAGGGAAGGTAATTAAACTGAGTCCATTATCAATCAAGTTGTTATATAAAAACAGACATCATTTTTTTTTTATACAACATTATAACAAACATAAACATCATTTTCTGCTACAAAATGCCATCTCATTTCTCTTCTACTAGAGCAGGGGTCTCCAAACTTTTCAAGACAAGGGCCACATTGTAGATTTTACAAGTACTCGGGGGCCGAAAACGTCTGCACGTCTGTCTCCCCAATATATTAGTGTCCCCAGCATAGGTGTCCGCAGCATAATTTTCCCAGCATAGGTGTCCCCAGCATACTTTTCCCAGCATAGGTGTCCCCAGCATAATTTTCCCAGCATTGGTGTCCCCAGCATAATTTTCCCAGCATTGGTGTCCCCAGCATAATTTTCCCAGCATAGGTGTCCCCAGCATAATTTTCCCAGCATAGGTGTCCCCAGCATAATTTTCCCAGCATAGGTGTCCCCAGCATAATTTTTCCCACCATAGGTGTCCCCAGCATAGGTGTCCCCAGCATACTTTTCCCAGCATAGGTGTCTCCAGCATAATTTTTCCCAGCATAGGTTTTCCTAGCATAGGTGTCCCCAGCATAATTTTCCCAGCATAGGTCTCCCCAGCATAATTTTTCCAGCATAGGTGTCCCCAGCATAATTTTTCCAGCATAGGTGTCCCCAGCATAATTTTTCCCAGCATAGGTGTCCCCAGCATAATTTTCCCAGCATAGGTGTCCCCAGCATAATTTTTCCCAGCATAGGTGTCCCCAGCATAAGTTTTCCCAGCATAGGTGTCCCCAGCATAAGTTTTCCCAGCATAGGTGTCCCCAGCATAAGTTTTCCCAGCATAGGTGTCCCCAGCATAAGTTTTCCCAGCATAGGTGTCCCCAGTATAATTTTCCCAGCATAGGTGTCCCCAGCATAATTTTCCCAGCATAGGTGTCCCCAGCATAATTTTCCCAGCATAGGTGTCCCCAGCATAATTTTCCCAGCATAGGTGTCCCCAGCATAATTTTTCCCACCATAGGTGTCCCCAGCATAATTTTTCCCACCATAGGTGTCCCCAGCATAGGTGTCCCCAGCATACTTTTCCCAGCATAGGTGTCCCCAGCATAATTTTCCCAGCATAGGTGTCCCCAGCATGGTTTTCCTAGCATAGGTGTCCCCAGCATAATTTTCCCAGCATAGGTGTCCCCAGCATAATTTTCCCAGCATAGGTGTCCCCAGCATAATTTTCCCAGCATAGGTGTCCCCAGCAAATTTTTTCCCAGCATAGGTGTCCCCAGCAAAATTTTCCCAGCATAGGTGTCTCCAGCATAGTTTTCACAGCATAGGTGTCCCCAGCAAAATTTTTCCCAGCATAGGTGTCCCCAGCAAAAATTTTCCCAGCATAGGTGTCCCCAGCATAAGTTTTCTCAGCATAGGTGTCCCCAGCATAAGTTTTCCCAGCATAGGTGTCCCCAGCATAAGTTTTCCCAGCATAGGTGTCCCCAGCATAGTTTTCCCAGCATAGGTGTCCCCAGCATAATTTTCCCAGCATAGGTGTCCCCAGCATAATTTTTCCCAGCATAGGTGTCCCCAGCAAAATTTTTCCCAGCATAGGTGTCCCCAGCAAAATTTTCCCAGCATAGGCGTCTCCAGCATAGTTTTCCCAGCATAGGTGTCCCCAGCATAGTTTTCCCAGCATAGGTGTCCCCAGCATAGTTTTCCTAGCATAGGTGTCACCAGTATAATTTTTCCCAGCATAGGTGTCTCCAGTATAATTTTTCCCAGCATAGGTGTCTCCAGCATAATTTTTCCCAGCATAGGTGTCCCCAGCATAATTTTTCCCAGCATAGGTGTCCCCAGCATAAGTTTTCCCAGCATAGGTGTCCCCAGTATAATTTTCCCAGCATAGGTGTCCCCAGCATAATTTTCCCAGCATAGGTGTCCCCAGCATAATTTTCCCAGCATAGGTGTCCCCAGCATAGTTTTCCCAGCATAGGTGTCCCCAGCATAGGTGTCCCCAGCATAAGTGTCCCCAGCATACATGTCCCCATTATCAGTGTCCCCTGTACATGTACATGTTCAGATTTATGCCCATTTGACACTTTCCTGTACAAGCCGACTTCTTCACTGTAGGAGCCGACTTCAGCTCTCCTGCACCTCCCGACTCCCGCCCACTGCTACACACACAGGCTGTAAGGTGGAAGGATTCCTAATGAAAACAGCGGGCGGGAAGCCAGGAGGTGCCACGCTGACGACGTCACTGCAGCCAATCCTCATCTCAGCACTGCAGCCAATCCTCTGGTAGCACGGGAGGGTGTGCGGGGAGCGGCTTTTTGTCCTGGACCTGCCAGACATAGACTGCCGATAACAGCAGCTGCTTTTAAAAGCCAGCAGATCGGCAGTGCTGTGTTGGCAGAGTCTGTGCAAGCTGGGGGCCGGACAAAACACACCCGCGGGCCGGATGTGGCCCGCGGGCCGGGGTTTGGAGACCCCTGTACTAGAGGAAGCGCCAGTACTGCAGATTTCAAATGGAAAAAGGATTTAGTTCTGTTTAAACATACCCTTTCCCCATCCACCCATGCATGGTACCATCTGTAGGATCGATATTATTGGAATGCTTACAGATCTATAATTTAGAGGACAATATTTAGGTGGGCAGATATAGTGCATTCCGGAAAGTAATTACAGCGCTTCTCTTTTTCCACATTTTGTTATGTTACAGCCTTATTCCAAAATGGATTCAATTAATTATTTCCTTCAAAATTCTACAATCAATACCCCATAATGACAATGTGAAAGACGTTTGTTTGAAATCTTTGAAAATTTATTAAAAAACGAAAAAAAATCCCATGTACATAAGTAGTCACAGCCTTTGCTCAATACTTTGTTGAAGCTCCTTTGGCACCAATTACAGTCTCAAGTCTTTCTGAGTATGATGCTACAAGCTTGGCACACCTATTTTTGGGCAGTTTCTCCCATTCTTCTTTGCAGGACCTCTCAAGCTCCATCAGGTTGGATGGGGAGCGTCGGTGCACAGCCATTTTTAGATCTCTCCAGAGATGTTCAATTGGGTTCAAGTCTGGGCTCTGGCCGGGCCACTCAAGGACATTTACAGAGTTGTCCTGTAGCCACCCCTTTGTTAGCTTGGCTGTGTACTTAGGGTCGTTGTCCTGTTGGAAGATGAACCTTCGCCCCAGTCTGAGGTCCTGAGCGCTCTGGAGCAGGTTTTCATCAAGGATGTCTCTGTACATTGCTGCATTCATCTTTTCCTCCATCCTGACTAGTCTCCCAGTTCCTGCTGCTGAAAAACATCCCCACAGCATGATGCTGCCACCACCATGCTTCACTGTAGGGATGGTATTGGCCAGGTGATGAGCGGTTTGCACCAGACATGACGCTTGCCATTCAGGCCAAAGTGTTCAATTGTTTCATCAGACCAGAGAATTTTTTTTGTTTCTCATGGTATGAGAGTCCTTCAGGTGCCTTTTGGCAAACGCCAGGCTGGCTGTCATGTGCCTTTTACTGAGAAGTGGCTTCCGTCTGGCCACTCCCCCATACAGGCCTGATTGGTGGAGTTCTGCAGAGATGGTTGTTCTTCTAGAAGGTTCTGTCAGAGTGACAATTGGGTTCTTGGTCACCTCCCTGACTAAGGTCCTTCTCCCCCGGTCACTCAGTTTGGCCGGGCGGCACGCTCTAGGAAGAGTCCTGGTGATTCCAAACGTCTTCCATTTACAGATGATGGAGGCCACTGTGCTCATTGGGACCTTCAATGCTGCAGAAATTGTTCTGTACCCTTCCCCAGAGCTGTGCCTCCATACAATCCTGTCTCCGTGGTCTACACACAATTCCTTGGACTTCACGGCTTGGTTTGTGCTCTGACATGCACTGTTAACTGTGGGACCTTATATAGACAGGTGTGTGCCTTTCCAAATCATGTCCAATTAACTGAATTTACCACAGGTGGACTCCAATCAAGTTGTAAAAACATCTCAAGTATGATCAGTGGAAACAGGATGCACCTGAGCTCAATTTTGAATGTCATGGCAAAGGCTGTGAATACTTCTGTACATGTGATTTTTTCAGTTTTTATTTTTAACCACTTAACAACCACCTGCCGACAAATAACGTCGACAAGGTGGTTGCTTAACTCTGGGAGGACGTTATATAACGTCCTCCCAGAATCGCGCTCCCGCGCGCCCCCTGGGGCGCGCACACGGGAAACTCCGTGACCGCCGGGTCCAGAGGACCCGGCGGATCACGAATCGCGGTAAATCGCCGCTGATAGCGGCCGTTTACCACGTGATCGCTCCGTCAAATGACGGAGCAATCACTTGTAAACAGACCGGCGTCATTTGATGACGCCGGTTCCTCCCTCCCCTCTCTGTATCGATCGGTACAGTGTGAGAGGGGAGGGGGAGGGAGCGGATGGCAGCAGCAGCACTGTGGGCTGGATCTGTGACAATTGCAGTCACAGATCCAGCCATCCATCCATCCCTGCTCAGCCATCCCTGTGCTATACCCTGCCAATACTCTGCAATACACCCTGCCAATACTCTGCAAAATACCCTGCCAATACTCTGCAAAATACCCTGCCAATACTCTGCAAAATACCCTGCCAATACCCTGGTGCAATACTCTGCAATACCCTGGTGCAATACTCTGCAATACCCTGGTGCAATACTCTGCAATACCCTGCAAAATACTCTGCAATACCCTGCAAAATACTCTGCAATACCCTGCGCAATACTCTGCAATACCCTGCGCAATACTCTGCAATACCCTGCACAATACTCTGCAATACCCTGCGCAATACCCTGCAAAATACTCTGCAATACCCTGCGCAATACCCTGCAAAATACTCTGCAATACCCTGGTGCAATACTCTGCAATACTCTGGTGCAATACTCTGCAATACTCTGGTGCAATACTCTGCAATACCCTGCGCAATACTCTGCAATACCCTGCGCAATACTCTGCAATACCCTGCGCAATATTCTGCAAAATACTCTGCAATACCCTGCACAATACTCTGCAATACCCTGCACAATACTCTGCAATACCCTGCACAATACTCTGCAATACCCTGCACAATACTCTGCAATACCCTCCACAATACCCTGTGCAATACCCTCCACAATACCCTGTGCAATACCCTCCACAATACCCTGTGCAATACCCGTGCAATACCCTGCCATACACCGCAATACCCTGCCATAGTCCGCAATACTCCGCAATGCCCTGCAATACTCCGCAATGCCCAGCAATACTCCGCAATGCCCGGCAATACTCCGCAATGCCCGGCAATACTCTGCAATAACCACTTCCCGCCCTCCGGCCGTCATATGACGTCCTTGACTTTGTGCGGGGATATCTGAATGATGGGAGCAGCTACAGGCATCATTCAGATATTAGCTTTTTCAGCCGGCGATTCCCTACACCATAAGAACAATCATAGCGGCTGTTCCGCCGCTTGATCATTCTTACGGGAGGCGAGAGGGGATGTCCCCCCCCCCCCGCCGCCCTCCGGTGCTTCTACCGACTCACCGCTACGATCAAAGCCAGGATTGTTGTTGTTTTTTTTTTTTTTTTTTTTTCAGGCTTCCCAGCCTAGAGGTGAGATGTGGGGTCTTATTGACACCCCCCCCCCCCATATCTCACTGTAAAGAGGACCTGTCATGCCATATTCCTATTACAAGGGATGTTTACGTTCCTTGTAATAGGTATAAAAGTGATCAAAAAAATGTTTAGGGTGGAAAAACATGTCAAACTAAAATAAATAAAGTAAAATGAAGAATAAATTTTTTTATTTTTTTTAAAGCGCCCCTGTCCCCGTGAGCTCGCATACAGAAGCGAACGCATACGTAAGTCCCGCCCACATATGAAAACGGTTTTCAAACCACACATGTGAGGTATCTCTGCGAACGTTAGAGCGAGAGCAATCATTTTGGCCCTAGACCTCCTCTGTAACTCAAAACATGTAACCAGTAAAAATATTTAAAGCGTCGCCTATGGGGATTTTTTAAGTAGCGAAGTTTGGCGCCATTCCACGAGTGTGTGCAATTTTTAAGGGCGACATGTTAGGTATCTATTTACTCGGCGTAACTTCATCTTTCACATTATGCAAAAACATTGGGCTAAATTTACTGTTTTGTTTTTTTTTATAAGCACAAAACATTTTTTTTCCGTAAAAAACGCGTTAAAAAAATTGCTGCGCAAATATCGTGCGAGATAAAAAGTTGCAACAACCACCATTATATTCTCTAAGGTCTTTGCTAAAAAAACATATATAATGTTTTGGGGTTCTATGTAATTTTCTAGCAAACAAATTATGGTTTTTACATGTAGGAGAGAAATGTCAGAATTGGCCTGGGTGCTCCAGAACGCCTGATGGTGCTCCCTGCATGTCGGGCCTCTGTATGTGGCCACGCTGTGTAAAAGTCTCACACATGTGGTATCGCCATACTCGGGAGGAATAGCAGAATGTGTTTTGGGGTGTAATTTGTGGAATGCATATGCTGTGTGTGAGAAATAACCTGCTAATATGACAATTTTGTGAAAAAAAAAAAGAGAAAAAAAAAATCTTGATTTTGCAAAGAATTGTGGGAAAAAATGACAACTTCAAAAAACTCACAATGCCTCTTTCTGAATACCTTGGAATGTCTTCTTTCCAAAAAGGGGTCATTTGGGGGGTATTTGTACTTTTCTGGCATGTTAGGGTCTCAAGAATTGAGATAGGCCGTCAGTACTTCAGGTGTGATCAATTTTCAGATATTGGCACCATAGCTTGTGGACTCTATAACTTTCACAAAGACCAAATAATATACACCAATTTGTACTTATTTTTACCAAAGATATGTAGCAGTATAAATTTTGGCCAAAATTTATGAAGAAAAAATAGTAATTTGCAAAATTTTATAACAGAAACGAAAAAAAAATCATTTTTTTACAAAATTTTCAGTCTTTTTTCTCTTATAGCGCAAAAAATAAAAAACCCAACAGTGATTAATTACCACCAAAAGAAAGCTCTATTTGTGTGAAAAAAAGGACAAAAATTTCATATGGGTACAGTGTTGTATGACTGAGTAATTGTCATTCAAAATGTGAGAGCACCGAAAGCTGAAAATTGGTCTGGTTATTAAGGGGGTTTAAGTGCCCAGTGGTCAAGTGGTTAATAAATGTGCAAAGATTTCAAACAAAACTTCTTTTACATTGTCATTATGGGGCATTGTTTGTAGAATTTTGAGGAAAATAATAAATGTAATCCATTTTGGAATAAGGCTGTAACATAACAAAATGTGTAAGAAGTGAAGCGCTGTGAATACTTTCCGGATTGCACTGTATAAAAGAAAGCACGGTCTGATGGTGATACAGTTTGGAGAAGGGTTTTCTGCACCAAGTGTGATTTGAATAGGAGTGGTAAATGGATTTGATGAATACATATTTTTTTTTTGTGTGGTTTGACTAAAATGAATTGAACCAAAGATTTGAGTGTTTCACCATTACTTTATATTGCATATTATTTTGCACAATTTCATGATAAAAAAAGATAGAAGACGCTGTTAGGTGAATTAACAAAAAATATCACTTTTGATTGGAATGACCCTGCTGTAATTATTTTTTTTTTAAATCAGAGAATTATGGTAGAATCTTACCTGTCCCAAAAGTTGCCTGGATGGAGCAGCACAGAAGTAGTATCAGGACGAGAGCTCCCATGGTTGTGTGAGTAACGGGAGAAAGCAGTGTATTATGTACATGCAATACCTGCCAGAGGTTGCACAATAAGTGTTACTGGCTGTTGACTGTCTAGGCTCGCTACTGATTTCTGTGAGGACATGAAAACCTGGAGCCTACCCAGAATCCTCGTTGATAACACCTACTGTGACTGCCTCAGAGGACAAAGTGCCCATCGGGTGAGTGGGGAAGGGGTCATATTCCCAGAAGTCCAGCAATAAGGACAAACCTGCAATTGGAACCGCCATCTTCTATTTGGTATTTGGCTGCAACTTTTACTGTTATTCCTTTTAGGAATATCAGAACTTGGACTCGCTCCATCAAAAACTTGTAAAGAAATTACGAAATGTTCAGGGCTACGAAAATATTTTGAATGTTTTATTTATAGTTCTTATAAAGCAGGGGTCTCAACTTGGCGGCCCTCCAGCTGTTGCGAAACTACAAGTCCCATCATGCCTCTGCCTGTGGGAGTCATGCTTGTAACTGTCAGCCTTGCAATGCCTCATGGGACTTGTAGTTCCACAACAGCTGGAGTACCACCAGTTTGAGACCCCTGTTATAAAGCAATGGATATACCATGATTAGAATATTTACACCAAAGATCCATGAATGGTTTTACAGTGAACACTGATACGGAAAGGTCAGTTTTCATGATCCTCCATAGGGATCCTTTGTAGAATGATAGTCCATAAACAGCTTAGGTCCACGTTAGACTTATCCAATGATAGGACACTGCTTACTCATGACCAGCAAACTTGTTGGTATGGAAAATAAACCATACATGTCTCTCGGTAGGAACCAACACATTCCTGGGAATTACCAAACCCTTCAAGAGGATAGTGTTCATTTGTTTTCATGTGTTTGATACTTTGTGGCACGTGGGAGGATCTGTTTTTATGACTCAACCTGTTTCTGTTCAATAACAAAAAACATTATTTGTCTACTCTGAGCTCGGTATCCTCCTTTTTATACATTATGAAGTACTGGCCATATTACTTTATATTTACCACAACCAGCCAGCAGGTATCACTGCGACAAAAAGTGATAGGAAATCCAAACATTTTGAGCTGCCACCAGAACAAGAATAGAGGGAAAATCTTTCAGTGAAGACACCTGGGGATTTCACTCACTTTGTAGAGATTTTCTTTTATTCTCGGTTGTGTCTCCAGAACAGGAAGTAAAGGGAAATCTCCCCTGGGAAACAAAAAAAAATAAAATGAAACCTTACACAGGCTCTCCCCATTCACTACAAAATTAAATACATGCACTGTATTACTCAAGCACCAGTGGCGGCAGGTGGTATATTTTTCTTGGGGGGGGGGGGCGGTGAACAGTCTGGCACCCTGCATGTAGATTGGGGGGCCGGACACATGGATGGGGGGGTGGCATCCATCACTGTTAAGTACACTATAAATTTTCACACTATAAATTTTCACAACAGGTAGTGGCTGCAAAGAAGCTGCAGGAGATTAGCAGCACTGATATGTAACAAAGGATGAAAATAGGTGAAAAAATGCAATTTTGCTCTTCACCCCAACATCTCAAAAAACAGACACACACAGAATTATCTAAAAAAAAAAACTTTGCAGACCCCCTTCAAAGCAGTCCCACTGTGTCCTCAGTTCCCTTTCATGTCACAGTACTCCATTACATTAGAGTCCCCTTTATGTCATAGTGCCTCTTTACAAATCACAGCACTCCAATTACATTGCAGCCATTGTCACATCACACATTCACATGTATGTGTTTTGGCGGCCCACATTTGCGCAGGCACAGCAGCTCATTCATTTGAATAGGCTGCCATGCCTGCGTTTCCTGCAGAAAAAAAGGTGCATGCAGCATTTTAAAAATGCAGTGGCCTTGAAATCCATTCTGCTTTTGCACAATGCGACTTACCTGCAGTTCCTGCACACACAAACGCAGTGTGTTTTTAAATGCGTGGCCTAAACATCTAAGGATGCAGCAAGTTTGCCGCTGCAGGAACTGCAGGTAAGTCACATGGTGCAAAAGCAGAATGGACAGACAGTGCTGTATTTCACTGCTTGATGGGCATAGGTGTGCTCAGCCTATTACATGATGCATGCACATTTTTATTCCTGGAAACGCAGGCATGGCAGCCGATTCAAATAAAGCAGTTAAATCCAGACAGTAATGCCATGTGCTGTAAAAAAAATACAGCCACAGTCTCAATCAGCCTGGACTGCAGGTCAGCGTTTTTAAACTTTCTACTATTTTACGCATGGGGAGCGAGAGCCAGGGAAGGAGAAAGAAGACCTACCTTGTCCTGGCAAGCTCAGCTCCGATCAATTCTCCACATTGCTAGTTTCACTTGACCAGGCACCAGGCAGCACTCTACTCCGCGGTCTGACTCCTCCGACCTAGGCCTCCGCTTCTTCGATCAGGTACAGTCAGGCAGCAGTGACTGTGCACGCATAGCAAGGGGCAGGGCCAGAGCGTCAGTGGAGCTCAAGGCCCCGCCCACCCATGGCCTGCTCCTCGATCGAGAAAATGCAGCACTGACACTGCTGCACCTTGCGCGCTGATGACAGTGACAGACTGTCTGCCTGTGTGTGGGGATTTTCAGCGCCCATATGCCGATTTGCAGGCAGCACGCGGGCTTAAGGGGCAGCTCTGCTTTGGACCCCAAACAGTGACAGGGCCCTGGGCAGCTGCCTTATTTGCCCTGCGGCATTAACAGCCCTGCCCTTAGTTCCACTGAAGGGAACTCTTAAGGTGTCAGCATACCAAGACATTTTGGACAATTTCATGCTCCCAACTTTGTAGGAACAGTTTTGGGATGGCCCCTTCCTGTACCAACATGACTGCGCACCAGTGTACAAAGCAAGGTCCATAAAGGCATGGATGACTCATAAAGAAGTTTTACACCAGGACTAGATTAAGGTGTTGTCAACATCCCGTGTGTTACTGGAACAAAAGTATGTGTCCCCCTAACTAGGGGCTGGGACTTTCACGGCAACAAAAATTGTAAACAAAAAATTGTTAGAGTATATAGTCGTTTAATCTGATAATTTAAAGAAGCCAACCATGTGGCGACCAAAGCTGACTGTAGAATAAAATTCATATACAGTAAGGTGCATAAAAACAAAAAATACAGATACATTGTTTTCCAATCTGTGGTTGAGCACGACGCGTTTCAGGGAATGTTCCTTGTTGGAGATTTAAATAGCATCTAAAATATATATATACAAAGACATGGTCGGTAACAAGCAAAACAGGGGACAAATGAGCATCGTTGAAGCAAAAGGTAAAAAACAACTGGCAAAAAAGAAGAACAATGATGCGAGACATGTGACAGATCATGCATAGAAAACAAATGGAGACAATGAATGGGCAATTCTAACCTGATGTATCTGTCAACCAGTGAGTCCAGATGGAAAACTGCAAACAATGTCCTGATAAGGACAAAGGTTGACTGAACAATGGACTAATAGTTAAAGATCAATAAAAGACCGCTTAGTCAGGCTGCGACAATAAATTATGTCAAGATCTCACCGATGTCCATTACTGGTCATTGAAGACCATAGGGAAAAGGGTAGAGCCCCGTCAGTGGGCTTGTGACAACTTCTAAAAAAAAGTAAAAATAACATATGTGTCAAATTCAGTGATAAGCAAGGCTCACAGCCCTGCCTGCATATTAAATAGCTCCACATGTATATAATAATATACTGCAGTTAGAATCAATTTTATAGTAAACAGGGTATGCCATGTGTGATTTCATATATAAATGCAACCACAAGTCAGTGGAACATAAGGATAGAAACTAATAAGCGGAGACCCATAGTTGTATCTTCACAGAGTATAAAGGAAGGAAATAGCAAAACAAAATTCAAAGTAATATGTGCTAAAAAAAAGCAGGCTGTTCCATAAGAAAAAGATAACTACATCAGGAGTTATATCTGTACCTTATACCTGTATAAGTGTACCTAAGAGAGTGATTCTTACTGTGGGGGGGAGGGGACTGACTGGGGGAGGTGACCGATGGTTGTCCCTATGTAGAAGGGACACGCTGTCAGTGTACGTACCTTGCCGGGCGCGTCGGTGGTCGCTTCGGTGTGCGTTCGCGTGCGCCGATGCGCGCTGTGGTTTTGCATGTTTCCATCCGCGCCGGTACACTTCCTGGATCGCGGGTGCGCGTGCCTGTGCACGCCGGTGCGTGCGGGTGCATGTGCGCGCATTGCGGGCGCGTGCACGCGCGCGCCGTGCGCACGCCCGCGCACGCCGGTTTGCTTATTTAAACTACTGGAACACTTCAGACCAGTGCTGTCTGATCTGCAGTCCCCTGTGTATCCTGCTCCTGTTGTTCGCCTGGAATCCGACCTTCTGACCACCCGGCTTGTTACTGGACTTTCCTTGCTATCTGCCTGCACCCGACCTCGGCCCGTCTTTGACCCTGAACCTGCCTACCCCGCTGTGCCACATTGCCCGAACGTTGCCGAACCCTGCCTGTCTGACCGCCCCTTCTGCTTCTGCCCCGCTACGCTGCTCGGTATACCGGCCTGCCTACCTACCTGCCTGCAGCCCGCCTGGCTCGCTACCCTTCTGAACCCAGGATCCGGAGCCGCTCTCTTGAACCACTCTCAGGCTCTCTTACCCTTCCGCACTCCCGTGCCTCCTGTCTGCACTACCAGGGGCCCGTGAGTCGGATCCGTACGGGTGACCTCTCTCTGCTCCAACGGACTCGCTGATCAGGTGCGTATCCTCTGACAGTATCAGACAGCCATGTCCGAGTCCGAGCAGGGGAGGGATCCCATGGAGGAATTATGCCGACACCTGAACGGGCTGACGCAAGCCGTGAAAGACCTCCAAGCCGGCTATACCAGGTTGGAGGAAAGAGTTCAAGTCCTGTCCTCGCCTGCCAGCCCGCAAGGCACCACATCCACGGGATATCCGGCTACACCCTCCGTCGTCATGCTTCCTCCGGAACCCAGGGTCCCTACACCCGAGAAGTTTGCGGGCAATCGCAGCAAATACCGAGCGTTCCGCAACGCTTGCGAGCTTTTCTTCGCCCTACAACCCCGCACCTTTTCCCTGGAAGCAACCAAAGTGGGCTTCGTCATCTCCCTACTGACCGACGAGCCGCAGGCCTGGGCTCACCGCCTTCTAGAGCAGAAAGATGCCTCCTTGGAGACCCTTGCCACGTTCTTTGCCGCGATGTCTCAACTCTATGAGGATCCGCAACAAGCGGCTACTGCAGAATCTGTTCTCCACTCCCTCCTACAAGGTCGTAGAGCGGCCGAGGATTACGCGGCAGAATTCAAACGTTGGAGCTCTGACACCGAGTGGAATGACGCTGCTTTGCGCTACCAATTCCGGATGGGCCTGTCGGATCAGCTCAAGGACGAGCTAGCACGTGTCGGAGTTCCTCAAACCCTGGACAAGTTAATAGATCTGGCAATTCAGATAGACCGACGCCTGAGAGAGCGTCGCTCCGAGAGGACCTCCAGTCAGCCCCAACCCACCTGGTTGCTCCCCAAGGTCTCAAACCCGGCCCGTCTTGCACCTCCGGCGCCCCCGTTTCCGGCGTTAGATGACCCAGAACCCATGCAACTGGGCTTACTGCGCCCATCGCTCTCTCCCGAAGAACGCCAGCATAGGCGTAGTAACAATCTGTGCATGTATTGTGGCGAACCGGGACACTACGTGAGATCCTGTCCGGCTAAGATGCGTAAGTGCCTGCCTGTCTCTTCTACCTGTGCCTCTTTGTTGCCTAATCCAACTTCTCACTTGGCTCTCTCCATTTCTTTACAGCTCCCCGGAAGGACTTCCGCAATCCTAGTACCCGCCATAATTGATTCGGGGGCATGCAGCTGCTTTATTGATTTGACATTTGCTGCCAGTCATCACATTCCCCTGCAGCCGAAACCCCGGGGACTTGCAGTACATCTCGCTGATGGCTCTATTATCAAATCCGGCCCCGTCACTCAGGAAACCGTCCCTTTGATGGCCTCGGTGGCAACCCACCATCAGGAGTTCCTAAGTCTGGATGCCATCTCCTCTCCGCTATTCCCCGTCATTCTGGGGATGCCCTGGCTGCAAGCCCATAACCCCGACATTGACTGGGCTACAGGGAGAGTTAAATTCCTCTCTGATTATTGCCTGCAACACTGCCTGCAACAAGTCTCTTCCGACCACCCTCACCTGCTCTGTCTGGGCACAGACCCTGACCTTCAGAAAACCATCCCTGAGCCCTATCATGATTTTCTGGACGTGTTCAGTAAGAAGGGAGCAGAAACCCTTCCTCCTCACAGACCATATGATTGCCCTATAGAACTTTTGCCTGGGACCGAAGTACCTTTTGGGAGGATCTTCCCGCTGACTGAGCAGGAATTGGGTACCCTGAAAGTCTACATTGACGACAACCTAAAGAAAGGGTTCATCCGCCCGTCCACCTCACCTGCAGGTGCGGGTATCTTTTTCGTTGAAAAAAAGGACCATTCCCTACGCCCCTGTATTGATTATCGGCAGTTGAACAGGATCACCATTAAAAACCGTTACCCCTTACCTCTCGTGCCGGAACTGTTCCAAAGGCTGGGAACGGCGGTCATATTCACCAAGCTTGACCTCCGAGGAGCGTACAACCTGATCCGCATTCGAGAAGGGGATGAGTGGAAGACGGCCTTCCGCACACGGTTCGGGCACTACGAGTACCTAGTTATGCCGTTCGGACTGTGTAACGCGCCGGCTACCTTTCAACATTTTGTCAATGACATCTTCCGTGATTACCTGGACTTGTTCGTCATAGTATACCTGGACGATATCTTAATATTTTCCTCCTCTGTAGACGACCATCGCAGGCATGTCCGGAATGTCCTTGTTCGGCTTAGACGACATGGGCTTTACGCCAAGCCAGAGAAGTGTGAGTTCGAGCGGCAAAGCATCCAGTTTCTCGGTCTGATCATCTCAATTGAGGGCATTAAAATGGACCCTCAGAAGGTGTCGGCTATCCTGGACTGGCCTGCCCCCACAGATAAAAAAGGGGTCCAGCGCTTCATCGGATTCTCCAATTTCTACCGGAAGTTCATCAGAAGTTTCTCTGCAATTGTCGCCCCCCTTACCGAACTGACCAAACAAGGAGACCGCTTCTACTGGTCCCCTAGAGCCCAAGCTGCCTTTGATAAACTAAAGGAGTTATTTGTCTCTGCCTCCATCTTGAAGCACCCTGATCCCGCAGTACCTTTCGTCCTGGAAGTGGACGCGTCCGAAAATGCAGTGGGGGCTGTGCTATCCCAGCGTCAGGGGGCTAAAGCCTTACTTTTTCCAGTGGCCTTCTTCTCGCGCAAGCTTTCCACGGCGGAACGTAACTATGACGTGGGTGACCGGGAACTCCTGGCTATCAAGGCCGCATTAGAAGAATGGCGTTACCTGCTCGAGGGGGCGGCACACCCCATTTTGGTTTACACGGACCACAAGAACCTCGAGTACCTGAGAACAGCCAAGAGGTTGAAGCCAAGGCAGGCAAGGTGGGCACTTTTTTTCTCAAGGTTTTTGTTCCACATCACCTACAGGCCGGGCTCAAAAAACATTAAACCGGACGCACTGTCCCGAATGTTCAGCACTCCTGAGGAGAACTTACCTGTTGACACCATCCTCCCTGCCGGGAACTTCCTGCTACTCCAAGAAGACCTTATGCCCCGTATTAAGCGGGCGTCTGCTGGCTTGACCTTGCTTCCGGAGGACTGTGTCAGGGCACAAGATGGTCTGATCAGGCACGAGGGCAAGATTCTGGTCCCTGAGGGTCTTCGGATAGCTGTTTTGGAGCTTTGCCATGACCACAAGTTGGCCGGACATTTTGGTACCTTGAAAACGGCCGAGCTCATCAAGCGCACGTTCTGGTGGCCGCAGCTGGGTAGTGACTGCAAGAGATACGTGGACTCATGCAACACCTGCTCCCGGAACAAGAATAGCCGGATGAGGGCCTGGGGTCTACTAAAACCTCTACCTGTCCCTGAAAGACCCTGGAAGATGGTGTCGATGGACTTTATAGTGGAGCTCCCTCTGTCCGAAGGGTTCTCCACAGTCTTCGTTGTCGTTGACAGGCTGTCCAAGATGGCTCATTTTTTGCCCATGAAAGGTACACCTTCCGCCTTGGAAACGGCAAGGGTTTTTATCAGGGAAATAGTGAGGCTTCATGGAGTTCCGGCAAGTATTGTCTCAGACCGAGGCGCCCAGTTCACCTCCAGATTTTGGAAGGCTCTTTGTGATTCCCTGGAAATCAAGTTGGCTTTTTCTTCGGCATATCATCCCCAGACGAATGGCCAAACTGAGAGGACCAACCAAACATTAGAGCAGTACCTCCGTTGTTTTTCCTCCTTCTCCCAGGATGATTGGGCCTCCCTACTCCCCATTGCTGAATTCGCTTACAACAATTCCCTGCACTCTGCCACTAAGCAAACCCCATTCTTTGCCAACTATGGATTCCATCCCTCCTTCTTGCCAAGTACCATACCCGAATGCACTGTCCCTGCGGTATCCGAAACAATGGATTTCTTCTTCTTCAATAACAAACTTCTACAGGAGACCATGTCCAAGACCCAGGAGTACAACAAGAGGATGTTTGATAGGAAAAGGAGAGGGGAACTCATTCTGGAGCCCGGCAACCAGGTGTGGTTATCCACGATTAACCTAAAGATGGCCTGCCCGTCCAGGAAATTGGGCCCTAAGTTCATGGGACCTTTCTCGGTAAAACGGAGGATCAACAATGTAGCATATGAGCTCGACCTACCCAACTCCCTGAAGGTCCATCCAGTCTTTCATGTGACTCTGTTAAAGCCGGTTGTCCCTAACCCCTTCGCTGGCCGTAACATTGGCCCACCGGAACCGGTTCTGATTGACGGCGAGGAGGAGTTCGAGGTAGAGGCAATCCTGGACTGTAGGAAGAGACACAACCAGGTACAATATCTGATTAAGTGGAGGGGTTACGGCCCAGAAGATAATTCTTGGGAACCCGAAAACGGCATACATGCGGAGGAACTCATGCAAGCTTTCAGGAGGTCTAACGCCACGAAGATCGCTCAATTGGGCATCCGGAGGCTGCCCTAAAGGGGGGGGCACTGTCAGTGTACGTACCTTGCCGGGCGCGTCGGTGGTCGCTTCGGTGTGCGTTCGCGTGCGCCGATGCGCGCTGTGGTTTTGCATGTTTCCATCCGCGCCGGTACACTTCCTGGATCGCGGGTGCGCGTGCCTGTGCACGCCGGTGCGTGCGGGTGCATGTGCACGCATTGCGGGCGCGTGCACGCGCGTGCCGTGCGCGCGCCCGCGCACGCCGGTTTGCTTATTTAAACTACTGGAACACTTCAGACCAGTGCTGTCTGATCTGCAGTCCCCTGTGTATCCTG
Source organism: Rana muscosa (assembly GCA_029206835.1). Lineage (NCBI taxonomy): Eukaryota > Metazoa > Chordata > Amphibia > Anura > Ranidae > Rana > Rana muscosa. Next base: position 337,646,273 of record CM055119.1, read on the forward strand.
CTCCTGTTGTTCGCCTGGAATCCGACCTTCTGACCACCCGGCTTGTTACTGGACTTTCCTTGCTATCTGCCTGCACCCGACCTCGGCCCGTCTTTGACCCTGAACCTGCCTACCCCGCTGTGCCACATTGCCCGAACGTTGCCGAACCCTGCCTGTCTGACCGCCCCTTCTGCTTCTGCCCCGCTACGCTGCTCGGTATACCGGCCTGCCTACCTACCTGCCTGCAGCCCGCCTGGCTCGCTACCCTTCTGAACCCAGGATCCGGAGCCGCTCTCTTGAACCACTCTCAGGCTCTCTTACCCTTCCGCACTCCCGTGCCTCCTGTCTGCACTACCAGGGGCCCGTGAGTCGGATCCGTACGGGTGACCTCTCTCTGCTCCAACGGACTCGCTGATCAGGTGCGTATCCTCTGACACACGCCATCGGTCTCCTCTCCATGACAGGGCGTGGATCTCTGTGTTTACACACAGAGATCCACATCCCTGGCTCTGTAAATGGCAATCGCGGTACCTGGCGGACATCACGGCCGCCAGGCACGCGCATCGGCACCCGTGTGACGCGGCGGGCACGGAAGTTCCCCGATGCGCGCTCGGGAGCGCGCGCCAGGGACGAGGAAAGGGGCGGACGTCAATTGACGTCCTCCCGGCATTCTAGGTCCGCGCTGTAGCCGTCATTCGGCTATAGCGCAGACCCCTAGTGGTTAAATTATCAGATTAAACTACTTTATACTCTAACAATTTTTTGTTTACAATTTTTGTTGCCGTGAAAGTCCCAGCTCCTAGTTAGGGGGACACATTCTTTTGTTAAAGGCATGGATGAGTGAGTTTGGGGTGGAAGAACTTAACCTAATCTCAGTCCGATAGAACACCTTTGGGATGAATTAAAGTGGAGACTGCAAGCCAGGCCTTCTCGTCCAACATCAGTGCCTGACCTCACAAATGCGCTTCTGGAAGAATGGTCAAACATTCCCATAGTAGACACACTCCTAAACCTTGTGGAGACAGGCCTCCAAGAAGAGTTGAAGCTGTTATAGCTGCAAAGGGTGGGCCAACTCAATATTGAACCCTACAGACTAAGACTGGGATGAACAATAAAGTTCATGTGAGTGTACAGGCAGGCGTCCCAATACTTTTGGCAATATAGTGTAGATGTAATCCTTAACTGGAGGAAATTTTGTTTGCTCTGGGCACTGTCGATCATTAGCAATTGACATTAAAAAAATAAAATCCTTGTTTTCACCTATTTTCATCATTTGTTACATATCAGTGCTGCTGATCTCCTGCAGCTTCTTTGCAGTCACTACCTGTTGTTAAATTTTGGGGTCCAGATCACTAGAAAAGCCATATCTTTGTAAAAACTGTTTTTATTTCTCCAAAAAGTGCAAACAAAGCAGCTTTTCTTCAGCATAAAATAAACAAAACAGTTGTTAAACTCTGGTACAAAGCAAAACGTTGGCTCACCACCAGCATACATTTGTCCTACAAGGTTCAAAGAACTCGTCTGCTCCAGGAGTCCAGAAAAGGGTCAAAAGTAGCCCAGCAACATTGAAGCAGACAAACAGCCCACAGTTCTGATACCACTGTGTTCTGCTCCACACAACAACTCATTGACACCTGCTGGCTGCCTTCTGACTTTTATAGACCCCTCCAGGGGTTTATCCTTTAAAGGGGTTGTAAAGGTTCATTTTTTATTTTCTAAATGGGCTCCTTTAAGCTAGTGCATTGTTGTTTCACTAACCTTTTCCTTCAATTTCCCTTCTAAATGTTTTTTTTCTTTGTCTGAATTTCTCACTTCCTGTAAGCTTGCCCCCATCATCCGAGCCGTTTCAGGCTGGGGGTTAGTAAGCGTGCTCGCCCCCTCCCTTGGGACTACATCCCTGCGGGGAGACGCTGTGAACGTTCACACTCCCCCGCAGGGATGTAGTACCAAGGGAGGGGGCGAGCACGCTTACTAACCCCCAGCCAGAATGGCTCGGATGATGGGAGCAAGCTTACAGGAAGTGAGAAATTCAGACAAAGAAAAAAAACATTTAGAAGGGAAATTGAAGGAAAAGGTTAGTGAACCAACAATGCACTAGCTTAAAGGAGCCCATTTAGAAAATAAAAAATTAACCTTTACAACCCCTTTAAGGCCCAAGGTCTTTCCCCAAAATCTAACTGCTTATTTTGTCACCTCCCTTAACAGGAATACAGTCCAAACAATAGTTACACATATCTATATGAATAGGAGACCATCCCTGGCACCCTGTACATACCTCTCTGCCTCAACATGCAATGTGGGACACTTTTTAGCATACTGAGGGCATCAGCATTCTGCTGTTGTTTCCCAGGTCTGTGTTCTACTACAAATTTCAATTATTGTGGGGCCAAGAGCCACCTGTTACTCTAGCATTCATCTGCCCCCAGGTCAGTGGGGCATGATCTGATACCAAACAGAACTCCCTGCTGAAGAGAAAATATCGCAAGAAATCCAAAGTCCACTTGATGGCCAGGCACTCTGGCTCCATTATGGAGTTGTTTTTCTTGGTGGCCCTCGACTTCCTGCTGAGAAAGACCACCATTGACCTCTTGGGACAGAACGGCTCCCAAACTTTCACTGGAGGCATCTGTTTGGACAATACATCCCCTCGAAAAATCTGACGCAACCAGCACTGGATATTGGCCCAAGGCTTAAGCTCCAAAAAAAACGACTCATCTTTGTCATTCCACTTATATGTATGTTTTAGGCTGGGTTCACACTATTGCGAATTGGATGCAGGCATCCAATTCGCAATAGCAGGAGATTCTGACCGGCTCTCTATTGACCGGTGTGACCTTGCACAGGAGCCCTGTGCGTCTTTTGGTCCATTTCAGGTCTGAATTCAGCCAAAAATTCAGGCTGGAATCGGACCTGAAACGGTGAACGAGGACGCACCGGACTCCTGCTGTGAGCTGCATGCAAAGATAGTGGCAACCCAGCCTAAAACTTTAAAGCGGTGTTCTGCCAAAAATTAAAAAAATAAAAGTCAGCAGCTACAAATACTGCAGCTGCTGACTTTTAATATATGGACACTTACCTGTCCAGGGCGCCCGCGATGTCCTCACCCGAAACCAATCTGTCCCTCGGCTCTCGGCTGGAGGCGCCGCCATCTACGGTAAGGGAATCAGGAAGTGAAGCCTTGCGGCTTCGCGTCCTGGTTCTCTACTGCGCATGCGCAAGTCCCGCTGCACGTCCTTACTGGTCCCTGCTGTCTTCTGGGACCTGTAAGTCTCCCAGAAGACAGCGGCGAGGGACAGAGTAGGCGCCGGGCGTGGCATAGGTTTCCGCGATCACCGCAGTGATCTATGCCAGGAAGTGGGAGCAAATAGCTGTATTACACAGGTATCTGCTCCCTCCTCCCCCCCTGAAAGGTGCCAAATGTGACACCGGAGGGGGGGAAGGATTCCAAAAAGTGGAAGGTCCATTTTTGGGTGGAACTCCATTTTAAGGAAAGTGCACAAAGTCATGGGATGTAGGATAAAAATTAGCCAAGGATGCTCGAATGCCCTTACTGGGGCTGTCTATCTGTGCCTCCAAATGAGCATTAAAAATCCGACCCACATGTCAATTGTCCTCATATGCCCCTGAATAAATGAACAAACCACCTGATCAACCATGATCCAAAAGAGTTAAATAGGCAATCCTGAAAGATATTTCTCAATTTAAAAAATAAATAAAAATGCCTCCAGAATAAATGAATGTGTCCACTTCAATAGAAAAAGAATGGTAGGCATAAAAGATCCGCTCACAATTCCTTTTTTAATAAAGGAATTGTGCAAAACTGTCTCATACCCCATACCCATTCACATAGGGGGGGTCCGGGATCTTTCAGATTTCGATAAGCCCCCTGCCCGCAGACCCCCACAACCACCGGGCAAAGGTTGTGGGGATGAGGCCCTTGTCACTATCAACATGGTGACGAAGTGTTTTGGGGGGGACCCCAAAGCACCCTCCCCATGTTGAGGGCATGTGGCCTGGTACGGTCCAGGGGGGTGCTATCTCGTCCCCACCTTTTCCTGCGGCCTGCCAGGTTGCGTGCTCGGATAAGGGTCTGGTATGGAATTTGGGGGGACCCCCACGCCATTTTTTTTTACATTTTGGCACGGGGTTATCCTTAAAATCCATACCAGGTCCTGGTAATGGACTGGGGAGGGGAACCCATGCCGTTTTATTCAATGATTTTTATCTATATTGCGGGGATCCAACAATACATTACAGCCGCAAGCAATTTTAAATGAAATTTTTTCCTTTAGCTGTGGTACTGTTATGAACATGGGAAAGATGCGCTACTTTACGGGCAGACTAAGGAGACCGCCCAGGCACGATATTTAAAAGAACATTTCATTTTTATTGTTTCACTTTAAGCGTTATTAAAATCACTACTCCTGAAAAAACAACCGTTTTTACAACTTTTTTTTGCATTGATACATGCCCCCTGGGGCAGGACCCAGGTCCTCATACACTTTTTTTTTTAAAACTGACAGTTTTATTGATTTTTCATATTCACCAACAGAAAAAGACAGACAATACAAAAAAAATAAAAAATACAAATAAAAGGCACGCTATGCGATACATGGCAAACCTCAGGCGAACTGTCCACACACATTGTCACCCCTAAAGAGACAAAGTTAAGGCATAGATAACAAATAAACACTAAGCCGTGTGTGTCCATATTCAAACAATAAAGCTAGCTTTAAGGCAACTGTAGTACCATTAAGGTCGGACTCGTTAAGATAAAAATCAGGAACAAAAAAAAAAAAAGGAGTAGGAGAAAGGATAAAGAAAAGGTAGATAGAGACAAGGGGACTAGAGAGGACAAGGATAGGGAGAGGAGGAAAGGGTGGAAGGGGGGAAAGGGGTAGGAAAGAAGAGGACAACAACCCGACCCCAGGCCCCCTCACCCCCCGGGGACATCAACCACGTGTTAGCTGATATTAGGAGCTTCTAGTTTGTCCCACAGTTCCCATATTTGGTTGTGTAAATCAAGGGGATTGTTTAGGGATGCAGTCAGGTATTCCATCCGCTTAACATCTCTAATCCTGGAGTGCAATTCAAACAAAGAGGGGGGTTCCTTCCTTTTCCATTTCAGGGCTACCAAGCATCTCCCCGCTGTTAGCACCTGGGCTGGGAGTTTTTTCGAGGTTTTGGAAAAGGAAGGGGGTAGAAGACCCAAGAGGAACAATTTAGGGTCGAATGGCACCCAAGTATCAAAGATGGAGTGGAGAAGAGAATGCACCGTCTGCCAGTAGGGGACAATCAGTGGGCATGTCCAATAGGTATGATACAGCGTCCCCACCTCTTTACTACAGCGCCAAAAACGGCGATCAGCTGATGGGTATATAGAGTGAAGTAGGTCAGGAGTCCAGCGAAGTAAAATTTTGTATTGATTTTCTTTGTACAGTGTACAGACAGAACTCCTAGGGGCCTGTGACCATATAATTTGCCAAGTCTTCAAGGGAATATCCTCACCCAAGGCCTGCTCCCACTTATGCATATAGGCATGCCGAGGACCAGATGGTGACATATCTGTGATCAGGAGTTGATAGGTGCGCGATATCATACCTTTAGGGGACGAACCCTCCAAACAGATTTTCTCAAACTCGGTTAAGGGGGAGAATTTCAGATTTGATACCAGAGACTGTGCATAATGGTGGATTTGTAGGTAACTAAAGAAGGCCTGTCTGGGTAAATCAAAGGCATCTTTCAGGTCTTGGAAGGACCTAAGGATTCTGGTTCTAGTATCCACCAACTGACCGTGCCGAAATAAGGCCCTATCCATCCAAAAGTGGGACATCTGCGAAGTCAAGCTGTCCGGGACATTGGGATTGAATAAAAAGGAGGTGACCAGGGAAGCAGCGGAGGTGAGCGGGTACGTCGATTTAGCACGTCGCCATAGTGTCCGTAAGAGCGCCATTGGGCCTAGCAGTTGGGACCCGCCGAGAGGTGTATCTGTGCTCCATAACATAGAGTTAGGATTGGTAGGGGCCAGCCACAGCTTCTCAATTTGTGTCCATCTGTTGTATGCATGGAGGGTACACCAAGAAGCCACCGGGTGCAACTGTGCAGCCAAGTAGTACTTGGCTATGTTGGGAAAGGCGAGACCGCCTTGGCCGCGGGGGGCATATAATATTGATCTAGCCATCCTGTGTCTCTTGTAATTCCAAAAAAACTTGAGCAAGTCGCCCTGAAGGGTTCTGAAGTGTGCGGCTGGGATAGGGATAGGAAGTGTCTCAAAGAGGTAAAGGAGTCTGGGTAAAATCGCCATCTTAATGGTTGCCAAACGACCAAAGAGAGATAGCTTTAAGGTTTTCCATTTAGCCAGAGAGGCCCTAATAGATTTATATAGTGAAGGAAAGTTGACCTTGTATAAAGTTTCATAGGAGGGTGTGAGGTGGACACCTAGGTACTTCATGGCGGATGTCTTCCATGTATAGTTGAATGATTGGGAGAGGGCAGACAGTGTCCGAGGGGTCATGTTGCGGGGGAGGGCCTCTGTCTTATGCCCCGTACACACGATCGTTTTTCATGCCGTTAAAAATGCCATTTTTAAAAATGGCCATTAAAAATGATCGTGTGTAGGCTCCAGAGCATTTTTAACGACGTGAAAAACGACCATTAAAAATTCCGGACATGCTCTCTTTTTTCACGTCGTTTTTATGTCGTTTTTTTTAACGACGTGAAAAACGATAGTGTGTATGCTTTCACGACGTGAAAAAAAACGCACATGCTCAGAAGCAACTATGAGACGGGAGCGCTCGTTTTGGTAAAGCTAATGTTGGAAATGGAGATGGCACATTCGTCACGGTGGAATTAATAGCATCGTTTTAATGCAGCGCATTCCGTTCTTCTTTTGACATTGAGAGTTTTATGCCAAACTTGTTTCTAAAGTAATTCCAAATTGCTCTAATGATTTTAAAATATTATTTATAAGCCGCACCTCCCTCCTAAATAATACTAATAATAATAAAATAAGTTAATTCTCCTTTTTTCTTTAAATTTTATATTATTTTTGGTTATTTTTTTGGCCTTTTTTTAAGTATTTTGGCTTAAATTATTCTTGTGTAAAGTTACCACAACAACCTTCCAAATGTGTCTCATTTGGCCTCAGGGAGGTTTGTGTCCCCTGATAATAACAATAATATAATTTGAGATGTCCCTGCCTGCTTCCTAGCAAGCTCTCTTTTGAAATACAAATCACATAGTCAAGTATTTAAAGGGCACTCAATTTTTTTTTATTTCAGAACATTAACAAATTAAAGTGGAAGGCAGCACTGGAGAGCCTGCTTGCATTTGTGCATCCCTTTGACCCCACAACAACCATACAAGATGTCCAAACCAAAATAGAGATTAGATCCCCCCAAAAAATGAGCCCAATCTTGTCTTGAGCTCCCAGAGGTCAGGAGCCACAGCAGATAAGTCCTATATGTCCCCAGTCTGTGGTACTACAGCAGGCATTATTTTCTTCTCTTCCTTGTAGCCTTCTCTCCAGCCTTCTCTGCAGCCTTGGTTGGTTTCTTCCTTGGAGGCTGGGGATCAGGAGGAGAGGTTGTGGCAGGAGGAGTAGTAGGAGGAGGAGGTGGAGGAGTAGGGACAACCTCCGTTATGTCCGTGTACCTAGTGAGTTCATCCAGCACGCCCTTATTGATGACTTTCAATAGCAGGGTCTCACTGTAAATTTTTTGCTGCAACTCCATTTGCCCTAGTTTGTGGGCGAGGACTGCGGCAAATCCCTCTTCAACAGAGGGTGCCTCTCTGAGGGCCGCTGTTGCCTCTCTGAGGAAGGCCCTGGTTTCCTCCTCCACCTGCCTACCTCTCCTTGGCCCTCGTGGTTTAACTACCAGGGGAGGCATCTGGGCTCTTGTGCTGGGCCCAGCCTCCTCCTGGGTGCCACTGGGCCCAGCCTCCTCCTGGGTGCCCCTGGGCCCTGCCTCCTCCTGGGTGCCACTGGGCCCAGCCTCCTCCTGATCCCCAACATCACCCTCTTCCTGGCTCTGCTCTGGCTGTAAAAAAAGAAAGGGACATTATTTATTTTGCCACATCATCATTCACAGACATTGTTCACCTCTAGACATTGTTGAAATCAATGCCAAAAGTTATGTCCTTTTCATTGATTACGCATCCTGGTTTTGTTGTCTTGGACACATAAAATTAGGCCACTACTGTATCTTGCTCTTCACAAACTTTATTGGTAGAAGTGTACATACCTTTAACAATACTAACATCTATTTAAAATCTACAATTTTGTACGATAGAAATATAGATAGCAAAACTTTACCTGGCTCCATATCTCCAAATCTGCCTCCTCAAGGCCCTGATCTTGATCCTCAGAGGAAGCCAGAGCAGGGTTGACAGGAAGGCTGGAGGACTGGCTGCAGAGAAGGCTGGAGGGTTGGGTACAAGGAAGGCTGGATTGACCTCTGGGGGGAAGGGTGGAGAGAGATTCCCGCACTTCCAGCTGGTCATCCAGAAAAGCAAGCTTACTGTAGTACCACAGACTGTGTTTATAAACCTTATCTGCTGGTGCACCTGACCTCTGGGACCTCAGGACCATAGTCCTCTGGGTCCTGTATGTCCCTCTGATGGTCCCAATTTTGTTTTTGACATCTTGGAGAGTTGTTGTGGGTATCTTTGTTTGCACAAATGCAAGCAGGCTCTCCAGTGCTGCTTTCCTGGCGTCTTTATTTTTATTTCCGCCACTTTTGATTTGCCATAATATAGGGAGCTCTTGCCATTTGTCGATGAACTCCCCCATGAAGTCTGGGTTTTTAAAAGTATTCATGATATCTGTAAAAGCGAGAAACCAAAATAAAAATATATTTCAGGCAACATTCCTCAACTGTGCATTGTCTACATATTTTGAGCACACAAATCTCCTCGTCTGATGAACCTCAAAAAGTAAAATTGTTAGGTACCTTGGTCACGACGTTCGTTGCTAACTCTCTCTCCCGAAAAATGAACGTATTTCCCAGACATGGATCTTCACTTTATATACACAGCGCATGCGTGAAACTCTGCACGCTTTCCCCGCCCCTGACGTTCGATATTGTACTTTCCCCGCCCCTTCTCGCTCGTAGTGCTGAACAAAACATGGCGGAGACACAGGTGGCTGAGATTACCTCTACAGAGGATGAAATTACAGAGGAGCCCAAATCAAGACCCAGGAGATATAAGGCATCCAACATGTCATTCGAGGAAATGGTGGAGATGGTCGCCATTTTAAAGAAGGAGGATTATGATGCCAAGCATGGTCCGTATAAAAGGCCTAATCTGGTCAAGTCCAGAATTATGGACAAAGTGGTCAAAAGTCTCCACCAAAAATTCGGGGTGTGCAGAACGAAGGAACAGCTCAGAAAACGATGGTCAGATCTGGAGTTGCGGGAGGCCGACCAATATAAAAGAATCAAGAAAGTTATATTAAAAAGTAAGTTGTTTTTTTTGAGTTTCCATGGTACATATTATTTTCTTGTATTCTGTCGTGTATTTTTAACTTTCATATAGTACACTGAAAGATACCATCTTTTTTAGGTTCGTCCGCATAGTAAACGGACGTATTTTACCTCTTTCTCCGTACAGTTCCTCAAACGATGTTTTAGGATCATCCAGTGTGAACACCCATGTTTTTTTGTTTATTTGGGGGAGTACATTTGGGCCACACTTATTTTTGGTGTGCTAATCCAAAGGAGATTTGTTCATTTTGAAAAACGATATGCATGGTAATGTTAAAGGGAGTGAATGCTCAGCAGCTGATGAAACATCTGAACGCAGTAGTACAAGTGTGGGCCTAAAGCCAAAAAGCTTGATGGAGTCACACACAGGTGATCCAGTGTAGATACTTTGGGGTGTTACAATGTTTCAAATTTGTTCACAAAATGTATATGCTCTGTTTTGGGCTATGTATCCAATCATTTGTCCCGGTTGGCACAGGGGTTAAAAATTAAAATGGAGCATGCTTCAAAAGAATGATTAAAAAGTTTTTTTCCATGTTTCTTATTTTAGCAAAATTGAGTCGCTACTAATGAAACTATTCCTTTTATTTCAATCTCCCTAGGGATTCGAAAAGCTACCTCAGATGAGACGAGAATTGCAATACCTACAACAATACCCCCAGAACCCCAGGATGGAGAGGAATGTGATGTTGTGGAAGTTGAAAGTGGCACCACCACAGGTCAGAGAGAAACCAGACACATGCATGTTAAATAGATGTAGGCCTACATATTCTATCCTACATATTTATTTTTACATTTAGGTGCAGTTCTGGCCGAAGACCCCAATAAGTTGTCACATCACAGTGCCCAGATCCTGATCCAATACCTGATGGTCTGCTGTCGTGACCTCGAAAAAATTAAGGGAGATTTGCGAGAGATCAGGGCAAATACAAAGCGGGTGGAGGAAAGGCTCCAAAATATCATGGCTGTGCTTGGGCGTGTCTAATGTTTTTACACCAAATAACGTTTTACTTGCAGAGTTTTCTTTTTTTTTTGGTTATTTTACCATTTAATGACTAGCACATGTTTAGCTTTTTCTAAATTTGGAGAACTATAGTTTGTTTATGCATGGCTGGTCATGCGTTTTAATACACCTGAAATTAAGGGAACATCCACATTTCTATGGAAGTTGCCCACCTAAACAAAAAAAATAAAGGTATTTTTACATAACAAATCATTGTGGCTTCATTATGTAAATGTGGTGCTGAGTGAACTAATCAATGTTTGGTGTTTACACTGACAATGAAGGCTAATTAAAAGATTGTTTAATCCACATGGCAAAACAAATGCACTAGGTAAACCTACCAGAAACATCAAACATTATACAATAAAAATGACAAACCAATCTTTACTTTTTTTTAAAGTTTTATTTTTTTGGTCTAAAATTATTAGAGATTGTCTGGCATTTCAATGGCCCCCCTACCCATAAAATAGTCCACATATTGGTTACGGACCTCACGTCCGGTTGGGGGGGCCAAGCCAGGACGGCCAGGTTCCAGGGCCACCAAAGTTTCTGCATTGATTAAAGAGGCCTCAGGCCCACTCAAAGATATATAACTCGTTGAATGCACCCTTAGGAAATTATGCAGCACACAGCACGTCATAACCACATGGTTCCATTTGTATGGGGCAAGGTGGATGGAGGTAAGGAAGAGGCGAAATCGGCTGGCCATGATCCCAAACGCATTTTCCACCACCCTTCTGGCTCTGGCCAGCCGATAATTGAAAATCCTCCTCTCAGGGGTGAGGGTGCGTTGCGGGAATGGCCTCATCAAATGGGGTCCCAGGCCAAACGCCTCATCCGCCACAAACACAAAAGGTAGTCCCTCCACATTCTGCTCCGCGGGTGGCAAGGCCAGCAGATCCAAAAGGAGCCGTTCTCCAAACTCCGTCTGGGCAAAAACTCCTCCATCAGACATCCTGCCATTCTTGCCAACGTCCACATAGAGGAACTCGTAGGTGGCCGACACCACTGCCATCATCACGACGCTGTGGAACCCCTTATAATTATAATAAAAGGATCCCGAATGGGGTGGTGGGACGACCCGAACATGTTTGCCGTCGATGGCTCCTCCACAGTTCGGAAAGTTCCATCACTGGGCAAACTCGGAAGCCACATTCTGCCATTCATGTGGCGAAGAAGGGAACTGTGGAATTAAAGAAATAACAAATTAATACTTGGAGCCAGAAACATTGCAAGCTGATTTCATACACACATTCATGGCCAACATTGGTAGAAACTGTTAAAAACATAAAAAATTGGAAGCAAGAAAAAAAAAAAATTATGGGGGGGGGGGAAGGGTTGAAGATGAGTTGGGAATATCACACATGAAGGCTGTAGCACTCTGTATTGAAGTTAACAAAAATGAAACATTCCTAGGCAAAATTTAGAGTGCGTTTTGGGTAAAGCACTACGATGAAACATATAATAAAAAACATGGAAATGACTAGGCAAGGTAGGTATGGCCCCAGGATAGCATGCTGGAGAGGTTAGGTAAGCCAAATTTACAGGTAGGCCTCAAACACCAAACTTTAAATAAAAAAACATGGGGAGAAAGGGGACATTCCCTGCAGCTAAGAATCATGTGAATTAGGGACTGCAAATAAAGCAAATTAAAAATATCCCAAAATAAAAACCATACAATGTGAATTTTTGAAGAAGAACACTTACCTTAATATAGTCCTCCTGCAAAACTTGAAGGATGGCAGAACAAGTCTCTGGTATAATGATCCCCAGAGCCTGGGGGGATACGCCTGTGGAGAACTTAAGGTCCTGCAGGCTTCTCCCAGTAGCCAGGTATCGCAACGTGGCGATGAGCCTCTGCTCAGCACTGATGGCTTCCCGCATAACGGTGTCCTGCCTGGTAATATAGGGGGACACCAAAGCCAACAGCTGCTGAAATACGGGGTCAGACATCCTGAGAAAATTCCTGAAATCATCAGGATTATTCTCCCTGATCTCCCGCAACAAAGGCATGTGACAGAATTGGTGCCGCTGGAGCAACCAATTCTTGGTCCATGAACTCTTCCTGACCCTGCTCATGGCATGGAGTCGGGATACAGCATGAACCCCTGCACCAACTACAGCACGAACTCTACGACGAGTACGTAGCCGCAACAATGCTAGATAACGGTCGGCTGAACAGAACGTACTAGAAGAACGCACGGAAGAACAGCAAGGCCTATGAAGAACAAGCTGAAAAACACGAACGTGCAGAGCAGGCCGCACTGAATAAACAGATACGAACTGACTACAAGCAGTGCTAAACAGATACAAACCCACAGGCGCAAACTGAACTCCCGAAAACGATCTTCAAAGCACGAAGACTGAAAAGAGCGAATCGTCTCTCACCAAACTTTTACTAACACGCGGAAACACGGAATTAGCAAAAGCGTCCCAAAGGGTGGCGTCATTCGAACGGAACTTCCCCTTTATAGTGCCGTCGTACGTGTTGAACGTCACTGCGCTTTGCTTGATCGTTTTTTTTAATGATGGTGTGTACGCAAGGCAGGCTTGAGAGGAAACATGAAAAAAAACGAGGAGAAAAACGTCGGTTTAAAAAATGACATTAAAAACGATCGTGTGTACGGGGCATTAGAGTTGTTAATCTTATAGCCAGAGAGAGTGCTGTAACGATCTAATTCTTCATGTAGATTCGGAAGAGATATATGGGGCTGGGTGAGTGTGAGCAGGACATCGTCCGCAAACAGAGAAATCCTAAAGTACATACACTTTTTATGGCAATAACTTGCATATAAGCCTTTAAAATTAGCACTTTTGTTGGAAGACTACCACCATCCCTCCCTTGTCGCGATGGGTCTCGAATATGAACGACACCATGAGAATGGAGGAGATGTTGGCCCTTGACAACGACACCTTTGAAAAGTACAAGGTACTGTGGTACATCTGGCTCCGCTTCTCTGCCTCCGATACTCTCGCTAACATGCTGTCGACCCCGATACGATCACCCTAACATCTAACCTGTCAGTGGGATGGGCAGAGCTTGTACTCATGGGTCCCCCCCCCCCCACTGTCCCCGTGTAGCTCCTTTCTTTGACTGTCCCCTCAGCAGCCCTTACGCTTTTCTACGACTTTCTTTCTCTTATTCTTCCTCTGTTTTTTCTTCTTTCCTTTAATTTTTATTCTCTCTTCTCTTCCTAGTTTCTGCCCAGTGCTGGGTCACTCCCCCCTTCTTCTCTTTTTAATTTTAATCTCTCTAATATTTTGCATATAATCTTGTTCTGAACGACGAGGCTCTCCTAGCCAGAATTACTCCTTACACCGAGTGACGGTTGTGGATATTAATATTATACCATATGACACTAGGAGTTAAGCTGTGGGCAATAGCCATTGGGCTGACTCTTCACGTATTTTTTTTTCCGATTGTCACCAGACTGTAACTTTATACCAATAATAGCAATGTGTAATGGAAAAACTACTGCGCAAGTCAGAATAAAGAAAATTAGAAAATACCACCAATGATCAATAGTGGCCGCTGCTGCGACTGAAAAATGTGGATATGCACAAATAAAACAATATAAGAAAAATACCAGTAGCGCTGCGTGGCAGTAACACACTAGTGACAATAAGACATGACGCCTTATATGAGAAATAAAAATGTGATACACCATATACAATTTTTTTTTTTTTAAATCCAGTAGAAGTGATCGTAAACCAAATATAACAAAGGCTGTGTGGCTTGTAGCCGTATCAAAAATTCATGTTAATAATCAAATTAAACTCAGTAAACATACAGTTCCTCTAATTATTGTCCATAAAAGAACTAAGAAATGTCATTTCTCATAATATAAAAAGTTCCAAGATGATGTTGGTTCAGGAATAATCTATCAGGTGAGTGAATATTAGTGACTTCACGCTTGAACACCCAAGGAAAAGTGAAGTGCAAATGTAGACAAAGATCCTCCACCTTCAATATCAAATCTCCTTACCAGCTACTGTGGATCCCTGGCAAGAGAGATCAAAAACACCTGTGGCTGTTTCCCCGGCCTAGGGTCTTTCTATAGATTATCTTCCTCCACACTCCAGGCTCCTCAGTACGGTCCCCGGATACATAATTCCATAAGAAACATAAAGGCCACCATGGTGAAGTACTTGAATTTTTGATACGGCTACAAGCCACACAGCCTTTATGTTATATTTGGTTTACGATCACTTCTACTGGATTTAAAAAAAAAAATTTGTATATGGTGTATCACATTTTTATTTCTCATATAAGGCGTCATGTCTTATTGTCACTAGTGTGTTACTGCCACGCAGCGCTACTGGTATTTTTCTTATATTGTAACTTTATACGTTGTTCCGTGTATTTTCTGTTCAAATACCAATAAATATATTTTCAACCCTAAAATTAGCACTTTTGATTTTTCACGTTCGTGTCCCATAGACTTTAACAATGTTAAAGTGTTCGCACAAATCTTTTGCCTGTTCGCATATTCTGCTGTGAACCTGAACCGGTGGGTTGTTCGGTTCATTCCTACTGTGTTCCTGTTGAAGACTTGCCTGGCTGACGTCCCTTCTGGTTCCTGATCCTGTCTGCTGCCTCTAACTACGCTGATCTCTGGCTTCCTGATTTCCTGGCCTGTTCTGATTACCCAATTTGGCTACCGAAACCTGGCTATGTTTTGACTACATTTACCAGTTGTACCATTTTTACTATTTTATTAAAAGGTGTGATTTTTACTGCATTTTCTGTCTCCGTCTGTTTCATGGTTCCTGACAATTCCCATACTCGGGAGAAGTAGCAGAATGTGCTTTTGGATTGTAATTCCACATATTCCCATGGCATGTGTGAGAAATATCTAATTAAAGTGACAACTTTGTGTAAATAAAAGGACATTTTTTGTGATTTTCCAAAAACTTGTGACAAAAAAAAGCTTTCATGGATTCGACGTGTCTACGTTCCAAAAAGGGGTATTTTTGGGGGTCTTTATATTATCCTGGCATTTTAGGGCCTCTGAAAATGTGATGGGTAGTCAGGAAATCGAATTGATAATTAACGCCCCTTGAAAGCCGGAAGGTGCTTATTGGATTTTGGGCCCCTGTACGTAGCTAGGCTGCCAAGAAGTCAATCACATGTGGTATTATCATACTCGGGAGAAGTAGCAGAATATGTTTTGTAATGTATTTCCACATATACCCATAGCATGTGTGAAGAATATCTCATTAAAGTGACAACTCACAAATAGTTTGCACAATCAGTTTGGGGGATTTAGAACACTGCATGTTGCTAAAAATTGTGATTATTATCTGGGGAGATATTGTGTGTTCATCAGTGCAAGGGACCAGGGGTTAAGCCACAAGTGCAAGTTTGATTATTATATGTTTTTTTTGCTTTTTGGGTTCCTATTAGTGAGATTCACCCTCTGTATGTGTCCTATTTGCCGTCATCATTGAAAGTGAATGTAAAAGAAAATCACAAATTTTGGGTTGTCTCCAGAACAGTAACACAGAAGTCCAACTGCATTTTGCAAAGTGCACAGTTTATTTGCCTTTAGTAAATAAACCTCAAAATGTCAGGTATGTCAACCAGCAAGCCTCCACACAGAACTAAATTATCAGTCTTTAGTGACATTAAACTTGGTATTTTCCTGTGAAGAGTGTGGAGTGATGACTTCTGTTTTTCTGGGAAGGTCTGGAAAGTTCTACAGCTCGGCATGCTCTTTGTCCTCCTCCGACATCTTAAGGATCTTCTTGGGGAGAACTTTTTTTTTTTTTAACAGAAGCTTCTCAGGGAGACCTTTGGTCCAGAAATTGAATTTTCTGCCTTTCAGTCTCCGCGCTGCTTTCTGCTGAATATCAATCTGAAGATAGTCTTCATCCTGGCTGTACTGCGGCCAGCGAGCCAGGCCAGGCCCGTTTGGGTTACTGCGGAGAGAGGGAGGAGTTTATATTTTTACTAAGCTTAGAAACACAGATGAGTGAGGGCAAAAAATTGCCAAAGATCCATCCAGTCTGCCACTTGCTTCTTCCCTTAAGGGATATAAAGATTTATATAGAAGAAACAGGACCTCCTTTTTTTGCTGGCAATCCCTCTAGTGACATAAAGGTCTATATAGAAGAATCAGGATCTCCGTCCTGCTGCTGGTGATCCCTCTAGTGATAATTTGGAAGCTCAGCTCAGCCCAAACTTTAATGTTTACTTTGCATGGAGTGGAGTAGTGTTGGGTCCTCCATTAAATGTGTTACTGTATTAAAGAGGAAGTAAACCCTCTTTTAAAAAAAACAGAAAAACCCTGCAAGAGAAAGGCATAATGAGCTAGTTTGCATAGCATACTAGCTCATTATGAATGACTTATCTGAGATAGAAGCCCCCGAAGCGCTCCTCGTTCCCCTCCACCGTCATCTTGCCTTCGAGTCTCTTCCGTGTATCGCCGCTCTGGCGCTGTGATTGGCCAGAGTGGTGATGACGTTACTCCCGCGTATGCGCGCTGGACCGGCATAATCCCGGCATGTCCCATTCATAAAACCGGGACGCTCAGTGCGCCTGTGCCGTTGTCTACGGCGCGCATGCGCCGTAGACATCAGTGCAGTGTTTTCTGCAAATATCTCCTTAACCGTGTAGGTTAAGGAGATATTTTTTGCACCTACAGGTAAGCCTTAATCTAGGCTTACCTGTAGGTGCAAGTTGTCAGAGTGGGTTTACAACCACTTTAATAATGAGCAGAATTCACTTCTTGTGGTATGGGGGGAGAAGTCGTTGTGCCTTACCCTGTTCGAGCAAAGTTGGCCCAGTATTTCATCATGGTTTTGCTGAGTTTCTTCTCCTCCTCTGGATAATTGTCTGAGAAACAAATAAGAAGAATTTAGTCGTGAGAGTACAAGCGTTCTCCATCAACTATTCAATCACATACATATCAACTGTTCGGAATTCATAGGTGTGGTCCCAGATCTTGGCCCTCTGTCCAGCCAATGATGTGTCCCGGGCCATGTCCTAGGATTACAGCATAAAATATATGTGAGTTATTGCACATCTACAGTAACTCAAAAGGGCATTTATGGGGGTCAGGGCTGTGAGTGAGAACAGGTCTAGGATAGATGAAAGAAGCCTCTGTAAATCTCACAAGCTATTTAAAGCCAACTGAACAATAAAACCTCCAAAAATGACCTTCCTTTCACCTTCCAATGTATTTCAGAAAAAAAGGCAAAATTTTACCAAAACTGTCAGATTTATGTTGAACACTCTCTATTTTGCTCATCCCTAATGGTCACATTGTTCTTTTATTTCTCTATTTATAGACAGGGCTTCAGAAAGATAGAGGACAATCACTATCAGATATTTTAATTTTGAAGTTACATTTAATATAAAGTATCTGGTACACACATTTAGACATGTGCGATTTGTTGTGTTACTGAGGCCGGGTTCACACTTATGTGATTTGGATGTGGGTTTTCCCTCTCAATGGAGCCAGTTCACACACCTCCAGGGCAGCCACGGTCCACCCTGGAAAAGGGTCCTTTCGGCCTTTGGCTCAGTTTCAGTTCCAAATTCAGGCAACATTTCGGACCTGATTCGCCCCTGAAACATTGAACAGGGACGCACCGGACCCCCTGTTGTGAGCCACGACCGCAGCTAGTGTGAACCGGCCTAATCGAAATTCTGATGAAATTTTTGTTATTTGGAGATTCAGATGTATCTGAATTTCAAAATCACAAAAGTAGCGAATTTCAACGAGTCCTAAATAATTTATAATGAATCAAATTATCTGAATTTGAATTAAAAAATAATTTGAATTTGAAATGGAAACATACTGCAATGAATACAGTAAGGTATAAAAGTGAAATAAGATGACGATTCCTACTTAGGTTGATTTATAGCAGTGGCGGTGCGTCCATAGAGGGCGCCGGAGCGCCGCCCCCTCTCGCTCCCGCACCGCCACTGAAAGACAATACATAGATTCACTGGCTGCATATGGGGGGAACTGGCTGTATATGGGGGACAAACTGGCTGTATATGGGGGCACACTGGCTGAATATGGGGGCACACTGGCTGTATTATGGGGGACAAACTGGCTGCATTTGGGGGGAACTGGCTGTATATGGGGACACACTGGCTGCATTTGGGGGGAACTGGCTGTATATGGGGGCACACTGGCTGCATTTGGGGGGAACTGGCTGTATATGGGGGCACACTGGCTGCATTTGGGGGGAACTGGCTGTATATGGGGGACAAACTGGCTGCATTTGGGGGGAACTGGCTGCATATGGGGGGAACTGGCTGTATATGGGGGCACACTGGCTGCATTTGGGGGGAACTGGCTGTATATGGGGGCACACTGGCTGCATTTGGGGGGAACTGGCTGTATATGGGGGCACACTGGCTGCATATGGGGGGAACTGGCTGTATATGGGGGCACACTGGCTGCATTTGGGGGGAACTGGCTGTATATGGGGGCACACTGGCTGCATTTGGGGGGAACTGGCTGTATATGAGGGCACACTGGCTGCATTTGGGGGGAACTGGCTGTATATGGGGGCACACTGGCTGCATTTGGGGGGAACTGGCTGTATATGGGGGCACATTGGCTGCATATGGGGGGAACTGGCTGTATATGGGGGACAAACTGGCTGTATATGGGGGCACAATGGCTGTATATGGGGGCACACTGGCTGTATATGGGGGCACACTGGCTATATATGGGGACAAACTGGTTGTATATGGGGACAAACTGGTTGTATATGGGGACAAACTGGTTGTATATGGGGACAAACTGGTTGTATATGGGGGCACACTGGCTGTATATGGGGGCACACTGGCTGTATATGGGGGGCACACTGGCTATATATGGGGACAAACTGGCTATATATGGGGACAAACTGGCTATATATGGGAGCACACTGGCTGTATATGGGGGCACACTGGCTGTATATGGGGGGCACACTGGCTGTATATGGGGGGCACACTGGCTGTATATATGGCGGCACACTGGTTATATATATATGGGGACAAACTGGCTGTATATGGAAACAAACTGGCTGTATTTGAGGGGCAAACTGGTGGTGTTTGGGCACAGTGGCTGCGTTTAATAGGCACAGTGGCGGCAATTGATTTTTTTTTTTTCAGTTTGTTTGCGCCCCCCAAAAATTTTGAGCACCAGCCACCACTGATTTATAGAATAGAAAAGAATAGAATAAAACAGAATCAAATAGAATAGAATAGAAAAGAATAGAATAAAACAGAATAGAATAGAGCAGAATATAATACAATAGAACCAAATAGAAAATAATAGAATAGAACAAAACAGAATATAATAGAAAATATAGCAATAGAATACATCAGCATAGAATAGAAAAAAAAAATAGAATGGAAAAAATTGAATAGAATAAAAGAGCGAATATAGCCATCTTCCAGAATTTGAATTTCAAATACATTTGAATTATGCATTTCACCTTTTGAAACAATTTGAAAATAACGAATATACGAACCGAATCAGAATAAATGAAATGAATCCCGAAAGCGAATCATTCTAACATAGCGAATATGATGAAACAAAATTATTAACTGAGGGAACTAATCCGAAACAAAACAAATTTTTTGGTAGTGCACATCTCTACTCACATTCCCTCCTCAGTTTAAAGTGTTTGTTACCCCAACACTTCATATTCCTGTTATGTTCCTGCTGTACCATGAACTTGTATGAGAAAGTATCCTGCTCTCTTTGTATTGCTTCCTTCATGTGAAATCCCTGGTGTTCCTGCCAGTCCCTCTGCTTTACTATTAAAACCTGACCACACTAAGCAGGAGAACACACTGTGGTTCAGTTCTCTAGCTATGCTGAGAACTCGGCGTGTTCTCCTCCAATGATCAGACTTGTCCTGACACCCCCCCCCCCCTCTACCATTTACTGGGAAGCTCAGTATTCTGCTGTTTTTCCTCCCCAAGCTCTTATGCACCAGAGAACAGAGGGAATGTGATCAATTATAAAAAGGAGAAAAAAGGTATTTATAATGTCTTTTTATATCTATACAAAAATGTTTTGCCTTTCACTTCTTTTTTTAAACTGAATGGGTTGTTTTACAAGGTGATCGTTTACAATCACTTTAAAGCAGATTAAAATTCTAAAAAAAGATATTGCCAGGCGTGTGGAATTTTTTGGCAGAAGAGACAAATTATCTACTACCCAAAAACTTGTTCTTCTTTCTCCCAGCAATTTTCTATGTACACTGAATGGTGCATGCTCTGTGCAGTGTACACTGTCAGCTCATGGTCCAAGTGACAGGATGATGAAGCTCCTATGTGCATGCGCATCATCATTGGCCATCCATTGGCTAAAGAGCTCACCCCGAAAGACTTTACAGCGCAGATGGCATCATGAGGTGCAGTGGAGACAGGTGCCTGGACCTGTCAGCAAGGGAGGACAGCACAGAAAAGGCTGACTAAAGCCGTGTACACACGATCGGATTTCCTATGAATTCTAATCCGATGGATTTTTCCATCGGAAATCCGATGAAGCTGACTTCCATCAATCTTGCCTACACACCATCAGTCAAAAAACCGATCGTCCCAAATGCCGTGACGTACGACAGCACTATAAAGGGGAAGTTCAAATTCAATGGCGCCATCCTTTGGGCTGCTTTTGCTGATTTTGTGTTACCGCGTGTTAGAAAAAGTTTGGTGAGAGCCGATTCGCGCTTTTCAGTCCGTTACAGCATGACAAATGTGCTATCTCCATTACGAGCGCTAGTTTTACCAGAATGAGCGCTCCCGTCTCATAATTTCCGTCTGAGCATGCGTGGGGTTTTTTTCCGATGGAGTTCCACACAGACGATCGGATTTTGCTATCGTTTTTTTTCCCATCGTAAAAATGTAAAACCTGTTCTATTTTTTCACACCGATGGAAAAAAGACCGATGGGGCCCATACACGATCGGTTTGTCCGATGAAAACAGTCCATCGGTGAAACCGATCGTGTGTACACAGCTTAAAGGCTGCCTGGGGTGTCTATCTCCTGGATTACTGGACAGGAATTCAGCTGTGCGTTGGAGAATGTTTCCTCCTACACAGTGAATTCTATTAAAGCAAAAATCCAAAGGTCCTGACAGGGGACTACTGTTATGTTTTAGGAAATAAAAAGTAACTATCAGTCCGATATACATGATTTATAGAGAATGCCGTCTCTCACGAAGGGACCTCCAAACACGAACACCATTTCATCTGCGTGGTCGGCCTTCACCCACGGCGGTCTACTGTCCCCATAAAAGGATGGACGGCGCTTGAATTCATAGAAGAAAACTGGGGCTCCGGAATCTGAGAAGGAACAAAAAATAAGTTATATATAAATCACGTCTTTGGGTTTACAGGTTAAATAAAGTGCGATATTTATTAAAGTTTAAGGGAATTGGATACATCCAAGTTATTGATCGGATTGATTCTACATGCTCACTTTAAATATAAACAGTGCTCAGCGTAGTTCCTCTACAACAATCAATATGAAGGCCATAAATAGGTATCTGGAGCTGCACACCTCTGTGAAGTTTTGCTATCTTTAGTGACGGAATGACAAACATGACATCGCCCTGCAGGTCTAGAAAGCGATCTCGGTTATCCAGAGGGTCGTCCGTGTTCCTAAAGTATTCGTCCAGCAATGTGTAATCCAGACCGGAGATCTCACCCTGCACACACAGCAAACACCAAATCATATTCAGATTTACAACTCCCACCCTCCCTGGCTCTGGACTGCATAACTAAGGCCGGCCATAGACGGAGCAAATTTCTTTCCTGCAACTCTGTCGTCCCCGGGAATTTCTTTCCCACCATCCCTGCTGGGAGAAGACAGTGATTATTGCTATTGGTTATACCAGCTGCTAGCAATAATCACATATAAAATCCATCAGTCTGGTTGTACCCAAGTTGATGATACAATGAGACTCCCTCCAGAGGTGGTTCTGGCCAGCTCAATAGATTGCTTTAAGAAAGGTCTGGATACTTTCCTAAATGTACATGTAGCGGGGTGTTCAATTTAGGGGAAGTGTCTGAGTGGTAATTAGGCTCAGACACACTGATTGATAGGGTTAATGGACCATTTCTGTTCATGGGAGATGGTGTTGGTGTGCAGTTCCCTGTGGCCTACAGGTGGCGCTGTTGCCGTAGGCCAGGGTTGAACCACTGATACAAGGCTGTGCATTTTTTGTCCCCTCTCGGCAGTAGTGCGGCAGGGCGGGGAACCTGCTGTGCCTGTCGGGAGAGGGTATAAAAAGAGGCGGCCATCTTCCATTGGGTGGTCCACGCCCAGGCACCTTCAGCCTGGGTGTGTGGGTCGTTGGTGGTCCACGCCCAGGCACATTCAGCCTGGGTGTGTGGGTCGTTCATGGGTCCGCGCCCAGGCGCCTTCAGCCTGGGTGGGTGTGCGTGTTATCTCCGGGTGCCCTAGGCCCGGAGGTAGAGTTCCTGTTCCATCCCAGACACCTTCAGTCTGGGGTGAGGTACTATTTTGAAGGCCCGGGGGCCCAGCAACCTTCGGCTGGGGTCCGCTAGGGATCCAGAGCTCCCAGGGTGCCGCCTTGCGAGGGGACCTGTATCTGAGATGAGGAGGCCAGGGAGGTAACTCTTTCCGAAGACCCAGCGCAGAGTCGTGGTGACGGTGAGGGCCTCTGGTAACTCTCCGAAGGGATATTTTTCTCCTTGACATGGGCCAAATACTTTAAGAAGGTAGTTCTTCAGGTCAGTGGCAGTGACCCTACTTGCTTCAAGTCAGTGGTAGTGACTTCATAGGGCAAGGCCCTATTCACCAGGTCAGTGGCAGTGACCCGTTCTCCAAGTCAGTGGCAGTGACCTGGTCTGTGGCAGAGACCAACCTCACGGTCTGTGGCAGAGATCGTGCGCCAAAACTGTTTGTGAAACCTGAACAGTCTGAAGAAATCATTTGAGTTTGTGCCTGGACCTCCTCCCACCTAAGCTGTTCTGTGTCTTGTTCCAACCTGTCTGCTGTTAAAGAGACTGTTTATTATCCAGTGTGAAATAAATATAAAAGTTGGACTTTCAGTTGGTGTGGACAGTTACATTACTGGGGAAAAATAAAGACTTGCATCTATTCAAGGTAGAGGTGAGAATCATTCTCGGGAGGATTCAGCTGCAGGCAGGCCCGAAAACGAACACCGCTCAACCTCCTCACTCAGGAGGGTACGGGCTTGTGGTGCGGTGTGCCTCTCTCTGCCTGCGAGGAGCCTAATTAAATGCAGGTAAAGACAGGGGTCTGTGCGCTACATACATAATATACTAACATTTATAGGTAAAGTTGATCCGGGGTAAATCCGATTGCCTCTCGGGGGATCAGGAAGGAATTTTTTCCCCTGCTGAAGCAAATTGGATCATGCTCTGCTGGGGTTTTTTACCTTCCTCTGGATCAACTGTGGGTATAGAATTGGGTATATGGGATTGTACGATATTTTTTATTTTATTTATTTTTTTATGGTTGAACTGAATGGACTTTGTCTTTTTTCAACCTGACTAACTATGTAACTATGTAACATCATTATGGTCACGGATCTTGGGACACTGTTAACCCCATGGTCTGAATTTCATCAATCTGCTTTCCAGGCGGGTAAACTCAAATCACAGCCATTATATGGGTTAGTCCTTCTAGATAGGTGGTGACCACCCATCATGCCCACTTTATGGTTCGGCCCCACCAAGTTCCCACTTCTAAATATGTTGGAATTGCCCAATCATGGCCCCAATCACTGCGATTGATGCTTATTTGTTACTGTGCCTGTGTAGTAACTCAAAGCTGATGCTGTGATTCCAGGACGTGGCCCAAGACAATCTAAGCCCTGGTTTACACTGGTGCGACAAATCGCATGTCAAATCAGCGGCATTTGCCGGCAATGGCACCGTCCTAATCGGTGCAACGCCGCATGGGAGGTATGTGATTAGGAGAGATTTACATTAAAGCATCTTTCCACATAAACTAAGGGTAGAGCCTGGTGGGCTTTTACTATCCTATATTGACTACGATAAAGAGATTTTATGTCCCTAGCCCTGCCCCTCCCTACCACCACCCTTGCAACCACCACCACCTTGGGTTTCTTGCAGCCCAGACACTGGGGGGGGGGGGGGATAAAAGAATTCATGTATGTATATCTGGTGGAGAGAAATTCTTTTGCACTCAATTACCATCCATTAGACATAAAAAATCTCAGAGGCCTTACCAGAAATGGAGAACGTCTCATCTCCGATTGGATTGATTCCTTTGGCAGCCCGTTCAAGTAATCAGCTCCCAGACCCTGGCCACAAACACATAGATTACCAAAGCTGCTTTTCACATCAAGAAATCTATTCTGCGCCTCTCCAGTGACCCCACTAACTGCCAGCTTCATAGAGAGAAAACTAAAAAATCCTGAATCCTACTGACAATGCCCAGCATAGGGTTCTGCCATCTTACTTCTCATGTCTTATCTCCAGCCACCTGCGCGCTTCAGTATTATTATTATACAGGATGTATAGAGTCAACAGTTTGCACAGCGCTTTACAACGTGGGGGCATACAGTACAATTACAATACAATTCAATACAGGAGCAATCAGAGGGCCCTGTTCACTAGAGCTTACAATCTAAAAGGGAGGGTCAAGTGATACAAAAGGTAATAACTGTAGGGGATGAGCTGATAGAGAAAATAAAAGCACAGTTGTTAGGTGAGGGCAGGATAGGCTTCTCTGAAGGCAAAAGTTTTCAGGGATTGACAAAAAGTGGATAGAGTAGACGATATTCAGACAGATTGGGGCAGAGAATTCATTAGAATAGGAGAGGCTCGGGAGAAGTCCTGGAGGTGAGCATGGGAGGAGGTGACAAGGGAACCAGAGAGCAGGAGGTCTTGGGAGGAGAGAACAATTTGGTCTGTATTTTGAGACTAGGTTAGTGATATAGCTGGAGGCCTGAGTTGTGGATGGCTTTGTAAGTTATTGTTAGTATTTTGAATTAAATTAATTGTATGAGCAGCCAATGGAGGGATTGGCAGAGAGAGGTAGCAAAGGGGTAGTAAGGTGAATGAGTCTAGCAGCAGCATTCATGATTGATTGAAGGGGGATAGCCTATTTAAAAGGTAACCCAATAAGGAGAGAATTGCAGTAGACAAGGCAAGAGATAACCAGGGTGTGAATTAGGAGCTTTTTTGTTGTCATTGGTTAGGAAGGGGCAGACTTTGGAGATGTTGGGGAGGTTGGGGCGGCAAGCTTTGTAAAGTGATTGGATGTGGGGCTGAAAGGAGAGTTCAGAGTCCAGGACTACACCTAGGACCTTGGCATGCAGGGATGGGTTAATGGTTGTGGGACCCCGATGGAGAAAGGAAGAGGAGTGGAGGAAGTAGAATTGTACGTGATACTGAAGGTGCGGTGGGATAGGTAGGATGAGAGCCAGCAAAGAGCACAGTCTCTGGGACCAAATGATTGGAGCTTTTTGAAGAGGAGGGGGTGGTCAACCGTATCAAAGGCAGCTGAAAGGTCCAGAAGTAGGGGTACAGAATAGTGTCCATTGGTTTTTGCTGTTAGTGAATCGTTTGTGAGTTTTAGTAGAGCAGTTTCTGTGGAGTGTTGAGGGCAAAATCCAGACTAAAGGGGGTCAAGAAAGTTATTCTCAATAAAAGGTGGTCACTCTGGTTGTTCCCTGCCAGCTCACCTTGATGGATTTCCTACCTGTGAGGCAATCCAGCCAAATTCCTGCTCCGTCACGCCGATAATAAATGGCACTTTGCTGTTTTCTTTGGCAGCCAATATCTCCTCTGCAGGTTTAGGCAGGAAAACTCCATCCACACAAGCTGGTATTGGTAAGAAATTCTGCGGAGGTGCAACAAATGTGAACATGGAGAACCTGTTACATACTGTAAAAGCTAACCTCGGCAGTACTCAGGGTTCTATAAAGTCCGCACAGGACAGGCTGGGAAGGTTCAATCCCCCCAATTGCCCTGAAGAGCAGAAATTCAGTTATAATAGAAAAAACTGAAAGGTTTGGAGAACATAACATACCGAGTTGGACATAATAGAAGTGATCTCTTGCTCAGACTTCATCTGTAGACAGTTCACCAGAGAGGACGGCTCACATCCCGACAAATTAGCCACAAACTACAAAGGAAGCCCAGAGAATAGAAGAAGGCGTCATTATATTTCTGTCCTCCATCTTTTATTATTACTTCTGCTGCCATCTTGTCCTAGCAGGGGCGGATCCAGGGGGGGGCAACGGGTCAATTGCCCCCCCCCCGGGAAAATAGTGAGCAGGCTGTGCTGATGCCGACCCCCCATCAGCTGTTGCTGTGACAGGCTCTCTGTGAAGGGACACAGGCAGAGCTGCAGCTGGGGGGGGGGGGTATTTCCACCCCTCCTTCTCCTCCTTGAGCCGAGCATTCACCTGGCAATGCCTGCTCCTATTGGCTACATTCAGAGCCAATGGCTGGTAAACTAGAACCTAGAGGATTATGGGGCATGTAGTCCCGGATACCAGCAGGCCACAGGATGATTCCCTGAGAGGACTGCAGCCCCCAACATGCTGAGCAGGAGGAGGGGAGAGGAAGATAGGAGAAGAGAGACCATAAGGCTGTCGGGTGGATGGAGCCAGAGATTCTATTATTATCGTCAAAGGTAAGAACTTATCTCCCCTCCACCTGGCTGCAACCACCCTCCCCTCCCCTTCACCTGGCTGCAACCACCCTGTCCTCTCCTCCACCTGGCTGCAACCACCCTTTCCTCTCCTCCACCTGGCTGCAACCACCCTGTCCTCTCCTCCACCTGGCTGCAACCACCCTTTCCTCCCCTCCACCTGGCTGCAACCACCCTTTTCTCTCCTCCACCTGGCTGCAACCACCCTGTCCTCCCCTCCACCTGGCTGCAACCACCCTGTCCTCCCCTCCACCTGGCTGCAACCACCCTGTCCTCCCCTCCACCTGGCTGCAACCACCCTGTCCTCCCCTCCACCTGGCTGCAACCACCCTGTCCTCCCCTCCACCTGGCTGCAACCACCCTGTCCTCCCCTCCACCTGGCTACAACCACCCTGTCCTCCCCTCCACCTGGCTGCAACCACCCTGTCCTCCCCTCCACCTGGCTGCATCCACCCTGTCCTCCCCTCCACCTGGCTGAAACCACCCTGTCCTCCCCTCCACCTGGCTGCAACCACCCTGTCTTCCCCTCCACCTGGCTGCATCCACCCTGTCCTCCCCTCCACCTGGCTGCATCCACCCTGTCCTCCCTTCCACCTGGCTGCTCCCACCCTGTAATAATAGAAATAATTAGCTTCAATCATCCTGACACCATATCAACCATGGTGCCGTGATGATTGAAGCACCCACACCAGCCATTGCCCCTACAAATTGCCCGCAGAAATTTTGGCAGTGCCCCTCCCGAGATTAGACTCTGGATCCGCCCCCGTGTCCTAGTGTCCTGCAAAAACTTCACCAGTACCCAGTATCTTCTGAGCAGGACTGGAGCAACCACCAGGCGAGGGATAAGGGTGGTGTATGTACTGTACACTTTCTAAAATGGCCAAACACCCAGAAGTAATATTTAGTTGGAAGTGGAGCCCGGTAGAGTGAGCCCCCAGATGAACGTTAATG
The DNA here is from genome assembly GCA_029206835.1 of Rana muscosa. Classification (NCBI taxonomy): domain Eukaryota; kingdom Metazoa; phylum Chordata; class Amphibia; order Anura; family Ranidae; genus Rana; species Rana muscosa. The sequence continues at coordinate 337,674,327 of CM055119.1, forward strand.
CACATATGACATATCCACTTCCAGACCAGGCCTTTTCTGGCACTTTTTGTTTCCACAAACAATCAGTATTTTTTGCAAGAAATTACTTGGAACCCCCAAACATTATATATTTTTTTCCGTGGGTTTTACAATTTTTTTTATGTCACACCGAATTTGTGCGTTGTTTTTTTTTTGGGAAAAAATACACTTTTTGGAATTTTAATGCAAAAAACATAATACGAAACCCAATTTTTTGTAGAGTATAAAAGAGGAATAAAAAGATATCAAACATGTTACGCTTTAAAATTGTGCAGGCTCGTACAATGGCGACAAATAATGTAAATTTTACTATGAAGCTTTAAAAGCCTTTACAGGTCACCACTTTAGATTTACCGATCGGACATTCAGAGTCATACTTCACATGTGTTAGACAATTGCTGTTTGCGTGCGTACGTGACTGATGCGCGTGTTCACCTTTGCGAGCGAGCACGGGGGGATGGTGGCACTTTAATTACTTTTTTTTTGTATTATTATTTTTTTACATTTTTTTACACTGTTGCCTTAAAATAATGTTTTATTATTTTTATTGCTGTCACATGGAATGTAAACATGACAGCAATAGGCATGTGACAGGTAATCTTTATAGAGAGATCTGGGGTCTACAAGACCTCAAATCCCTCTTCTGCCCTTAAAGCACTTGATCACACTAAGATCAGTGATTTTGAATGCTTTCGATCTTTGAAAACGGTGCCGTTGACGTCAGGGTAAACCGGAAGTAATGTCAGGTCATCTCTTCCGAGTTACCATAAAGAGCCAATCAAAGCCGGTGAATGCGCTGACTTGTGGCTCGGGTCTCCCAGTGGGACGAGAGAGCCAGAGAAAGCTGCGAAAGGCAGCAGGAGGGGCAGACGTCCCCTCCTGCTTCTTGTAAAAGCAATCCAGCAGCTAGTTAGCCACTAGGATTGCTTTTACAAGAGAGCCAGCCACCAGCTCCAGAAAACGGTACCGGGATGATATCTAAGGATACGTCGCTGGTCAGCAAGTGGTTATTCTGCGTTGGCATACGTGGCATTCAAGCAGCTCATTAACTTTGAATGGGCCTTAATCGTGTTTCTTTATATTGTATAAGTTCGGCACAAAAGGGGAATGACTTACATCTCTAAAGAAAATGACCTCCTTTGGTGAGCTGACCATGAACCCGGGCATTATGGCCACTCCGCTTTGTGCGATAGCTCGATGAAACAAACCCCGGGCCATCGGGGAGAGGACCTGAAATCATAAAAAAGTGGACAGGTGTTCATTATTAAAATCTTTACATTTTTTCTTCTTTTACTCCATTGCTGCATTGATCCTAGATAACTAAAAGGCCAAGAAAGACTTTCCCGCCAGAGATTGTAGTCACTAAATACACTACATGGCCAAACAAAAAAAGGGCACCTGACCATTAAGCATATATGAGCTTGGTGGTTATCCCATTCCAAAACCATGACCATTAATTATTACTATCATTAATATTATAATAATACAGGATTGACAGTACAGTATATAGCACCAACAATGTGGAGTTGTCCCCCCTCCCATTGGCCATTAATATGGAGCTGCCCCCCATGGACATTATTATTAAGTTGCCCCTTTATTGGTATAACATCCTCCACTCTTCTGGGAAGGCTTTCCTCAATGTTTTGGAGTGTGTCTATTGGAATTTGTGTCCATTTTCGAGGCCCACAATGTGAAGAGCTGGCTCACAATGGACGTTCCAATTCATACCAAAGGTTTTCAGTAGAGTAAAGGGCACGACTGTGCAGGACATTCCAGTTCCTTCCCACCAAACTGGTCACACCATGACTTTATGGAGCTGGCAGTTGGCATTCCAATTCATCCCAAAGGAGTTCAATAGGACTGAGGTCAGAGCTCTGTGCAGGACACTCAAGTTCCTCCACACCAAGCTGGTCAAACCCCTTTGTGGTCGTAGCAGCCTATACTCTTCTTGGAAGACTTTTTACAAGATTTTGGAGGGTGTCTGTAGGATTTTGTGTCCATTTGTAAGGTCAGCTACTGCAGTCGGAGAATGAGCAGACCTGGCTTACAATCTGTGTTCCAAAACTTCCACACCAAACTGGTCACACCATGTCTTTATCGAGCTGGCACTTGGCATTCAAATTCATCCCAAAGGTGTTCAGAAGGGTTGAGGTTGAGGCTCTGTGCAGGACACTCCTATTCCTCCGTATATCACACCTATATGAGCTTGTTGGATATCACATTCCAAAACCCCGACCAACAATATGGAGTTGATGCCTTTGCAGCGATGACAGTCTTCCCTCTTCTGGGAAAGCTTTCCACAAAATTTTGGAGTGTGTTTGTGAGAATGTGTCCATTTGAGAGGACAGATAATGATGTTGGATGAGAAGACCTGGCTCACAATTGAGTTACAATCTAATTGATCACAAAGTTGCTCATTTTGGTTGAATTCAGGGTTTTATGCAAGACACTTGAGTTCCTCCTCACCAAACTGGTCAAACCGTGTTTTTCCTTAAAGTACATGTAAACCCTCTCCTATACCCAGTGAAGTGAACAGCCTCAGATGATACACAGGGATGAAACAAATCTCCCTACATACGTTTTACATGTATATCTGCTGTCTTCAGCTTGCTATATTCTTTAGAAAGTGCACATTGTGTTAGAATTTGTTTTACCTGTTTAAGCAGTGGGAGGGGAGTCTTGGCATACACTTTTTGACAGCTGATTGGAGGAAAGGCACACACACCCCTCCACATAGGCAGAGGGATGAAGATACTTGCAGAGCTGTGCTGTGAATAGACCAGCTCTCTGCTAATCTATTTATAGCAGAGGTTCTCAATCTCAGTCCTCAAGTACCCCCAACGGGCCATGTTTTGGAACTTCCCTTAGATAAAATAGCTCTTATCAATGCCATGGCATTGATAATAATTTAAAGCAGCTGTGAAAAGTAAAAGAAAACCTGAAAACATGGCCCGTTGGGGGTACTTGAGGACTGAGGTTGAGAACCACTGATTTATAGCACCCACCCCGACACAAGTTTTCAGCTACTGTTATCTCCTGTGTCGGAGAGTTTGTCAGACGTTATCATGCTGATAACAGAAGAATGGAGCAGCAGAAAATCACAGGACTTAGTGCTTTGGAGAGAGAAAAGTAAACACTACAGACATACAGTGGTGCTCATAAGTTTACATACCCTGGCAGAATTTATGATTTCTTGCCCATTTTTCAGAGAATATGAATGATATAACAAAAACCTTTCTTTCACTCATGGTTAGTGTTTGGCTGAAGCCATTTTTTATCAATCAACTGTGTTTACTCTTTTTAAATCATAATCACAACAGAAACTACCAAATGACCCTGATCAAAAGTTTACATACCCCAGTTCTTAATACCGTGTATTGACAGCTTGAAGTCTTTTGTGGTATTTGTGGATGAGGCTCTTTATCTTCTCAGATGGTAAAGCTGCCCATTCCTCTTGGCAAAAAGCCTCCAGTTGCTGTAAATTTTTGGGCTGTCTTGCATGAACGGCACGTTTGACATCTTCCCAGAGTGGCAATGGCGTCCCTAGGGGGGGACCAGAGGGGGCCCTGGCCCCCCCAACATTATGCTGTGCCCCACCATGTGCCCCCCCCAAAAAAATTTTTTTATTTTTTTTGTTCGGGCTTCTGCTGGGGTAACATAGTCTCTCCTGAGAGAGAGAGCGTCCCCAGTCAGCTCCTGTGGGGGATTCCTCCCCCTCCCTCTGCTCGCTAACACTGCATAATGCGAGCGCTCACACAACCACAGCCGCTCAATCTGCTCCTTTCCCTGCATCCTCATTGGCATGGAGAAGAGCGAGTTGCAGGAAGGACTCCCCAAGCACTGTGGGAGGGGGGCCCAAGCCTTCATCTCAGTTACTGAAAAAACAGACTGATTTCTCCCGTCCTTAGGACAGGAGAACCAGCCTATAAATTCCGAGAGTGGTGACTGCAAGCTGAGCCGAGTGTCAGTCTATGACACTCTTTCACAGCCCAGCGAGTCCAGCCACCCCCCCCTCACTCTCCTCACATACGAGCACGGAGGAATACAGCTCCTCCTCCTCCTTCCAGTCCCGCCCACACTGTCCCAGCGTGCTGTATCTGAAGAGAGGGGATGTGTGGGCGGGAAATATGAAAATCAGCAGCATTCCAGGCTGTGTGTGAATGATGCCTGAGATTCTAGCGTAGACCATGGGTAAGTGTGTGCACTGCAGACTGCAGTACACTGTAATCACTGAACTGCATTATCTCCATCCCTTCTCTCCCCCATCTGTCTCCCTCCCCCTCTCCTGTTCTTTCAAGACATTCACAATTTACTTTCGCTTTCAGTTAGGCAGGGAATATACGCATCCACAGATTGCAGGAAAGAAACTTGCATGATTCCCCCATCAACACAGACAGTGCTGACAGGGGAATATCCCTCCTGCCCAGCAATTGTATTCCCCCGACAAACAGTGATTATCACTAGTGACTATAGCAACCACTAGTGATAATCATAAGAGAATCTGCTCATTAATGGTTCAAATCTCAGCCAGTTCCTGCTGAACCAGCTGAGATTTAAACTGTCTATGGCTGGTCTTAGCTCTTAGGCAGCCCATACATTGATCACTTTTTTTCATTCAACTATTAGGTTGAATGAAAAAAAAAGGAAATTATCCAATTCCCCCATCTACACATTATAGGTGGATGGTGGAATGTTCCCAGTGTGGACCAGTGCTGGAACAACCAGAGTTGCTGTCCTGTCCCGGCTATTCACAGCGCTGGTCTCTGTCTCCATGGCAGCGGCGGCAGCACATTGGAACCCAGTGCTGGTTACTTTATGGGGCTGATGTACAGGAGGGCCAGCTCAATTTGTTGTTAGAGATGGGCTGGGCATGTTCAAAATTCCACATGCCAGAGCCTGCCAGAAAGCCCACACTGCACAGCGCTAATCACAGGCAATGAGACATTTCCCGCTCCGCAGCTCCACAGATCAGGAAATGTCTCACTGTCTGTGATTAGCACTGTGGAGTGTCGGCTTCCTTGTGGGAGATCGGGCATGTGGGATTTTAAACACACCCGAGCCCATCTCTATTGGTTGTAGACAGTTGAGCTCCCTGCAGGTTGCTTAGCAGCAGTGGAGCTTCTCTGACATGCTGATCGGGATGCAATCCAGGTGATGCTCCTAGTCAAATCCTAGTGTTAAATATCAGTGATTTTATTGATCAAAGCCCACACTTTACAGGCATAGAGCCCACATGGCCGCTGAACATACAGTTTATATATATATATATATATATATATGTGGTTGTACTCTTGATGCTAATAAATACTGTGTTTATTAGATCTGACTGGGAGCATCACTAGGATCACATCCCGATCAGCATGTCAACAGAGAAGGTTATACAGCATTTCTGCTGCTAGGTGACCAGCTGGGGGCTCGGCTCTCTATAACCAATAGTGCCAGCCTTCCCCTGCATGCACCCATAATGTCACCAGCACAAAGTCCTAATAGACTGCCGCCGGTGCCAAGGAGACAGATGCCAGACCAGCGCTGTCAATAACAGGGACAGGACAGCTGGGGAACCCCACAGTGGCAGAACACCAGGGCCCGGTGGCAAGACAACCTTTGCAACCCTGATAGTTCTCCCACTGCTTTGGACCCTTATATTTTCTTGGTGTGCTGGTGACATATATCTCTTGTTTTCTGCCACCCTGGTGGGGCCCCAGTATAGTAGGAAGGGAGCTCACTACAGAACATGTGAAAGGGCCCGTTGTGGGACCGTAGTAAAGGGCCCGAGGATATATATATATTTGCATTTTATAGTTGGCCCCCCTACTTTTGTCCCTGTCCCCCCATGTGCCCCCCCTAAATATGAAAGCTGGAGACGCCACTGCAGAGTGGCTCAATGATATTGAGGTCAGGAGACTGAGATGGCCACTCCAGAACCTTCACTTTATTCTGCTGTAGCCAATGACAGGTCAACTTGGCCTTGTGTTTTGGATCATTGTCATATTGGAATGTCCAAGTACGTCCCATGCGCAGCTTCCTGGGTGATGAATGCAAATGTTCCTCCAGTATTTTTTGATAACATACTGCATTCATCTTACCATCAATTTTGACCAAATGTCCTGTGCCTTTGTAGCTCACATATCCCCAAAACGTCAGCGATCCACCTCCGTGTTTCACAGTAGGAATGGTATACCTTTCATCATAGGCCTTGTTGACTCCTCTCCAAATGTAGTGTTTATGGTTGTGGCCAAAAATCTCAATTTTGGTCTCATCACTCCAAATGACTTTGTGCCAGAAGGTTTGAGGCTTGTCTCTGTGCTGTTTGGCGTATTGTAAGTGGGATACTTCGTGGCATTTGCGGAGTAATGGCTTTCTTCTGGCAACTCGACCATGCAGCCCATCTTTCTTCAAGTGCCTCCTTATTGTGCATCTTGAAACAGCCACACCACATGTTTTCAGAGAGTCCTGTATTTCACCTGAAGTTATTTGTGGGTTTTTCTTTGCATCCCAAACAATTTTCCTGGCAGTTGCTGAAATTTTAGGTCTACCTGACCGTGGTTTGGTCTCAACAGAACACCTAATTTTCCACTTCTTGATTAGAGTTTAAAGGGTAATTCCAGGCTTTTTATGTTTATTAAAAGTCAGTAGCTACAAAAAGTGTAGCTGCTGACTTTTAATAAACAGACACTTACCTGTTCCACAGTCCAGCGATGCGGCCGCCCGGAGCGTCGCTCCTCTCCCCCTCCTTTCCGCCGGTGCCTCCATTGCCACTCTGAGCACCCAGCCGTGACAGCTTTTGGCTTCACGGCCGGGCACGCACTGCGCATGCGCAAGTCGTGCTGCGCTCCCCGAGTGGACAGGCGATCTCCTGGGACCTGTCACGTGTTCCAGGAGATTGCCTAGAGGTAGGGGCCGCCTAGGTGGAGTCGCCTAGGCACCCCGTAGGCGGAAGGAGGAAGTGAGACAGGAAGTCCCACTCCTAACAAAGCCCCAACTCCCCCCCCCTCCAAAAAAAAATTACATCCAAATGTGGCATGTAAGGGGGCGAGGAGTGCTTAAAACTGAAGTTCCACTTTTGGGTGAAATTCTGCTTTAAACACTGCTGATTGGCATTCTCAATTCCTTGGATATCTTTTTATATCCCTTTTCTGTTTTATACAGTTCAACTACCTCGCAGATCCTTTGACAATTCTTTTGCTTTGCCCATGACTCAAAATCCAGAAACATCAGTGCAGCACTAGATGAAAGATGCAGGGGTCTGTCAGGAGTCCAGAAACTCATTGGCCTTTTAGCCCTAGTTCACAGTGGTGCGTTTTGACATGCGATTTGGCATGTCAAATCGCATGTCAAAACGGCGGTATTTGCCGCAAATTGCCGGCAATGGCACCGTCCTAATCGGTGCGACGCCGCATCTGCGGCGCTGCACCGATTTCAAAAAGTAGTTTCTGTACTACTTTTTGCGATTTTGGCCCGTGATTTACATTGACATCTGTGCAGAAACCTGCACAGATGTCTCTGTAATCGCGGCTGAAATCGGAACTGACCAGCGGGAGTGAAATCGTGCGAGTTAAGCTGAACTCGCATTGCTTCACTCTCGCAGCCCAGTGTGAACCTGGGCTTATACACATTCACTAATTACATGGGTGAGGATGGTTACCTTTAATAGCCATCCAAACCCCTTTGTGTCAACTTGTGTACATGTTATCAGGCCAAAATCACCAGGGTATGTAAACTTTTGATCAGGATCATTTGGGTAGTTTCTGTTGCCATTATGATTTGAAAAGAGTAAACACAGTTGATTGAGAATAAATGGCTTCAGCCAAGCACCAATCATGAGCGAAAGCAATGTTTTTGTGTTATCATTCATATTCTCTGAAAAATGGCCAAGAAATCATAAATTCTGACAGGGTGTGTAAACTTATGAGCACAACTGTATGTGCCCAGGTCAAATTTCATAAATCAGGTTTACATCCACTTTAAATTGTTGCAACTTTACCATTACAAGATAACATTTTCTCAAATGGTAAATTCCAAGTAAACAAAGCTCGATGTTAATAATTTGAGCTGGCCATACATCCATTTTGTCCAGTTCTTGATGAACTGGCCAAAACATGCTTAGTGGGTGGCCATGTTGTCCATCTCCGACCCAATATCCCTTAATTAAATAATCAAGGCAGTTGGGTGGAAAATTGTCAGCCAAATAGCATCTGCATCCAATCAGATGCAGGTATTATTCAGGTATTTTTGACATTTGGCAGTTCCCGATGTCAGAATACAATAGCCACAGATGGAGATTAGCCCATTCACACTGTGTGGCATGAATAGAGGAATCTCTTGATTTTTTTCTCTATGTATTTGGTTTGTTTTATGGAAGCATTTGGGACCAAAGAGGTTTTTTCGTTTATTCGGACTTCTGAAATACGTATAGTATGTATCTATGATTTCCTACACAGGAATTCTGGAGTGATTCCTTCCTATAGAACTAGTCTACAGGAATTATGAATGTTTGATAAATTCCAGCAGTTACCAGGAGTACTTACCAGTGCAGAGACGCTTATTCCACCCGCTGACTCCCCGAATATAGTGACAGACCCGGGGTCACCCCCAAAATCCTTAATATTCTGCTGCGTCCACTGCAGAGCCGCCACCTGGTCCATAAGTCCGTAGTTTCCAGAGGCCGCCTGCCTATCTCCGGAGCTGGGATACAGATTAAATGAAATCATTATATGTATCATTGTGTTTTCTCTGCAACATTTATAGCCTCCTGTTCTGCTCTCAGATACAGATACAATGTAACATGAGAAAGAAGGAAGAGGGACTACAGCTCAGTACTAGGAGCTGATAAGTGAATGATATTGAGGCCAGCCAATGGGGTGTGAGGAGAAAAATATTTGTTCTCGGGTTACATGCTGTTTGTTCACTCTGTGTTTGACTCCGCTACAGTACGGATAAACATAATCTATACAAATAAGTAAGTACATTGATTGATGTTCCATGTACTGTGACCTACCTGAAGAATCCCAGAATTCCCAGTCTGTACTGGATCGATACTAACACCACGTTTTCATAAGCGCTGATTGCGGAGCCATCATGCATAGCGGCGGTCCCCATTACCAGCCCCCCGCCGTGTACAAACACCATGACCTGGAAGAAGGAGAGAGGAGATTGTCTTTTATTGATTTATCATTCCAGGACACTATAAGGGAAACTGACCCCGGGGTTACTTTCTTAGTCCTTAAGATTGAGGAGGAATTAAAGGGACTCATTTAACGTTAGGCCCCTTTCACACTGGGGCGGTTTGCAGGCGCTATTTTGATAAAAATAGCGCCTGCAAACCGAGCCTAAACAGCGGCTCCTTTCTCTCCAATGTTAAAGCCCCGAGGGCTTTCACACTGCAGCGGTGCGCTAACAGGACTTAAAAAAAGTCCTGCTAGCCGCATCTTTGGAGCGGTGAGAGGAGCGGTGTGTTTACCGCTCCTTCCCATTGAAATTAATGGGATACCGCGGTAATACCGCCCGCAAACCGCGGCTACAGCCGCGGTTTGCGGGTGGTATTAACCCTTTTTCGTCCGCTAGCGGGGGTTAAAACCGCACCGCTAGCGGCCGAATACCTCTGCAATCCCAACGGTATAGCGCCGCTAAAAATAGCGGCGCTATACCGCCACCGCCCCCACCGCCCCAGTGTAAAACCAGCCTTATTGTAATGAAAACAGATCTGTAGATCCTCCGCCTATTGGCGACCTTTTTATATTGTATTTAGAAACGATACACTAAAGAACCGATACAAAATAATAAAACTATTTGCACTGCTCACTATCACGGGTACATCTTCACCCCCACTATAGGTAGTGTAATGCCGCGTACACACGGCCGTTTTTAATGTCATTGAAAAAAACGACGTTTTTCTCGACGTGATTTTTCGTGTTTCCTCTCAAGCCTGCCTTGCCTACACACTATCGTGAAAAAAAATGCTCGAGCAAAGCGCGGTGACGTACACGTACGACGGCACTATAAAGGGGAAGTTCTATTCGGATGGCGCCACCCTTTGGGACGCTTTTGCTGATCCTCGTGTTAGTAAAGTTTGGTGAGAGCCGATTCGCGCTTTTCAGCCTCATGCTCTTCAGTCCGTTACAGCGTGACGAATGTGCTATCTCCATTACGAACGTTAGTTTTACCAGAAGGAGCGCTCCCGTCTCATACTTGATTCTGAGCATGCGCATTTTTTTCCCCTCGTAAAAGTCTACACACTACCGTTTTTCACGACGTTAAAAAGAACGACGTGAAAAAACGACGTGAAAAAATAGAGCAGGTTCTAATTTTTTTTAGGCCATTTTTCATGTCGTTAAAAATGCTCTGGAGCCTACACACGATCGTTTTTAATGACCAATTTAAAAAATTGCATTTTTCACGCCATGAAAAACGGTCGTGTGTATGCGGCATTGACAGTAGGCAGGGGCCGGGCAATAAGAAGCACACAGGGAACACCAGTGACACTTACAGGTAGCTTGGCGTTGTCAGCTCGGTCTGATGGAGTGAAGACGTTCAGGTACAGACAGTCCTCAGATGTGGGAGGAAGAGTCACCACCATATCGACTAATTTCAGCATTTTTCCAAAATGTTCTGCATTCTGGGGACACCTGAAAGGAGACGTCCCTGTCATCAGAAAAGGTTCAGAGGATGCAACTGTCCCTGAGCCCATCATCTCAGTGAGCCCCATATAAATATGCCAACAGATACAGAACTTCTCTTTGTATCTTCTCCTTCCCCTACCTGTTGGTTGTGTCAGCAGATGTACAGACGACAGAACTCCAGGGAAGTGGGAACCCTCATAATGGGCACAACAAGTGTATAGATCCAGGAACTCAGTATAGGGATGGTGGAAACCTCCTATATAGGGCACAACAGGTGTACAGACCCGGGAACTCCACACAGGGATGGTGGGAACCACTCATAATGGGCACAATGGATGTACAGAGCCAGGAACTCAGCACAAGAATGGTGGGACCCCCTCATAATGGGGTACAGACCAGGAACTTTAGCACAGGGATGGTTGGAACTCCTCATACTTGCAACAGCATGCAAACAAACCTGGGATCTCAGTGCGGGGATGGTGAGAACCCCACAGAATGGGCACAGCAGGTGTACAGACCTAGGAACCTTAGCGCAGGGATGGTGGGAACCCCTTATATTTGCAACAGCAGGTGTACAGACGCAGGAGCTGAGTAGAGAATCTCTTAGGCTGGGTTCACACTAATGAATTGGATACGGTTTCCCCGCATCCAATTTGCACGACAGGAGATTGTGACAGGCTCTCTGTGGAGTCGGTTCGCATATCTCTGTTGTGGCTGCAAAGTGGCTTGCACAGGAGACCTGTGCGTCTTTGGTTCTGTTTCAGGGCTGAATTCAGGCAAAAATTCAGCCAACGATTGGTCCCTGAAACAGAGAACAGGAACACACCAGACCCACTGCTGCAAGCTGCATCCGTCAGCAGTGTGAACCCAAGCTTATGCCACGTACTCACGACCATTATTCATGTCATGGAAAAAAACGAAGTTTTTCTCGACGTGATTTTTCGTGTTTCCTCTCAAGCCTGCCTTGCATACACACGTTCATGAAAAAAAAAAACGCTTGAGCAAAGCGCAGTGACGTACAACACATACGACGGCACAAGGGAAAGTTCCATTCGAATGGCGCCAACCTTTGGGACGCTTTTGCTGATCCTCGTGTTAATAAAGTTTGGTGAGAGACGATTCGCGCTTTTCAGTCTTTGTGCTCTTGAGTCCATTACAGCGTAATGAATGTGATATCTCCATTACGAACGCTAGTTTTACCAGAACGAGCGCTCCCGTCTCATACTTGATTCTGAGCATGCGCGTTTTTTTTCCCCTCATAAAAGCATACACACAACCGTTTTTCACGACGTTAAAAAGAACGACGTGAAAAACTACGAGAAAAAATAGAGCAGGTTCTAATTTTTTTTCGCCCATTTTTCTCGTCAAGAAAAATGCTTTGGAGCCTACACACGACTGGTTTTCACGACCATTTAAAAAAAAAGGCATTTTTCTCGTCATGAAAAACGGTCGTGTGTACGCGGCATTACACTTGGCAAAGCATGTTTACAGACAAGGGAATTTAGCACAGGGATAATGGAAACACCTTAGGAGTACCCCTGAGGTGCAGAGATTTCACAAATAGAGTCCCCAGAGATAGAAAAGACTTTCAGAGGATTTCTCATTCCAGCATCCACCAAACACTGAAATATCAGTTCTGCTTTATAATTTCAGGATAATCAACCGCACCGGTGAGATGACGGCTCACATCCTGGGACTCACATGGGTGGGTTTTCTGTGGCTTCTCTCACTGACTTCCAGGGTTCGGGCGGTTTTGGTGCTGCAAACCGTAGCGGCCCCACCGGTGGTTTTGCATAGGGGATTCCATAGAAAGCGTCCACGGTTCTGTCCGTCTCTTTAACCATGAGCGTTGTCCCTTTAAGTTTTCCATAACTTGTGTCCACCACAAGTCTACCGCCATCTGCTGGGAGAGCAAAACATATCGATATATCCTTGTTATTTAACAGATACATTTGCAGGTAAAAGGTTACAGTCACCAAAAATCATAATATACTGTACATTTGGAACTTTCACAGAACTGGCTACGTATGAGGGAATATCATTACAGGGTATCAGTGCTCCATTCACATAACACATTTCAAACACAGATTGCTCTTCAGAGGGCACTGCAGGGCACAGTAAATCTGAACAAGCCTTTAGAAAGATCCAGTTTACTGGTAAAGCGTTAGAGAGACAAAAAAATTGAATAAAGCACCTGGACCAAGATGGCTTACACCCAAGGGTCCTCAAATAGCTAAGCTTTGTTATATCCAAGCCATGTTTTCAAACTTTTTAAAAACTGGTACCACTCATTGTACCACTGGATTGGCGTGAGGCCAATGTGGTGCCTATATTTGAAAAGGGGTCAAAGCAGTGGCAGCCCATAATGCAGGGCCACGCGGGCGCCGCCTAACCTATCCATGCGTCCGCCCCCCTAATTTACAGGACGCATGGATTCCAATGGGTTCTTTTTTTTTTTTTAGAAGCACGTGATTAGAGCCAGAGGCAATAGCAACAATAGCGAATTTATATTTGCTATTGTCTTCCTGATTCTCCTCCCAGCCAATCAGGAAGCGGGTCCTGAGACTGTCACCCGATTGACGGAGAGGAGAAGCGATCCTATTGGCCACCTAGGTGGAGGAGGGAGGGGACGCAGGGGAAGCCAGTGTGAAGCACCAGGAGGAGGAGAGGCCAGCCACCCGGAGGAAGTGCTGCCTGTGACCTAGATGGGATAAGTGTGAGGACCGGGGGGGGGGGGATGCATGTGACCCGACCGATGTGGGAGCGTGATGGTGGGTTGTTTGCAGCCGCCCCCCAAAAATATACCACCAGCCACCACTGGGTCAAAGCCTTTAGTCTTTACCAAGTAGCAAAAGACCAGTTAGTTTAGCGTCTATAGTCGGGAAGATGCTTGAACGTTTAATAAAAGACCATATAAAAGAATTTTTGGTTTTTAAAATAAAATTTTAAGCAACAGACAGCATGTATTCATGAAAGACAGAAGTTGTCAAACAAATCTGATTTCTTTTTATGAGGAGATAAGCAAAAACATAGACAAAGGAGTGTCTGTGGATATAATATACTGCCAAAGCATTTGACACAGTTCCCCACACATGGCTAATATGTAAGGTAAAGTCTACAGACTTAGAAAATCCAGTTTGTAAATGGATAGAAAACTGTCTAAAAGACCAAATTCAGAGACTCGTGGTTAATGATTCTTACTCTGAATGGTCTAAGATTATTAGTGGTGTACCCCAAGGTTCAGTGCTGGGACCCTTACTTTTTAACCACTTGCCGACCACGCTATAGGTAAAAGACAGCTACAGCATGGCCGGCTAGTTCTGGGACACTGTCATACAATGGCATGCCCGCTGTGTGCCCGCTCCAGGGCGGCCCAGTTTGTGATCGCAGTGTCCGGAGGTCACAGTGTCACAGATTGAGGTAAAGAGCCAATCAGTGGCTCTTTACCACGTGATCAGCTGTGTCCAACCACAGATGTAAAGAGAAGTCGGTTATCGTCTCTCCTTTCCTCATGCTGACAGAATATGGAGAGGAGAAGATAACCGGCTTCTCTAAAAGGCACATGTACACTGATAATCAGGGCACTGATTATCAGTGCAGTCCCAGCAGTGCTGCCAATCACTGCCCATCAGTGCCACCTACCAATGCCCATCAGTGCTGCCTCATCAATGCCCACTAGTGCCATCTCATTAATGCAGCCTATCAGTGCACATCAGTGAAGGAAAAAAAATTACCCGTTTGCAAAATTATATAACAAAACTATGAAAAAGTTGGGGTTTTTTTTTCAAAATGTTTGGTCTTTATTCGTTTATTTAGCAAAAAGTACAAAACCCAGTGGTGATTAAATACAATAAAAAAATGATAAAAATTACAGTGTTGTATGACCGCACAATTGTCATTCAAAGTGCGACGGCGCTGAAAGCTGAAAATTGGCCTGAGCAGGAAGGCAGGGTGAAAGAGCCCAGTAGGCAAGTGGTTAATCTATTTATAAATTATATAGAGTCTGGGATTAAAATGACCCTTTCAGTCTTTGTGGATGACACCAAGCTATGCAGTGGAATAACATCCTTACAGAGAGTCAAATGAGGTTTTATGTTGATGTAAATGTAAAGTTATGCACTGGGGGGGTGAAAACATGAACACATCATACATACTAGGAGGAGAGCAGCTGGGGGATTCATTAGTGGCCAAGGATCTGAGTGTTCTGGTAGATCATAGATTTAAAAATAGCATGCAATGCCATGCAACTAACTATGTACCTATGAGAAGATATGCTGTTGATGTTAACCCCCCAGTGATACCAGCATATTGGGGGTTATTTACTAAAGGCAAATCCACTTTGCACTATAGGTGCAAACTACAAGTGCACCTGAAATTGCACTGAAAGTACACTTGGAAGAGGAGTCGCTGTAAATCCGAGGGGGACATACAAGGAAAATAAAAAAACAGCATTTTAACTTGCACATGATTGGATAATAAAATCAGCAGAGCTTCCCCTCATTTCAGATCTACCCCTCAGATTTACAGCGACTGCACTTCCAAGTGCACTTTCAGTGCAATTTCAAGGGCACTTTGCATTTGTAGTTTGCACTTGTAGTGCAAAGTGGATTTGCCTTTCGTAAATAACCCCCATTGTGTTACTGCATTACAATTGCTTGGAAAGTAAATGTAAATGTATACGGAATACGGTATAAAAACCAGACTAATACCTGAAACACTGAAATCTCAGCTTCTATGTTCTTATGCTACATGGGAATGTGCCATTCTTCAACATATGTAAAAGTAATTTTTTATTATAAAATAATTATCAGAATATATAATAATGATCAGAGCCTCAGAGTAAGATTTTTAGATACAGATGATATGCTGACTTTATTTGGGGTCTGCAGCATGATGTCATGTGTTTAATTAAATAAGTAAGTTTAGTAATAAGGATTGGGGTTTGTTTAGGCAGCATGCACACTAGCATTACTGCAGTCAAGAGATCTCTTCTCAATGCAGTAGTGCTCACTGGCATGTGGTGTCCCAGTTCCATTGGCTACGTTCTCTATAACCAAAAAAAATAAAAATGCAGCAGGTATGATAGGAACTCCTCATAATGGGCACAGCAGGTGTACAGACCTGGGAACTCAGCACAGGGATGGTGGGAACCCCTCATAATGGGCACATAATGGGCACAGCGGGTGTACAGACCAAGGAACTCAGCACAGTGATGGTAGGAACCCCTCATAATGGGCACAGCAGGTGTACAGACCTGGGAACTTAGCACAGTGATGGTGGGAACCCCTCATAATGGGCACATAATGGGCACAGCGGGTGTACAGACCCAGGAACTCAGCACAGGGATGGTGGGAACCCCTCATAATGGGCACAGCGGGTGTACAGACCCAGGAACTCAGCACAGGGATGGTGGGAACCCCTCATAATGGGCACAGCAGGCGTACAGACCCAGGAACTCAGCACATTGATGGTAGGAACCCCTCATAATGGGCACAGCAGGTGTACAGACCCGGGAACTCAGCACAGGGATGGTGGGAACCCCTCATAATGGGCACAGCAGGTGTACAGACCTGGGAACTCAGCACAGGGATGGTGGGAACCCCTCATAATGGGCACAGCAGGTGTACAGACCTGGGAACTCAGCACAGGGATGGTGGGAACCCCTCATAATGGGCACAGCAGGTGTACAGACCCAGAAACTCAGTATAGGGATGGTGGGAACCCCTCATAATGGGCACAGCGGGTGTGCAGACCCAGAAACTCAGTACAGGGATGGTGGGAACCCCTCATAATGGGCACAGCGGGTGTACAGACCTGGGAACTCAGCACAGGGATGGTGGGAACCCCTCATAATGGGCACAGCGGGTGTACAGACCCAGGAACTCAGCACAGGGATGGTGGGAACCCCTCATAATGGGCACAGCGGATATTAAGAAATTCAGTACAGAGATCTCACCAATAAAATCTCAGGGAGACAGAAGACACTGTCGGAAGAACTAACAAAAAAATCCCTTGTTAGTGATGCTGTAAATAGGCACAATGTAAATTATTATGGCAGAATCTTACCTGTCCCACAAGTCACCTGGATGGAACCGTACAGAAGAAGGATGGGGATCAGAGCTCCCATGGTTGTGTAAGTGTTGGTAGAAAGAGGTGTATTATATACATGTAATACTGCCAGAGATCTGCACAACAGACATTACTGGCTGGCAGCTGTCCAGAATCGCTACAGATCTCTGTGAGGACATGAAAACCTGGAGTGTTCCCAGAATCCTCCCTGATAACAACTACTGTGGCTGCCTCTGAGGACAACGTACTTGTCGGGTCAACCGGGGTGAGGAATGCAAGTACCAAAGTAACATGATTATTGGCAGGAATCAGCATTGATAAGGAAATAAGGACATTGATAAGGAATACGCATTGATAAGGATAAGCACAATAATAATTAATTGTGGCTCTTACTTTGACACAACATAATACAGTAAAACCTTGGATTGAGAGCATAATTCGTTCCAGAAACATGCTTGTCATCCAAAGCACTCTTATATCAAAGCGTATTTCCCCATAAAAAATAATGGAAAGTTAGATGGTTCGTTCCACAACTATTTATTCCTAAATCCTTCAGTTTATAGTCCATATAAACACATATTATAGCAATGTGATAAGTTGTGTAACCATAAAATGTCCATCCACAAATGGAAGCCTCCACAAGGGGATTAGAAGTAAAATCCAGCAGGAGCTACAAAGTATAAAAGAGAAGAGAAGCGCCTCTTATGCCCTGTACACACGATCGGATTTTCCGCTGGAAAAAGACAGATGGGAGCTTTTCATCGGATATTCCGACCGTGTGTATGCCCCATCGGAGATTCCGACGGACTTAGATAGAGAACATGTTCTCTATTTTTCAGACGAAAAAAATTCCTATCGGAAAATCCGTTCGTCTGTATGCAATTACGACACACTAAAAACCACGCATGCTCAGAATCAAGTTGACGCATGCTCGGAAGCATTGAACTTAATTTTTCTCGGCTCGTCGTAGTGCTGTACGTCACCGAGTTCTTGACGGTTGGAATTTGCTGTGACCGTGTGTATGCAAGCCAAGCTTGAGCGGAATTCCGTCGGAAAAAACATCAGATTTTTTTCCAACGGAAAATTCGACCGTGTGTACAAGGCATAAGTATGCAGGCATCCGGGATAAAGCTGTCCACATAGACCATCCTCCACACCACCGGCTCTCACCGTTGTCAGTCTGCAATCGTGACCGGGAAGACTACCCTGCAGTAAAGCCATCTGAAAGCGAGGCTTGAACCGCTCATGGAGCGCAGCGTGGAAGGGACGACATCAATGGTGGTGCGGAACATGGTCTATGTGAACAGCTTTACCCCGGATGCCTTCATACTTAGATGTGCCTGTTTTAATCACCAACCATGTGAGTTGCTAAATGTTGTATCTTCATTAAATGTAACCATATTGCTACACTTAGACTACTTTCACACCGAGGCGCTTGAAAAACTGCCAGTAAAACACTGAGCGCTTTTGAAGCGCTTTTCAGGCGCTTTTGAATCGCTTTCAATTAATTTCAATGGAGAGGGGCGTTTTTTCAGCGCACTGCCCCAGTGTGAAAGGATTCATTGATTTTTAAGGAAATATGTTTTCAGACGCTTTTTTTAGCGTGAAAGCGCCTGAAAAGCGCCTCAGTGTGAAAGTGGTCTTAGAGGCACTTTTTTCTCATTTATACTCAGTTGTGACATGACGCTACTCTAGTGTAGCGGGTATGTACTTTCCCGGGTGTAAATTTGAACTTGACAGAGACATTAGTGATGTGTAATTCCCTGCAGCCCAGCGGGTGGCGCTGTCGCTCTGGGCTGGGGTTGAATCATTGCTGTGTGCTGTGCTTCCTTTTTGTCCTCTCTCGGCAGCGGTATGGTGGGGCGGGGAACCCGCTGTGCTTGCTGGGAGAGGGTATAAAGGGGAAAGCCATCTTTGTCATGGGGTCGAAGTCCAGGGCACCTTCAGCCTGTGGACGGTGGTTCGTGTCGGTTCTCTAGGCGGGCCTAGGCCTAGAGGACAGCCGGAGGTCGTGTTCCATTCCAGGCACCTTTAGCCTGGGGTGAGGTACTCAGATGGAGGTCTGGAGCTCAGTGCCCAACACTGAGTTCTGTGAGGGAAGGAGGTCCTAGGGAACCCCGGGAGTGGGTACCCGAATCCAGAAGGAGTAATGGGCCGGGGGAGCTCCTCATTCGAAGACCTGGTGCAGCAGATTGCCAGTGATGGGTGAGTCTCTCACCAGAGACCGCTTGGAAGGAAATCCCCCCTCGTTCGGAGACTGCAACCCACTTTCAGGAAGGAAAGTGGAGAATACATTGTGTCTGGGCCTACTCTCATCCACACCTCCTTTTCTGTTCTGTTTCTATCAAGGGAGTTCAACTGATTGTGTTCATTCAAGAAGAATAAAGGAGTGTTGGACTTTAATGGTGTGGGGCTCATTTCCTGACAGACATTGTTCAAGGTAACTCTTGGAGGGAGGATCCAGGTGCGCAACACTGACCCGAAGGTAAAAGAACTTTGTTTGTATCACACTGACACCTGTGACAAAGGCCTGGCGTAGTGTCCTCGCTCCCTTCCCCTCTAAAAGATACCCCTAGACAAGAGAGAGACGAGCTGACTAGAAAGAGGGGAGTGAGGAGGGTGCTACACTTATATCAAGACATCACTTGTATATCAAGTCAAAATGTATTAAACATTTTTGCTCGTCTTGCAAAACACTCTCAAACCAAGTTACTCTCAAACCAAGGTTTTACTG
The DNA here is from genome assembly GCA_029206835.1 of Rana muscosa. Classification (NCBI taxonomy): domain Eukaryota; kingdom Metazoa; phylum Chordata; class Amphibia; order Anura; family Ranidae; genus Rana; species Rana muscosa. Next base: position 337,693,767 of record CM055119.1, read on the forward strand.
TATTCATATACTCCGTGGTGGTGGGGGATGGGTCACGTTTCCAATCCTGCCATCGGATGCCGCAAGCTTCTATTTGGTCTTTGCTTTGGCTTCAGCCTTTTCTGATATTTTTCAGGGGCAACCTGAACCGGCTTCAGCAACAACTTGTACAGAGCTTATAAAATGTTTCCCTTAAGGCCCGTACACACGATCGGATATTCCGACAACAATTGTGTGTCGGACGTGTTTTGTCGGATAATCCGACCGTCTTCATGCTCCATTGGACAATTGTTGTCGGAATTTTTGACAACAAATGTTGGATAGCATGCTCTCAAATTGTCTGACAACAAATGTGTTCCTTCTTCAGGAGCTATTGTAACTTTCTGAAATAAGAGAGACCAAGATTTAGTTTATATACATCATATATCATATAAAACACATTATGTGATTTAAAATTGACATTTCATGTAGTATGGGCGACACCAAAAAACGCACAAGATGGTGAGTGCCGAAAAAAGGCCGCCTGAAGGGTGCACATCCAGTATGATGTGGGGGGGGGGGTGCCATATAGGAGCGGTAAGAATAAATCTGATAGTCAGGTCCATAACAATCTGTTTCATAAACAAAGGAAATAAATGAAAAAATATCTAAAGATAAGACCACCTCAAACATGAGCTAGATATAGCCGCCAAGATTAGGAATAAACACAAAAAAGGGATTAGGCAAGACCCCCATCACCCAAAGGTTATAGTAAAATAGGGCAGACAGCTCCTTACCAAACTGGAGTGATTACTTGTATGTCTAAAAGCATGGGAACTTCAGATGTCAAATAGGGCTGAACCTTCCAGTATATTTAATGAGCTGTGATTGGAACCAGTGTTCCTAGTGTAGCACCCATCCCAAATGGTTGGGACGTTATGTTTAAATTTAGGGGGTAGTCTGAGCTCAGACCTGTTGATTGTTCTAAATTCTAGCTTCTGCTCCAGTTGTGATACTGCCTGGCAGTTATTTTCCCTGTTCGCCTGTAGGTGGCACTGCCACCACTGGCCCATGTTGGAATACAGGTGTATCACAGCAGTATTGGGTGTCCCTTCTCGGCAGCCGTGCAGTGGGCGTGGTTAACCTGCTGTGCATGCTGGGGAGGGGTACATAAGGGGAAGACGCCATTAATTGGGGTTCGTCTTCCTGGCGCGCCTTGTGGCCCTCATGGCACAGGGTGCGTGTGTGTGTTCTGGCCCTGGGCACCTTCAGCCCGAGGCTACATCGCTGCTCGCTAGGCCCGGCTCTGCTGGTTTGGGCCTACACTTCTGAAAGTATCCCAAGCTGTCCATCCGTGGGAAGGAAGCTCTTGAGTAGGGATGAGCCGAACACCCCCCGGGTTCGGTTCGCACCAGAACCTGCGAACAGACCGAAAGTTCGCACGAACGTTAGAACCCTATTAAATACAATGGATGCGAACGTTCGAATTCTAAAGTGCTAATTATAACGACTATTATGCATGTTATTGTCCTAAAAAGGGTTTGGGAACCCGGGTTCTGCCCCAGGGGACATGTATCAATGCAAAACAAAGTTTTAAAAACGGCCGTTTTTCGGCAGCAGTCATTTTAATGATGCATAAAGTAAAAAAAAAAAAAAGTGAATTATTCCTTTAAATATCGTACCTGGGGGGGTGTCTAAAGTATGCCTGTGAAGTGCCACGTGTTTCCCGTGTTTAGAACTGTCCCTGCACAAAATGACATTTCTAAAGGAAAAAAAGCCATTTAAAACTGCTTGCGGCTTTAATGTCATGTCTGGTCCCGGTAATATGGATGAAAATCTTTGAGAAAAATGTCATGGGTACCCCCCACCCCACTACCAGCCCCTTTGGGTCTTGTATGGATATTAAGGGGAACCCCGCACCCAAAATTAAAAAAGGCCCTATATACTCTGAACAGCCGTATACAGGCGGTGCAAACAAGACAGGGACTGTAAGTTTGTTCTTAAGTAGAACCTGTTTGTAATTTTGAACACGTACATTGTTTAAGTGTAGCTCCAGCCAAGAAATCTATTTTTAAGCTTTTTGGAAAACATAGGGAAGGGTTATCACCCCTGTAACATTTGTTTTGCTGTCTGTGCCCCTGTTCAGAACATTTCACCTCACTTTCCGTCCCAATGACAAATGTTTTTGAAAAGTGGGGTTTTTATTGAAACAAGGATTGGTGATAAAGCATCAGTACAGAGGAGACACCTTTCTCCCATATTAACCCTTACAGGAGAGAATTTCCCTTCCTAGGGGTAGATTTCCTCTCACTTCCTGTTGTCTCCTTCAGTTTGCAAGTAGGAGTCGTTTGTAAGTTGGATGTTTGAAAGTAGGGGCCTGCCGTATATACTCTGCAGAAATTGGCCCCTTAGGTGTTGATCTTGGCACAACACTGTAAGCACTCAGTTACTCTTGGTGGGCGCTGGAACGCCCTGCTGTCAACTATTATATCAAGAATTGTAATTACATGCCCCTGTAGAACAGGGGCTGAAAAATTGGGCCTTAGCCACTGGTGCCACAACACTGCAACCCCTCACAGATACTGTATTTGGAGCACAGCAATGAGCCCTGTTGCAAAGTATTGCATCAAAAATTGTAATTACACGCCCCTGTTAAACAGGGGCTGAAAAATTGGGCCTTAGCCACTGGTGGCGGCACCCAGAAACAAAAATGTTTTTCCAAGATATCATCATGAATCGGATCATTGAGGAGGAGGAGGAGGATAGACAGTCAACATAACAGGACAGTCACTCAGCATCAGCATCAGTCTTGAAGGGATGTGACATTTGAAAATAAAATATTCTGTTATATCAGCTTCAGGTGCTTGGTAGCTGGTGGTGATCCAAGACTGGTTCATCTTTATGAAGGTCAGTCGATCAACCGAGTCGGTGGACAGGCGCACCCTGTGATCCGTGACAAATCCTCCAGCAGCACTGAATGTGCGTTCCGAAAGAACGCTGGATGCAGGACAGGCCAGTAGCTCAATTGCGTACTGTGCAAGCTCTGGCCAGTGATCCATCCTCAAGACCCAGTAAGCCAGAGGATTTTCGGTGGGAAAGGTGTCCAAATCTAACCTTGCCCCTAGGTATTCCTGCACCATGTATATCAGACGCTGGCGATGGTTGCTGGAACCGATCATACCTTGGGGCTGCGGACTAAAGAATTGTCTGAACGCATAGGTCAGACGGCCACCTTCCCCACCGCTCCTTCTTTGACTGACCGAAGCCTCAGCAACTCGTTGTCCCGGACCAGGAGTTTGTAACCTCCCAGTCTCTGGGAACGCGTTGCACAGACCTTTCTGCAAGGCCTCCCGGAGTTGTCTCATCCTCTGCTCCCTCTGCGATGGTAAGATAAGGTCCGCAACCTTAGCCTTGTACCGTGGATCAAGGAGAGTGGCCAGCCAGTAATGGTCCCTCTCCTTGATCCGAAGAATACAAGGATCCTTCCGCAGACTTTGCAGGATCAGGGAGGCCATGCAGCGTAGGTTAGCTGAGGCATTCGGTCCAGAGTCCTCTGGGTCACTAAGGACGACATGATCCGCAGCCACCTCCTTCCAGCCACGTACAAGTCCACGTGTTTCTTGGGACTGTAAATCATCCCTAAAAGACTGCTGCTGTTGATGCTGAGTGCCAGGCTCCACCTCCATGCTGACACAATCCTCCTCCTCCTCCTCCTCCTCCTACTCTTCCTGTGGGATGGGTGGGACAGAAGGAACACTGTCTGGGTAAAGGGGGCCTTGAGAGGCAAGGAAGTCCTCCTCTTCCTGCCTCTGTTCTGCCTCAAGTGCCCTGTCCATTATTCCACGCAGCGTATGCTCCAACAGGTGGACAAGAGGTACAGTGTCTCTGATGCATGCACTGTCACTGCTCACCATCCTCGTGGCCTCCTCAAATGGTGCCAGGACAGTGCATGCATCCCTGATCATGCCACACTGGCATGGTGAAAAAACCCTGAGCTCCCCTGACCCTGTCCTGGTGCCGTAGTCACACAGGTACTCATTGATGGCCCTCTGCTGCATGTGCAGCCGCTGCAGCATGGCCAACGTTGAGTTCCACCTGGTGGGCATGTCACATATAAGGCGGTTCTTGGGCAGGTTCAACTCCTTTTGCAGCTCAGCCAGCCGAGCACTGGCATTATATGATCTGCGGAAATGCACACAGACTTTCCTGGCCTGCCTCAGGACATCCTGTAAGCCCGGGTACCTGCCCAAGAACCGCTGCACCACCAGGTTAAGGACGTGAGCCACACAGGGCACATGGGTCAGTTGTCCCTGTCGGAGGGCGGAGAGGAGGTTGGTGCCATTGTCGCAAACCACCATTCCTGCCTTAAGCTGGCGTGGCGTCAACCACCTCTCGGCCTGCCCCTGCAGAGCTGACAGAACCTCTGCCCCAGTGTGGCTCCTGTCCCTCAAACACACCAGCGCAAGCACGGCATGGCATATTTTTGCCTGCGTACTTGCGTAGCCCCTTGAACGCCTACGGAGCACCGCTGGTTCCGAGGACAAAGCACAGGAAGAGGCCATGGAGGAAGAAGAAGAGGAGGGGGTGGAGGAGAGAGGTGTGTCGCAACAACCAGTAGAAGCATTTTGGGGGCGTGGCGGCGGAACAACCTCCAACACTACTGCACCTTGTCCTCCATAATTCCCAGCTGCCAAAAGAGTGACCCAATGGGCCGTGAAAGAAAGGTAACGTCCCTGTCCATGCCTGCTGGACCATGAGTCAGCGGTAATATGCACCTTACCGCTGACCGCCCTGTCCAGCGAGGCATGGACATTGCCTTCCACATGCCGATAGAGAGCCGGAATCGCCTTTCGTGAGAAAAAGTGGTGTTTGGGAACCTGCCACTGAGGAACCGCACATTGCACAAACTCACGGAAGGGGGCCGAGTCTACCAACTGAAAAGGCAGCAGTTGAAGCGCTAGCAATTTAGCCAAGCTAGCATTCAACCGCTGGGCATGTGGATGGCTGGGAGTGAACTTCTTTCGACGGTCCAGCAGCTGGGGCAGGGAAATTTGCCTGCTAGAATCGGACGTCGGTGTACTGCTAGCAGAGTGCCTGCAAGTACTTGGCTGTGACACACCTAATTCTACACCTTCATTCCTCTCAATGCAGGTTTCAGAGAGGACTGAAGGTATAGTGGGGTTGGAGATCCCAGCTGATGCGGAGCAAGGAGAGGTCCGCTTTGTTCTTTGGTGTGGGTCTTTAAGGTAGGCTTGCCAACGAGCTGCATGGCAGGTCAACATATGTCTGGTCAAGCATGTGGTGCCCAAGCGGCTGATGTTTTGGCCATGCGAGATACGCTTGAGACATATGTTGAAAACAGCAGCAGTGCGATCTGATGCACTCGACTCAAAAAAGGCCCACACCAAAGAACTTTTGGAATAACGGGCAGAGGCAGCGCCCTGCACAGGCGGAGCTCTGCGGTGTGATTCAGTCGGTGTGCTGCCCTTACGCTGGCCCCCGGAGGGCATCCTGCCTCGTTGGAGATGTGCCTCCTCCTCATCCTCCTCCTCCTCCTCCCACATGGAGTCTGTGACCTCATCATCCCCTCCCTCCTCATCACTGGAACCAATCTGTCAGTATGCTGCAACTGCTGGAACATGACTGCCAGATTGGTGTCCTTCTTGAGCATCCCCTCTCTCTGCTCTCACGCTACTGCCTTCCTCTAGCTGGGTATTATCTTCAGACCCTTCGAAACGCTGGGCATCCTCCTGGAGCATGTACCCAACACTGTGCTCAAACAGTTCGGGGGACTCCTCAGGAGGACACGGTGGGTCTAGGGAAGGAGTGACTGATGATGACATTGAGGACGCTTTGGCAGCTGCTTTGCCAGTACCCTGAGCCTGGGTGAGAGAGGATGAGGAGGATGAGGAGGGCTTGGTCATCCACTCTACCAAGTCTTCGGCATGATGCGGCTCAACACGTCCAGCTGCCGAAAATAAGGACAAGCGTGTCCCATGGCCACGTGCTGATGACGATGCACAGCGTCCACGACCAGCACTGTTGTCTCTAGACACAGAGCCTGCTTGCCCTCTTTTATTGGCTCCTGACTGTCTGCCTCTCCTTGTTTGCCTTCCAGACATTCTAAAGGCCTGCAGGGAGATGGGAAAACCAGCAATAAGGGGTAGCTTCAGGTGTATATTTTGCAAGAAGCACACTACGCCCGCTGTAAGTGCTGCAGATGCCTGCCTGTGTTACACAACAGGAAAACACAGCAATAAGGGCTAGCTTCAGGTGTATATTTTTCAGGAATCACACTACGCCTGCTTTAAGTGCTGCAGATGCCTGCCTGTGTTACACAACAGGAAAACACAGCAATAAGGGCTAGCTTCAGGTGTATATTTTTCAGGAATCACACTACGCCTGCTTTAAGTGCTGCAGATGCCTGCCTGTGTTGCACAACAGGAAAACACAGCAATAAGGGCTAGCTTCAGATGTATATTTTTCAGGAATCACACTACGCCTGCTTTAAGTGCTGCAGATGCCTGCCTGTGTTACACAACAGGAAAACACAGCAATAAGGGCTAGCTTCAGGTGTATATTTTTCAGGAATCACACTACGCCTGCTTTAAGTGCTGCAGATGCCTGCCTGTGTTACACAACAGGAAAACAGCAATAATGGCTAGCTTCAGGTGTATATTTTGCAGGAATCACACTACGCCTGCTTTAAGTGCTGCAGATGCCTGCCTGTGTTACACAACAGGAAAACACAGCAATAAGGGCTAGCTTCAGGTGTACTGTATATTTTGCAGGAATCACACTACGCCTGCTTTAAGTGCTGCAGATGCCTGCCTGTGTTACACAACAGGAAAACACAGCAATAAGGGCTAGCTTCAGATGTATATTTTGCAGGAATCACACTACGCCTGCTTTAAGTGCTGCAAATGCCTGCCTGTGTTACACAACAGGAAAAGAGCAATAAGGGCTAGCTTCAGGTGTATATTTTGCAGGAATCACACTACGCCTGCTTTAAGTGCTGAAGATGCCTGCCTGTGTTACACAACAGGAAAACACAGCAATAAGGGCTAGCTTCAGGTGTATATTTTGCAGGAATCACACTACGCCTGCTTTAAGTGCTGCAGATGCCTGCCTTTGTTACACAACAGGAAAACATAGCAATAAGGCCTAGCTTCAGGTGTATATTTTTCAGGAATCACACTACACCTGCTTTAAGTACTGCAGATGCCTGCCTGTGTTACACAACAGGAAAACACAGCAATAAGGCCTAGCTTCAGGTGTATATTTTTCAGGAATCACACTACGCCTGCTTTAAGTGCTGCAGATGCCTGCCTGTGTTACACAACAGGAAAACACAGCAATAAGGGCTAGCTTCAGGTGTATATTTTTCAGGAATCACACTACGCCTGCTTTAAGTGCTGCAGATGCCTGCCTGTGTTACACAACAGGAAAACACAGCAATAAGGCCTAGCTTCAGGTGTATATTTTTTCAGGAATCACACTACGCCTGCTTTAAGTGCTGCAGATGCCTGCCTGTGTTACACAACAGGAAAACACAGCAATAAGGGCTAGCTTCAGGTGTATATTTTGCAGGAATCACAGTACGCCTGCTTTAAGTGCTGCCGATGCCTGCCTGTGTTACACAACAGGAAAACACAGCAATAAGGCCTAGCTTCAGGTGTATATTTTGCAGGAATCACACTACGCCTGCTTTAAGTGCTGCAGATGCCTGCCTGTGTTACACAACAGGAAAACACAGCAATAAGGGTTAGCTTCAGGTGTATATTTTGCAGGAATCACACTACGCCTGCTTTAAGTGCTGCAGATGCCTGCCTGTGTTACACAACAGGAAAACACAGCAATAAGGGCTAGCTTCAGGTGTATATTTTTCAGGAATCACACTACGCCTGCTTTAAGTGCTGCAGATGCCTGCCTGTGTTACACAACAGGAAAACACAGCAATAAGGCCTAGCTTCAGGTGTATATTTTTTCAGGAATCACACTACGCCTGCTTTAAGTGCTGCAGATGCCTGCCTGTGTTACATAACAGGAAAACACAGCAATAAGGCCTAGCTTCAGGTGTATATTTTTCAGGAATCACACTACGCCTGCTTTAAGTGCTGCAGATGCCTGCCTGTGTTACACAACAGGAAAACACAGCAATAAGGGCTAGCTTCAGGTGTATACTGTGCAGCAGGCTTAGCAAAAATATCACTGACACTGTCCCCTGCCTATCCTTCTCTCTCCCTGCACACAGGGTTTAGCAGAATATCACTGACACTGTCCCTGCCTATCCTTCTCTCTCCCTGCACACAAGGTTTAGCAAAAATATCACTGACACTGTCCCTGCCTATCCTTCTCTCTCCCTACACACAAGGTAAATTAACAAATATCACTAACACTGTCCCTGCCTATCTTTCTCTCTCCCTGAACCGGAACACACTACACAAGGCCGCAGCGCTGGCGGCCTTTTATAGTGTGGGGCGTTGTACTAAACCCCCCTGAGCTATAATTGGCCACAGGCATCCTGCCTGTGGCCAATTATGGCTCTCCTCGCTGCCGGCGCTGTGATTGGCCAAGCATGCGGGGTCACAGTGCATGCTTGGCCAATCACAGCGCTGGGATTGCACTGCGATGGCGCAGTGTATTGTGGGCCGTTCGCGTCACTCAAATTTGGCGCGAACGGCCCAAAACGTTCGATCTTCGTTGAACGATCGAACAGCCGATGTTCGAGTCGAACGTATGTTCGACTCGAACACCGAGCTCATCCCTACTCTTGAGGAGAGGAGCCAGGGGAGGACCTGCCCCGGAGGAGACTGGCAAGGCGTCGATGTCTCGGGAGAGGCCTGGCAACTCATTCAAGGAGGGATACACTGAAAAGCTCTATTATTACTGGGCTGGTGGTTCGGGACGTTTAAAATCCTGTGGCAGAGGATTCCCGGACGCATCCTAAAATTCATCAGGTCTGTGGCAGAGACCTTCGTTCACTTATAGCAGTTTGTGTCAGAAACTGTCTAAGTTCTGATCAGTGCATCATTCTGGCTGCTATAACCGTGAGAGGGGACTATCCGGGTGAGCAATACCCACTCCGGCTTGAGTGGCGAATAGACTAACTTTATTGTATCTTATGTACCGCGTACCTGAACCTTCCCCTACTTCTCTCGTTTCCCACTTTCTCTCAAGTTCTACAGCAAAAGAAAATAAAGCCTTATTGTTGAGGTTTTACATCTGTGTGGACATTGACTTTTCTGAAAACTCTTTGCCCTGACAACGGAAGCCATGGAGATAGTTTGCATGACCCAAAATTAATCAGCCGCTCCTTCGGGGGTAAGTGCTACACTAGCATCTAAAAATAATAGTAATACAAAAAGGAAAAATTATAATATGGACAGTCTCACACATGGGACCACTGAGGGAATAAAACCTGGTTATTATGTTTACTCATACCTAATAATGGACCAAAGAGGGATAACACTATCAAAAAAAATGCTGGTACTGAATATTTCCAACAGGTGTGACTGATCACGGCATAAACCAGCCTGGTAAAAAGACAGGTCTCCTTAAAACAGCATCAATTGACAAGGAAGAAAGTAACATTGCATCTATAAAAATAGAGAAATGACAGCCAAAAAGGAGCTAATAAGAGAGACTAGCAATAAAAATAATGATCCCAGCAAGTAATATCTCATAAGGGAGATGTAACGTACCAGTGGTAGAAGTGCAGCATGGATAGTCCAGGTGGAGGAGTCAGGGCCGCCATCAGGGGGGTACAGGCAGTACACATGTAAGGGGCCCGGATGGCAACGCCCCTTTTTTTAATTTATTTTTAATTTTTATTTTTTTTGTAAGGGGCCCAGAGGTCCCCAGGGCCCTGGATGGCAACCCCTTTTTTTTTTTATAATTTTTTTTTATTTCTTAAAAATTTTTTTGTAAGGGGCCCGGATTTTTTTAATACATTTTTATTTTATTTACATTTTTTGCTTTTTTGCTTTTTGTGCTACCAATGACCTAATAATGCCACTTGTGGGTGCCACCTGTTTTGATGTGCGGCCAGGGGGCCGCAGACTTTTCCCTTTCTCTCTTGTTTAGGGGATCCGTGGCTTGGATATATCGCCAGGCTTATTGCTTCCCGGGTGAGTAATTCCCTTGCTCGCAACTAGTTGTCCTCTGCTTTCTAGCCCGTCCATCCGCCCCAGGTTACGCTGGTGATTCTGGAGTCCACCTCTAAGAGGGAGCGCCTGCTGGTTGGTATTCCAATGAAGGTGCTCGCTCTCACTCACTCTGTTCATGACGGCCGCTCCCGCGGTGCGCATGCGTGACTGGGTCGATGTGCACGCGTAATTACCTCTGGCACAGTCAGGTGATGCAGCGATTTGCGCCGCACACTTGATTGGGGTGTGTATTTAAGGCTGTTGGTAACAGCCTCACCTTATGGCATCACCCCCATCCGTGGACTCCTCCACCCAGACTATCCATGCTGCACTTCTACCGGTGGTACGTTACTTCTCCCTTATGAGATATTACTTGCTGGGATCATTATTTTTATTGCTAGTCTCTCTTATTAGCTCCTTATGGCTGTAATTTCTCTATTTTTATAGATGCAATGTTACTTCCTTCCTTGTTAATTGATACTGTTCTAAGGCTGGGTTCACACTAGTGCGACACAACATCTGTCCTACTTTGGATCCGACTTTGCCCTGCGACATGAAGCCGACATATGTCCGACTTTCAATGAACGGGGATCCGACTTGGATCCCCGCCAATAGCAGGCACTGTGTTTGGTATGAATCTTGAGGGGGAACTCCACACCAAATTAAAAAAAAAAAAACGGCATGGGTTCCCCCTCCAGGAGCATACCAGGCCCTTGGGTCTGTTCTGGATTTGAAGGGGAACCCCTACGCCGAAAAAACGGCGTGGGGGTCCCCTCCAAAATCCAAACCAGACCCAAGGGCCTAGTATGCTCCTGGAGGGGGAACCCATGCCGGTTTTTTATTTAAATTTGGTGTGGAGTTCCCCCTCAAGAGCAGCAGAGCACAAGTCGCATGCCAAAGTCGGATCATGCAAGACTGCGGTCCGACTTTGATCCGACTTCAATGATAGTCAATGGGCTGAAGTCGGATCAAAGTCGGACCAAAGTAGTACAGGGAGCATTCTCAAAATCGGACCGACATGTGTCGGACCAGTTAAGACGGCTCCCATAGGGAAACATTGATTTTCACACGTCATGCGACATGAGCTCCCAATGTCGGAGCGTTTGTCGCCCCAGTGTGAACCCGGCCTAAGGGGACCTGTCTTTTTACCAGGCTGGTTTATGCCGTGATCAGTCACACCTGTTGGAAATATTCAGTACCAGCATTTTGATAGTGTTATCCCTCTTTGGTCCATTATCAGGTATAAGTAAACACATGGCTGGTTTAATAACCAGGTTGTATTCCCTCAGTGGTCCCATGTGTGAGACTGTCCATATTATAATTTTTCCTTTTTGTATTACTATTATTTTTAGATGCTAGGAACACTAGTTCCAATTACAGCTCATTAAATATACTGGAAGGTTCAGCCCTATTTGACATCTGAAGTTCCCATGCTTTTAGACATACAAGTAATCACTCCAGTTTGGTAAGGAGCTGTCTGCCCTATTTTACTATAACCTTTGGGTGATGGGGGTCTTGCCTAATCCCTTTTTTGTGTTTATTCCTCATCTTTAGATATTTTTTCAGTTTTTTCCTTTGTTTATGAAACAGATTGTTATGGACCTGACTATCAGATTTATTCTTACCGCTCCTATCTGGCACCCCCCCCCCACACATCATACTGGATGTGCACCCTTCAGGCGGCCTTTTTTCGGCACTCACCATCTTGTGCGTTTTTTGGTGTCGCCCATACTACATGAAATGTAAATTTTAAATCACATAATGTGTTTTATATGATATATGATGTATATAAACTAAATCTTGGTCTCTCCCATTTCAGAAAGTTACAATAGCTCCTGAAGAAGTGATTCTCATGAAACTTGTAAAGCAAAATATAGTTACAACACAGTTTATAATCACACATGTTCTACGTAACATGTGTTGACCTTGTTGACCAAATTTTGGGGCGCTTTTTAGTCGCTACTGTAGTCCATCTACAACTTTTTTATTAATGTTTTGTTTTTTCTTTTTTCTGTTTTTTACTATGTATTGAATTGTGAATAAAATTATTTGTTCAATTGTTATAATTGATGCCTAGAAAGTCCATTTTGCTCTTTCCAATATATTTCCAATTGACGTTTAGGACGCGGCACTGTGTTATTTCAAGTACCCACAGATCCATCCTGTGTTGGCACTTTTTTTTAGATAAACAAATGTGTTCCGTCGGATTATCCAATCGCGTGTACACAAGTCCGTCGAACTAAAATCCAAAGTACAAACACGCATGCTCCGAACCAATGCTAACCATCAGACAACATTAGCAGAAGTTGCCCAAAGGGTGGCGCTAAAGAGCAGAACAACCACGTAGTTTTGTGAATGTTGGCTGAAAAAGTTCTGCCGTCTGTGTGCAGAACAAGTTCACGGCCAACACCCTTCGGACAAAAATCTACAGATTTGTCCGATGGAAATCCGATCGTGTGTACGAGCCTTTATTATGTTCAGTGCAACAAAAATATTTACGTTGTTTTCTTTAGGGTGGGTTTACATATATGCGGGTGCAGAGTCCAGTGCGGTTTCCATTCATCGATTCATTTTTGCGCCTGAACCGGACTAAAACCCTTTTTTAGTTTGCACCACAACCAGCCCGCCCATATGTGAACCAGCTCCATTAAAAGCCAATCTGGTTCATGTTATACGAATTGAATTTGGTTCAAAATGCATCCGATTCGCATATATGTGAACTGAGCCTTATAGTCATTATAAAACAATGGACAGAAGATAATCAGAATATTCACATCCAAGATCCACAAAGGATCCACAGTGATCACTGACAGGGAAAAGCATGGCATGTGTAGTCCAGGGGTTGCTACTAGGGATGAGCTTCGTGTTCGAGTCGAACATACGTTCGACTCGAACATCGGCTGTTCGATCGTTCGACGAAGATCGAACGATTTGGGCCGTTCGCGCCAAATTCGAGTGACGCGAACGGCCCACAATGCACTACGCCATCGCAGTGTCATCCAGGCGCTGTGATTGGCCAAGCATGCACTGTGACCCCGCATGCTTGGCCAATCACAGCGCCGGCAGCGAGGAGAGCAATGATTGGCCACAGGCAGGATGCCTGTGGCCAATTATTGCTGAGGGTGTTTAGTACACGCCCCACACTATAAAAGGCCGCCAGCACGGCGGCCTAGTGTAGTGTGTTCCGGAGCAGGGATAGAGCAGCATAGGCAGGGACAGTGACTTTTATTTCTTTCTTGCTTAACCTGGATTCCTTTAGTTTAGGGAAAGAGAAGGATAGGTAGGGAGAGTGTCAGTGTGTTTTGTGCTTGTGCTATAGTGTGCTTAAAAAAAACATTTTTTCTAGGGACAGAAAACTGTAGGTAGGGAGAGTGTCAGTTTCTTTCACTGTGCAAGTCCTTGTTTCTAGGGACCTGGAAGGACAGTGAGTGAATTCTCCTTGTGCTATATTGTGCTTAAAAAAAAACATTTTTTCTAGGGACAGAAAACTGTAGGTAGGGAGAGTGTCAGTTTCTTTCACTGTGCAAGTCCTTGTTTCCAGGGACCTGGAAGGACAGTGAGTGAATTCTCCTTGTGCTATATTGTGCTTAAAAAAAAACATTTTTTCTAGGGACAGAAAACTGTAGGTAGGGAGAGTGTCAGTTTCTTTCACTGTGCAAGTCCTTGTTTCTAGGGACCTGGAAGGACAGTGAGTGAATTCTCCTTGTGCTATATTGTGCTTAAAAAAAACATTTTTTCTAGGGACAGAAAACTGTAGGTAGGGAGAGTGTCAGTTTCTTTCACTGTGCAAGTCCTTGTTTCCAGGGACCTGGAAGGACAGTGAGTGAATTCTCCTTGTGCTATATTGTGCTTAAAAAAAACATTTTTTCTAGGGACAGAAAACTGTAGGTAGGGAGAGTGTCAGTTTCTTTCACTGTGCAAGTCCTTGTTTCCAGGGACCTGGAAGGACAGTGAGTGAATTCTCCTTGTGCTATATTGTGCTTAAAAAAAACATTTTTTCTAGGGACAGAAAACTGTAGGTAGGGAGAGTGTCAGTTTCTTTCACTGTGCAAGTCCTTGTTTCCAGGGACCTGGAAGGACAGTGAGTGAATTCTCCTTGTGCTATATTGTGCTTAAAAAAACATTTTTTCTAGGGACAGAAAACTGTAGGTAGGGAGAGTGTCAGTTTCTTTCACTGTGCAAGTCCTTGTTTCCAGGGACCTGGAAGGACAGTGAGTGAATTCTCCTTGTGCTATATTGTGCTTAAAAAAAACATTTTTTCTAGGGACAGAAAACTGTAGGTAGGGAGAGTGTCAGTTTCTTTCACTGTGCAAGTAAGTCCTTGTTTCCAGGGACCTGGAAGGACAGTGAGTGAATTCTCCTTGTGCTATATTGTGCTTAAAAAAAACATTTTTTCTAGGGACAGAAAACTGTAGGTAGGGAGAGTGTCAGTTTCTTTCACTGTGCAAGTCCTTGTTTCCAGGGACCTGGAAGGACAGTGAGTGAATTCTCCTTGTGCTATATTGTGCTTAAAAAAAACATTTTTTCTAGGGACAGAAAACTGTAGGTAGGGAGAGTGTCAGTTTCTTTCACTGTGCAAGTCCTTGTTTCCAGGGACCTGGAAGGACAGTGAGTGAATTCTCCTTGTGCTATATTGTGCTTAAAAAAAACATTTTTTCTAGGGACAGAAAACTGTAGGTAGGGAGAGTGTCATTTTCTTTCACTGTGCAAGTCCTTGTTTCCAGGGACCTGGAAGGACAGTGAGTGAATTCTCCTTGTGCTATATTGTGCTTAAAAAAAACATTTTTTCTAGGGACAGAAAACTGTAGGTAGGGAGAGTGTCAGTTTCTTTCACTGTGCAAGTCCTTGTTTCCAGGGACCTGGAAGGACAGTGAGTGAATTCTCCTTGTGCTATATTGTGCTTAAAAAAAACATTTTTTCTAGGGACAGAAAACTGTAGGTAGGGAGAGTGTCAGTTTCTTTCACTGTGCAAGTCCTTGTTTCTAGGGACCTGGAAGGACAGTGAGTGAATTCTCCTTGTGCTATATTGTGCTTAAAAAAAACATTTTTTCTAGGGACAGAAAACTGTAGGTAGGGAGAGTGTCAGTTTCTTTCACTGTGCAAGTCCTTGTTTCCAGGGACCTGGAAGGACAGTGAGTGAATTCTCCTTGTGCTATATTGTGCTTAAAAAAACATTTTTTCTAGGGACAGAAAACTGTAGGTAGGGAGAGTGTCAGTTTCTTTCACTGTGCAAGTCCTTGTTTCCAGGGACCTGGAAGGACAGTGAGTGAATTCTCCTTGTGCTATATTGTGCTTAAAAAAAACATTTTTTCTAGGGACAGAAAACTGTAGGTAGGGAGAGTGTCAGTTTCTTTCACTGTGCAAGTCCTTGTTTCCAGGGACCTGGAAGGACAGTGAGTGAATTCTCCTTGTGCTATATTGTGCTTAAAAAAATCATTTTTTCTAGGGACAGAAAACTGTAGGTAGGGAGAGTGTCAGTTTCTTTCACTGTGCAAGTCCTTGTTTCCAGGGACCTGGAAGGACAGTGAGTGAATTCTCCTTGTGCTATATTGTGCTTAAAAAAAACATTTTTTTCTAGGGACAGAAAACTGTAGGTAGGGAGAGTGTCAGTTTCTTTCACTGTGCAAGTCCTTGTTTCCAGGGACCTGGAAGGACAGTGAGTGAATTCTCCTTGTGCTATATTGTGCTTAAAAAAAACATTTTTTCTAGGGACAGAAAACTGTAGGTAGGGAGAGTGTCAGTTTCTTTCACTGTGCAAGTCCTTGTTTCCAGGGACCTGGAAGGACAGTGAGTGAATTCTCCTTGTGCTATATTGTGCTTAAAAAAAACATTTTTTCTAGGGACAGAAAACTGTAGGTAGGGAGAGTGTCAGTTTCTTTTACTGTGCAAGTCCTTGTTTCTAGGGACCTGGAAGGACAGTGAGTGAATTCTCCTTGTGCTATATTGTGCTTAAAAAAAACATTTTTTCTAGGGACAGAAAACTGTAGGTAGGGAGAGTGTCAGTTTCTTTCACTGTGCAAGTCCTTGTTTCCAGGGACCTGGAAGGACAGTGAGTGAATTCTCCTTGTGCTATAGTGTGCTTAAAAAAAACATTTTTTCTAGGGACAGAAAACTGTAGGTAGGGAGAGTGTCAGTTTCTTTCACTGTGCAAGTCTCCTTGTTTCCAGGGACCTGGAAGGACAGTGAGTGAATTCTCCTTGTGCTATATTGTGCTTAAAAAAAACATTTTTTCTAGGGACAGAAAACTGTAGGTAGGGAGAGATGTCAGTTTCTTTCACTGTGCAAGTCCTTGTTTCCAGGGACCTGAAAGGACAGTGAGTGAATTCTCCTTGTGCTATATTGTGCTTAAAAAAAACATTTTTTCTAGGGACAGAAAACTGTAGGTAGGGAGAGTGTCAGTTTCTTTCACTGTGCAAGTCCTTGTTTCCAGGGACCTGGAAGGACAGTGAGTGAATTCTCCTTGTGCTATATTGTGCTTAAAAAAAACATTTTTTCTAGGGACAGAAAACTGTAGGTAGGAGAGTGTCAGTTTCTTTCACTGTGCAAGTCCTTGTTTCCAGGGACCTGGAAGGACAGTGAGTGAATTCTCCTTGTGCTATATTGTGCTTAAAAAAAACATTTTTTCTAGGGACAGAAAACTGTAGGTAGGGAGAGTGTCATTTTCTTTCACTGTGCAAGTCCTTGTTTCCAGGGACCTGGAAGGACAGTGAGTGAATTCTCCTTGTGCTATATTGTGCTTAAAAAAAACATTTTTTCTAGGGACAGAAAACTGTAGGTAGGGAGAGTGTCAGTTTCTTTCACTGTGCAAGTCCTTGTTTCCAGGGACCTGGAAGGACAGTGAGTGAATTCTCCTTGTGCTATATTGTGCTTAAAAAAAACATTTTTTCTAGGGACAGAAAACTGTAGGTAGGGAGAGTGTCAGTTTCTTTCACTGTGCAAGTCCTTGTTTCTAGGGACCTGGAAGGACAGTGAGTGAATTCTCCTTGTGCTATATTGTGCTTAAAAAAAACATTTTTTCTAGGGACAGAAAACTGTAGGTAGGGAGAGTGTCAGTTTCTTTCACTGTGCAAGTCCTTGTTTCCAGGGACCTGGAAGGACAGTGAGTGAATTCTCCTTGTGCTATATTGTGCTTAAAAAAACATTTTTTCTAGGGACAGAAAACTGTAGGTAGGGAGAGTGTCAGTTTCTTTCACTGTGCAAGTCCTTGTTTCCAGGGACCTGGAAGGACAGTGAGTGAATTCTCCTTGTGCTATATTGTGCTTAAAAAAAACATTTTTTCTAGGGACAGAAAACTGTAGGTAGGGAGAGTGTCAGTTTCTTTCACTGTGCAAGTCCTTGTTTCCAGGGACCTGGAAGGACAGTGAGTGAATTCTCCTTGTGCTATATTGTGCTTAAAAAAATCATTTTTTCTAGGGACAGAAAACTGTAGGTAGGGAGAGTGTCAGTTTCTTTCACTGTGCAAGTCCTTGTTTCCAGGGACCTGGAAGGACAGTGAGTGAATTCTCCTTGTGCTATATTGTGCTTAAAAAAAACATTTTTTTCTAGGGACAGAAAACTGTAGGTAGGGAGAGTGTCAGTTTCTTTCACTGTGCAAGTCCTTGTTTCCAGGGACCCTGGAAGGACAGTGAGTGAATTCTCCTTGTGCTATATTGTGCTTAAAAAAAACATTTTTTCTAGGGACAGAAAACTGTAGGTAGGGAGAGTGTCAGTTTCTTTCACTGTGCAAGTCCTTGTTTCCAGGGACCTGGAAGGACAGTGAGTGAATTCTCCTTGTGCTATATTGTGCTTAAAAAAAACATTTTTTCTAGGGACAGAAAACTGTAGGTAGGGAGAGTGTCAGTTTCTTTTACTGTGCAAGTCCTTGTTTCTAGGGACCTGGAAGGACAGTGAGTGAATTCTCCTTGTGCTATATTGTGCTTAAAAAAAACATTTTTTCTAGGGACAGAAAACTGTAGGTAGGGAGAGTGTCAGTTTCTTTCACTGTGCAAGTCCTTGTTTCCAGGGACCTGGAAGGACAGTGAGTGAATTCTCCTTGTGCTATAGTGTGCTTAAAAAAAACATTTTTTCTAGGGACAGAAAACTGTAGGTAGGGAGAGTGTCAGTTTCTTTCACTGTGCAAGTCCTTGTTTCCAGGGACCTGGAAGGACAGTGAGTGAATTCTCCTTGTGCTATATTGTGCTTAAAAAAAACATTTTTTCTAGGGACAGAAAACTGTAGGTAGGGAGAGTGTCAGTTTCTTTCACTGTGCAAGTCCTTGTTTCCAGGGACCTGGAAGGACAGTGAGTCAATTCTCCTTGTGCTATATTGTGCTTAAAAAAAACATTTTTTTCTAGGGACAGAAAACTGTAGGTAGGGAGAGTGTCAGTTTCTTTCACTGTGCAAGTCCTTGTTTCCAGGGACCTGGAAGGACAGTGAGTGAATTCTCCTTGTGCTATATTGTGCTTAAAAAAAACATTTTTTCTAGGGACAGAAAACTGTAGGTAGGGAGAGTGTCAGTTTCTTTCACTGTGCAAGTCCTTGTTTCCAGGGACCTGGAAGGACAGTGAGTGAATTCTCCTTGTGCTATATTGTGCTTAAAAAAAACATTTTTTCTAGGGACAGAAAACTGTAGGTAGGGAGAGTGTCAGTTTCTTTCACTGTGCAAGTCCTTGTTTCTAGGGACCTGGAAGGACAGTGAGTGAATTCTCCTTGTGCTATATTGTGCTTAAAAAAAACATTTTTTCTAGGGACAGAAAACTGTAGGTAGGGAGAGTGTCAGTTTATTTCACTGTGCAAGTCCTTGTTTCTAGGGACCTGGAAGGACAGTGAGTGAATTCTCCTTGTGCTATATTGTGCTTAAAAAAAAACATTTTTTCTAGGGACAGAAAACTGTAGGTAGGGAGAGTGTCAGTTTCTTTCACTGTGCAAGTCCTTGTTTCCAGGGACCTGGAAGGACAGTGAGTGAATTCTCCTTGTGCTATATTGTGCTTAAAAAAAACATTTTTTCTAGGGACAGAAAACTGTAGGTAGGGAGAGTGTCAGTTTCTTTCACTGTGCAAGTCCTTGTTTCTAGGGACCTGGAAGGACAGTGAGTGAATTGTCCTTGTGCTATATTGTGCTTAAAAAAAAACATTTTTTCTAGGGACAGAAAACTGTAGGTAGGGAGAGTGTCAGTTTCTTTCACTGTGCAAGTCCTTGTTTCCAGGGACCTGGAAGGACAGTGAGTGAATTCTCCTTGTGCTATATTGTGCTTAAAAAAAACATTTTTTCTAGGGACAGAAAACTGTAGGTAGGGAGAGTGTCAGTTTCTTTCACTGTGCAAGTCCTTGTTTCCAGGGACCTGGAAGGACAGTGAGTGAATTCTCCTTGTGCTATATTGTGCTTAAAAAAAACATTTTTTCTAGGGACAGAAAACTGTAGGTAGGGAGAGTGTCAGTTTCTTTCACTGTGCAAGTCCTTGTTTCCAGGGACCTGGAAGGACAGTGAGTGAATTCTCCTTGTGCTATATTGTGCTTAAAAAAAACATTTTTTCTAGGGACAGAAAACTGTAGGTAGGGAGAGTGTCAGTTTCTTTCACTGTGCAAGTCCTTGTTTCTAGGGACCTGGAAGGACAGTGAGTGAATTCTCCTTGTGCTATATTGTGCTTAAAAAAAACATTTTTTCTAGGGACAGAAAACTGTAGGTAGGGAGAGTGTCAGTTTCTTTCACTGTGCAAGTCCTTGTTTCTAGGGACCTGGAAGGACAGTGAGTGAATTCTCCTTGTGCTATATTGTGCTTAAAAAAAAACATTTTTTCTAGGGACAGAAAACTGTAGGTAGGGAGAGTGTCAGTTTCTTTCACTGTGCAAGTCCTTGTTTCCAGGGACCTGGAAGGACAGTGAGTGAATTCTCCTTGTGCTATATTGTGCTTAAAAAAAACATTTTTTCTAGGGACAGAAAACTGTAGGTAGGGAGAGTGTCAGTTTCTTTCACTGTGCAAGTCCTTGTTTCTAGGGACCTGGAAGGACAGTGAGTGAATTGTCCTTGTGCTATATTGTGCTTAAAAAAAACATTTTTTCTAGGGACAGAAAACTGTAGGTAGGGAGAGTGTCAGTTTCTTTCACTGTGCAAGTCCTTGTTTCCAGGGACCTGGAAGGACAGTGAGTGAATTCTCCTTGTGCTATATTGTGCTTAAAAAAATCATTTTTTCTAGGGACAGAAAACTGTAGGTAGGGAGAGTGTCAGTTTCTTTCACTGTGCAAGTCCTTGTTTCCAGGGACCTGGAAGGACAGTGAGTGAATTCTCCTTGTGCTATATTGTGCTTAAAAAAAACATTTTTTCTAGGGACAGAAAACTGTAGGTAGGGAGAGTGTCAGTTTCTTTCACTGTGCAAGTCCTTGTTTCCAGGGACCTGGAAGGACAGTGAGTGAATTCTCCTTGTGCTATATTGTGCTTAAAAAAAACATTTTTTCTAGGGACAGAAAACTGTAGGTAGGGAGAGTGTCAGTTTCTTTCACTGTGCAAGTCCTTGTTTCCAGGGACCTGGAAGGACAGTGAGTGAATTCTCCTTGTGCTATATTGTGCTTAAAAAAAACATTTTTTTTAGGGACAGAAAACTGTAGGTAGGGAGAGTGTCAGTTTCTTTCACTGTGCAAGTCCTTGTTTCAAGGGACAGAGAAGGACACCTGAAGGTAGCCCTTATTGCTTTTTTCCCATCTCCCTGCAGGCCATCTATTAGAATGTCTGGAAGGCAAACAAGGAGAGGCAGACAGTCAGGAGGCAATAAAAGAGGGCAAGCAGGCTCTGTGTCTGGGGGCAACAGTGCTGGTCGTGGACGCGGTGCATTGTCATCAGCACATGGCCATGGGACACGCTTGTCCTTCTTTTCGGCAGCTGGACATGTTGAGCCACATCATGCCGAAGACTTGGTAGAGTGGATGACCAAGCCCTCCTCCTCCTCCTCATCCTCTCTCACCCAGGCTCAGGGTACTGGCAAAGCAGCTGCCAAAGCGTCCTCTTCCCTGGTATCAATGTCAGACTCATCATCAGTCACTCCTTCCCTAGACCCACCATGTCCTCTTCCTGAGGAGTCCCCCGAACTGTTTGAGCACAGTGTTGGGTACATGCTCCAGGAGGATGCCCAGCGTTTCGAAGGGTCTGATGATGAAACCCAGCTACAGGAAGGCAGTAGGGTGAGAGCAGACAGAGGGGATGCTCAAGAAGGACACCAATCTGGCAGTCATGTTCCAGCAGCTGCAGCATACTGCCAGATTGGCTCCAGTGATGAGGAGGGAGGGGATGATGAGGTCACTGACTCCACGTGGGTGCCTAATAGGAGAGAGGAGGAGGAGGATGAGGAGGAGGCACATCTCCAACGAGACAGGATGCCCTTTGGTGGCCAGCGTAAGGGCAGTACACCGACGGAATCACACCGCAGAGCTCCGCCTGTGCAGGGCGCTGCCTCTGCCCGTCATTCAAAAAGTTCCTTGGTGTGGGCCTTTTTTGAGGCTAGTGCATCAGATCGCACAGCTGCTGTTTGCAACATATGTCTCAAGCGTATATCGCGTGGCCAAAACATCAGCCGCTTGGGTACCACATGCCTGACCAGACATATGTTGACCTGCCATGCAGCTCGTTGGCAAGCCTACCTCAAAGACCCACACCAAAGAACAAAGCGGACCTTTCCTTGCACCGCATCAGCTGGGATCTCCAACCCCACTATAACTTCAGTCCTCTCTGAAACATGCACTGAGAGGAATGAAGGTGTAGAATTAGGCGTGTCACAGCCAAGTACTTGCGGCCACTCTGCTAGCAGTACACCGACGTCCGATTCTAGCAGGCAAATTTCCCTGCCCCAGCTGCTGGACCGTCGAAAGAAGTTCACTCCCAGCCATCCACATGCCCAGCGGTTGAATGCTAGCTTGGCTAAATTGCTAGCGCTTCAACTGCTGCCTTTTCAGTTGGTAGACTCGGCCCCCTTCCGTGAGTTTGTGCAATGTGCGGTTCCTCAGTGGCAGGTTCCCAAACGCCACTTTTTCTCACGGAAGGCTATTCCGGCTCTCTACCGGCATGTGGAAGGCAATGTCTTGGCCTCGCTGGACAGGGCGGTCAGCGGTAAGGTGCATATTACCGCTGACTCATGGTCCAGCAGGCATGGACAGGGACGTTACCTTTCTTTCATGGCCCATTGGGTCACTCTTTTGGCAGCTGGGAAGGATGCAGGACAAGGTGCAGTAGTGTTGGAGGTTGTCCCACCGCCACGCCTCCAAAATGCTACTACTGGTTGTGACACACCTCTCTCCTCCACCCCCTCCTCTTCTTCTTCCTCCATGGCCTCTTCCTGTGGTTTGTCCTATGAACCAGCGGTGCTCCGTAGCCGTTCACGGGGCTACGCAAGTACGCAGGCAAAAAGATGCCATGCCGTGCTTGCGCTGGTGTGTTTGGGGGACAGAAGCCACACTGGGGCAGAGGTCCTGTCTGCTCTGCAGGGCCAGGCCGAGAGGTGGTTGACGCCACGCCAGCTTAAGCCAGGAATGGTGGTTTGCGACAATGGCACCAACCTCCTCTCCGCCCTCCGACAGGGACAACTGACCCATGTGCCCTGTGTGGCTCACGTCCTTAACCTGGTGGTGCAGCGGTTCTTGGGCAGGTACCCCGGCTTACAGGATGTCCTGAGGCAGGCCAGGAAAGTCTGTGTGCATTTCCGCAGATCTTATAATGCCAGTGCTCGCCTGGCTGAGCTGCAAAAGGAGTTGAACCTGCCCAAGAACCGCCTTATATGTGACATGCCCACCAGGTGGAACTCAACGTTGGCCATGCTGCAGCGGCTGCACACGCAGCAGAGGGCCATCAATGAGTACCTGTGCGACTACGGCACCAGGACAGGGTCAGGGGAGCTTGGTTTTTTTTCTCCACGCCAGTGGGGCATGATCAGGGATGCATGCACTGTCCTGGCACCATTTGAGGAGGCCACGAGGATGGTGAGCAGTGACAGTGCATGCATCAGTGACACTGTACCTCTTGTCCACCTGTTGGAGCACACGCTGCGTGGAATAATGGACAGGGCACTTGAGGCAGAACAGAGGCAGGAAGAGGAGGACTTCCTTGCCTCTCAAGGCCCCCTTTACCCAGACAGTGTTCCTTCTGTCCCACCCATCGCACAGGAAGAGGAAGAGGAGGAGGAGGAGGAGGAGGATTGTGTCAGCATGGAGGTGGAGGCTGGCACTCAGCATCATCAGCAGCAGTCTTTTAGGGATGATTTACAGTCCCAAGAAACCAGTGGACTTGTACGTGGCTGGGAGGAGGTGACTGCGGATCATGTCGTCCTTAGTGACCCAGAGGACTCCGGAGCGAATGCCTCAGCAAACCTACGCTGCATGGCCTCCCTGATCCTGCAAAGTCTGCGGAAGGATCCTCGTATTCTTCGGATCAAGGAGAGGGACCATTACTGGCTGGCCACTCTCCTTGATCCACGGTACAAGGGTAAGGTTGCGGACCTTATGTTACCGTCGCAGAGGGAGCAGAGGATGAGACAACTCCGGGAGGCCTTGCAGAAAGGTCTGTGCAACGCGTTCCCAGAGACTGGGAGGTTACAAACTCCTGGTCCAGGACAACGAGTTGCTGAGGCTTCGGCCAGTCAAAGAAGGAGCGGTGGGGAAGGTGGCCGTCTGACCGATGCGTTCAGACAATTCTTTAGTCCGCAGCCCCAAAGTATGATTGGTTCCAGCAACCATCGCCAGCGTCTGATAAACATGGTGCAGGAATATCTAGGGGCAAGGTCAGACTTGGACACCTTCCCCACCGAAAATCCTCTGGCTTACTGGGTCTTGAGGATGGATCACTGGCCAGAGCTTGCACAGTATGCAATTGAGCTACTGGCCTGTCCTGCATCCAGCGTTCTTTCGGAACGCACATTCAGTGCTGCTGGAGGATTTGTCACGGATCACAGGGTGCGCCTGTCCACCGACTCGGTTGATCGACTGACTTTCATCAAGATGAACCAGTCTTGGATCACCACCAGCTACCACACACCTGATGCTGATATAACAGACTAATTGATTTTAACATGTCACGTCCCTTCAAGACTGATGCTGATGCTGAGTGCCTGTGCTGTTATGTTGACTGGCTATCCTCCTCCTCCGAGTCCTCAATGATACGATTGATGATGATAGCTTGGAAGATCATTTTTGTTTATGGGTGCCGCCACCAGTGGCTAAGGCCCAATTTTTCAGCCCCTGTTTTACAGGGGCGTGTACTTACAATTTTTTTAGCAATAATTTGCCATAGGGCTCATTGCTGTGCTCCAAGTACAGTATCTGTGAGGGGTTGTAGTGTTGTGCCACCAGTGCCTAAGGCCCAATTTTTCAGCCCCTGTTTAACAGGGGCGTGTCATTACAATTTTTGAAGCAATACTTTGCAACAGGGCTCATTGCTGTGCTCCAAGTACAGTATCTGTGAGGGGTTGTAGTGTTGTGCCACCAGTGCCTAAGGCCCAATTTTTCAGCCCCTGTTCAACAGGGGCATGCAATTACAATTCTTGATGTAATAATTCACAGCAGGGCCCATTCCTGCACCCACCAAGAGTAAGTCTGAGGGCTTACAGTGTTGTGGCAACACCACCACCACCACCACCACCACGAAAAGCCCAATTTTTCAGCCCCTGTTCAACAGGGGCATGCAATTACAATTCTTGATCTAATAATTCACAGCAGGGCCCATTGCTGCACCCACCAAGAGTAACTGTCAGGGCTTACAGTGTTGTGGCACCAGCACCACCATCAAAGCCCCAATTTTTACTACCACTGTTCAAGAATTATATGTAATTAAAATTCCTGATATAATAGTTGACAGCAGGGCGTTCCAGCACCAACCAAGAGTAACTGTGAGTGCTTACAGTGTTGTGCCAACACCAACAACTAAGGGGCCTATTTCTGCAGAGTATATACGGCAGGTCCCTACTTTCAAACATCCAACTTACAAACGACTCCTACTTGCAAACGAAAGAAGACAACAGGAAGTGAGAGGAAATCTACCCCTAGGAAGGAAAATTCTCTCCTGTAAGAATAAATATGGGAGAAAGGTGTCTCCTCTGTACTGATGCTTTATCACCAATCCTTGTTTCAAGAAAAACACCACATTTCAAAAACAGTTGTCATTGGGACGGAAAGTGAGGTGAAATGTTCTGAACAGGGGCACAGACAGCAAAACAAATGTTACAGGGGTGATAACCCTTACCTATGTTTCCCAAAAAGTTTAAAAATAGATTTTTGGGCTGGAGCTACACTTCAACAATGTACCTGTTCAAAATTACAAACACATTCTACATAAGAACAAACCTACAGTCCCTGTCTTGTATGCACCGCCTGTATACGGCTGTTCAGAGTATATAGGGCCTTTTTTATTTTATGTGCGGGGTTCCCCTTAATATCCATACAAGACCCAAAGGGGCTGGTAATGGGCTGGGGTAGGGGGGGGGGGGTCATGGGGTAGCTATGCCATTTTTCTTAAAGATTTTCATCCATATTACCGGGACCAGACATTACATTAAAGCCGCAAGAAGTTTTAAATGGCTTTTTTTTCCTTTAGAAGTGTCATTTTGTGCAGGGACAGTTCTAAACACGGGAAACACGTGGCACTTCACAGGCATACTTTAGACACCCCCCAGGTACGATATTTAAAGGAATATTTGACTTTTTTTTTTCACTTTATGCATCATTAAAATGACTGCTCCCGAAAAACGACCGTTTTTAAAACTTCTTTTTGCATTGATACATGTCCCCTGGTGCAGAACCCGGGTTCCCAAACCCTTTTTAGGACAATAACATGCATAATAGTTGTTATAATTAGCACTTTAGAATTCGAACGTTCGCATCCATTGTATTTAATAGGGTTCTAATGTTCGTACGAACTTTCGGTCCGTTCGCGGGTTCTGGTGCGAACCGAACCCGGGGGTGTTCGGCTCATCACTAGTTGCTACTAAAGTTATTATGTTGAGTAGTTTATTGTTTCTTAAGTAAGGGTTTGGCTCCCTCTAGTGACCGCTGAACGCTGTCAAGATTTTTCCTTCTGTTTAAGAAGCAAAACAGCCACGCATTGTGGGATATATAGTTTGGATGAGGGATTGACTTATGTTGTTTAAATCAGTTCAGGACTACAGGACCCACAATGCCAAGTCACAGAACAGCCTGCTGGAAAGAGAGATAAAAGGAAAGGCGTGGCCTGCTTTCGGCCAATCTGGACGCCATTCAACTGCCAGCAGGAGGTCTGTGTTTGTGACCAGGAGTGAGAGACTGCGGCCTACAGCGTAGAGCCGGATCGCCCACCCCAGAGGGAGTTTTGTGGATAGCCCTGCTAATTGAGCAGGTGGATCGGACTGTGCTTCAGAGCATTTGAAGCCATCTGCCTTCCTGCCCATCGGGAGTAGCAGCACGGCGTGGCGGCACCATCTTCACTGACGAAAGCACCTGAAGGAGATTCCGGATGGAGTCTGCCAGCCAGCTGGGATCCACAGTGTTGAGAGAGCACCTGCCCATCCAAGTAGTGACTGCAGTATTGCTGAGTGAGTTTCTTTCCTACAGACTGGCGAGACTTGTAGTTCCACGGCTGTGGATCTGCTGCACCTGAGCATCTTACAACCAGACTTTGGGGCCTTTACTTCTCCCCTGTGCTGTAAGGTCAGTACTGTATTACTCACACATTAGGAGGAATTAACAAGTGGGAACAGTTCTTCAGCTAAGCAACCAATAGCATCCTATTCTACAGTTATTGCCTTTTTGTTTCTCTTGGATTACAAATAAATACACAAGTCAACACTGCAGTATGATATCAGGCTAGCTGAAGACAAACCGGAAATTGAGGAACATTTACCACTTTATTCCTTTACAAAGCTCTTCTGCTCTACATTGGAGAATTGCTCTGAACTGAAACCTAGGGGAGCCATTTAGTGAGATATAGTTAGAACTTGCATTGTATTACTGTATTCACTGTTTGTGCATTTTCTTTGTGTATTGGTCTGTGTGCTGAGGCCTCAGTGGGAAGGTATTCAATTCATGTGTTAGAAGTATTGAAGATCTATCTCCCTGTGCACCTGTTCATATATACCCCCATCAGGTTGTTATTGGGTACAAGTGTATGATATAATTGCACTGAACAATACCTCTGTCAATCATAACCTGTGTTCATTCATTGTTTAACCATACCATTTCTTTGTGGTATTCTTTACTATAGTAAATATTCTTGAGTGGTTCAGTGATTTTGTCTGAGTTTCTCATTATTAACGTGGTAGTTTACAATGGAACCCAAGGTGTCAGAGGTAAGAGAGGGTCTGCAGGGGCGGGGTGGCCAGTGGGGTATAGAGTCAATCAGCAGCCCCCATGGGGGTACCGCTACACATTCATGATCCTCCACGGGAATCCTATACTAAATAATGACAGTTTACTAACAGCCCAGGTCCAAAAAAGACTGAAAACGAATGCAGCCACTACATCGAATGGTTATTAAGCTGCAATATATTAAGTTTTAGGTTTATTACTGCTTTATGTGGTATGTAATGAAACTTCACGCCAATGATAAATTAAATAGTTCTAACTAAGCTGCTCCCCTGAAAGAGTGAAAGCTCCCAGTGATAAAGTAAATATAAGGGGGCGCTATTGATTACCGTATTTATCGGCGTATAACACGCACTTTTTTACCCTTAAAATCAGGGGAAAATCGTGGGTGCGTGTTATATGCCGATACTCCGAATTCCCCTGCTGAAAATGAGCGAGAGGAGCGAGCGGAGCCGAAGCCGAAGTACAATCGGCTTTACTCGGCTCCTCTCGCAGTCCCGCCCATCTCTGACTGCGCCGCTGACGGAGAAAGCCGAGTGTACTTCGCCTAGTCTCGGCTCCTCTCGCAGTCCTGCCTGTGACTGTGAGCAGACACGAGTCTAGGCGAAGTACACTCGGCTTTCTCCGTCAGCGGCGCAGTCAGTGGAGATGGGCGGAACTGCGAGAGGAGCCGAGTCCAGCCGAAGTACACTCGGCCCCGCTCGCTCCTCTCCACAGAAATCGGCGCCAAATTTTAAAAACCGCCGCGACTGACACGATCGCAAAGGCACTGGGCACGGCTGCAGATGGACAGATGAACACTGGGCACGGCTGCAGATGGACAGATGGACACTGGGCACGGCTGCAGATGGACAGATGGACACTGGGCAAGGCTACAGATGGACACTGGGCACGGCTGCAGATGGACAGATGGACACTGGGCAAGGCTGCAGATGGACAGATGGACACTGGGCACGGCTGCAGATGGACAGATGGACACTGGGCACGGCTGCAGATGGACAGATGGACACTGGGCAAGGCTGCAGATGGACACTGGGCAAGGCTGCATGCTGCATTTAAATGTAAGTTTTTTTTCCTTGAATTTCCCTCCTAAAAGTTTTTTTCCTTAAAATTCCCTCCTAAACTTGGGGTGCGTGTTATACGCCGGTGCGTGTTATACGCCGATAAATACGGTAACTGAAAAAACTATAAGTGCATATAAATACAATAGAACCAATTCCTGACACAGTTGTAAATAATAGGATTTTTATAACAGCTTACCTGTAAAATCCTTTTCTTGGAGTACATCACGGGACACAGAGCGACATAGTCATTACTAATGGGTTATATAGATACCGTCAGGTGCTGGCACTGGCAACTTCCAAAACCGGAAGTACCCTCCCCTATATAAGCCCCTCCCATCCGGGAGCACCTCAGTTTTGTAGCAAAGCAATAAGTGTCCCCAAAGAGGGGTGGGAGCTCTGTGTCCCGTGATGTACTCCAAGAAAAGGATTTTACAGGTAAGCTGTTATAAAAATCCTATTTTCTTTTTCGTACATCACGGGACACAGAGCGACATAGTCATTACTAATGGGATGTCCTAAAGCAATGCCAAATGAGGGGGGGGATACACCATATATAAGCTGAGCGCTATCAGACATGAGGATCTTTTGCGGCCTGCAACACACTGCGCCCAAAGGCGACATCCTCCTGACTTCTAACGTCCACCTGGTAGAACCTAGTAAACGTGTGTACTGAAGACCATGTTGCGGCCTTACAGATTTGAGCCAGGGAGGCCTGGTGATGCACTGCCCATGAAGTTCCAACTGCTCTCGTGGAGTGCGCCCTAACTTTGAACGGAGGCGGTCTACTTCTCAAGCCATAGGCTTGTATCATGACCTGTCGAATCCACTTGGCTAAAGTAGATTTTGACGCTGCCTGACCCCTTCTGGGGCCTTCCGGCAGAATAAACAAAGTATCCGTTCTGCGAATCTGAGCAGTGGCTTTTAGATAAGCTTTAACTGCTCTTACTACATCCAAAGAATGCAATAACTTTTCCTCTACCGAAGTAGGCTTGGGGAAAAAAGAAGGAAGAACCACATCTTGGTTCAAATGAAACCTCGATACCACCTTGGGAAGAAAGGCTGGATGAGGACGTAACACTACTCTGTCCTTATGGATAACCGGATATGGCTCCTTACAGGACATAGCTGCTAATTCCGATACTCTTTTAGCCGAACAAATGGCTACTAGAAAAATCAATTTCCTGGTGAGAAGCACCAAGGAAATATGCTGTAATGGTTCAAATGGTTGTTTCTGTAGAACTGACAGAACCAAGTTTAGATCCCATGGACATATGGGAATATTAACCGGAGGACTAATACGCATCACTCCTTGTATAAAGGCTTTGACTAGTGAATGCGAAGCCAAGGGCCTTTGAAAAAATATTGACAAGGCCGAAATCTGACCCTTGATAGTACTCAAGGCAAGCTTCCTATCTACAGCCCATTGTAGGAAGTCCAGACTCCTACCTATTACGTACTTACGTGGATGCCATTTCTTGGCTTCACACCAGGCGATGTACGCCTTCCAGATTCTATAGTAGATCTGCCTGGATACCGGCTTCCTGGCATTGATCATGGTAGATACCACAGAATTAGAGAGCCCTCTCTTTTTTAGAATGTGGGCTTTAATAGCCAGGCCGTCAAACCTAGGGCTGGTAAGGAAGGATGGTATATCGGTCCTTGCGAAAGCAGGTCCGGACGATGTGGGAGAGTCCAAGGACTCCCCACTGACATTTTACAATCTCCATGTACCACGCTCTTCGGGGCCACGCTGGAGCCACCAGAATCACTGGTTTCTTTTCTACCCTGATTCTGCGGAGTAATCGAGGTAACCATTGTGGCGGTGTGAATGCATATATCAGCTTGAACTGATCCCAAGGGAACACTAGGGCATCCGAGCCGCAAGCTAGGGGATCCCTTGTCCGAGAGACAAACCTGTCCCCCTTTGCGTTGAATCTGGATGCTAGAAGATCTACATCCGATGTTCCCCACCGCTGACATATTGTCCAGAAAACCTCGGGGTGAAGGGACCCTTCCTCTGGGCCTAATTGCTGGCGACTTAGAAAGTCCGCCTTCCAATTCTCCACTCCTGGAATGAATACCGCAGATATGGCTGAGACATATTTTTTCTGCCCATTTCAGGATGTAATTTACTTCCCTCTGGGCTGCACGACTCCTGGTGCCCCCCTGATGATTGATATATGCCACTGCTGTGGCATTGTCTGATTGAATTCTGACAGGGGACCCTTGGAGTTTGGATGTCCATGCTACTAGGGCATACCGGGCTGCTCGTATCTCTAAGAGATTGATGGGCAGGGCCTTTTCTGCATCCGACCATCTGCCCTGGAGAGACTATTGCTCCAGTACTGCTCCCCAGCCTATAAGGCTGGCATCTGTAGTGACCACCTTCCAAGAAATCGGACTGAAGGATTTCCTTTTTTCCAGATTCTGGGGAACCAACCCCCAACGGAGGCTCTTGCGAACGGAAGGGGACAAGGACATTGTAAGTCTAGGGCCTGAATTTTTTTGTTCCAGGCTGACAGTATGGCCCCTTGCAAATTCCTTGAATGGAATTGACCGTAGGGTACTGCTTCGAATGATGCCACCATTTTTCCCAGCAGCCTCATATACAGGCGTATGGACGGCTGTCTTTTTTGTACCCACTAAGTGGATCAAATCTTTCAAAGACAACACCTTTCCTCGAGGCAAGAATATTTTTCTCTGGCCTGAATCCAACCTTAGCCCCAAGTATTCCAGACTTTTGACTGGTTTTTAGGGCTGACTTGTCTCGGTTGATAATCCAACCGTGAGATTCCAGATACTTGATCGTCTTGTGAACGACCACGTCTAGTTTTTTCACTGAGTGGTCTATCAGCAACAAGTCATCCAGATATGCCATTATCATTACACCTTGTGTTCTTAGATTGGCCAAAAAAGGGCCAGAATTTTTGTAAACACTCGTGGTGCTGTGGCCAAACCGAAGGGTAAGGCTCTGAACTGAAAATGGCGCCCTTCTACTGCAAAGCGTAGAAATTTTTGGTGGACTGGAAAGATGGGAATATGCAAATAAGCATCTTTGATGTCGATCGTGGCTAACCAATCCTCCCCTTGTAGGGCAGTGGCCACCGATCGGATCGACTCCATCGGAAAGTCCTGATATACAGGAATTTGTATAGCCCTTTTAGAATTAATATGGGCCTCCCGTCCGCGTTTGCTTCGGGACTGTAAAGAGGTTTGAGTAAAACCCGAACCCTCATTCTTCCAGGGGAACCTCCATAATTACTCCTTGGAGCAATAGTTGTTCTAGTGCCAACAGGAGGGACTCTCTCTTCCGGGGATCCCTTGGCACGTTTGACCTCAAAAATGGGAAGGAGGAGAGTCTTTTAACTCCAAACTGTATCCCAAACCTACTGCGGAGAGCACCTATCTGTCTTGATCGTGTCCCGCCAGGTCTCTTGCGAACAACTGGAGTCCTCCCCCCACCCGACTGAGTGGGGGCTTCAATGAATTTAACTTTGGGGGAGGTTTTGTACCTCCCCTGACCCAGGGTTTCTCATTACCCTGCTACTGTCCCTGTTTTTTACCCCCGGGATTTGACCGAGGAGGACGTCGGAACTGTTACACAGCCGAACTGGAGAAGCAGGCCTCTTAAAGAGGGACCTCTAACTCTGCTTTTAACCGGCAAGAGCGTATTTTTACCGCTGGAAATTTTCTGGATATATTTGTCCAGGTTTTCCCTGAATAAGCGTTCACCATGAAATGGGACGCTAACCAGCCATTCTTTACAGGGAGCTTCAGCAGACCAGTTTTTGAGCCATAGGAGCCTACGCATATGTACTATAGACAGCGTAAGGCGGGAGGCCTGATGGACTGAATCCTCTATGGCGTCAACCGCAAAGCCTAAGGCTCTAGGTAGATCAGCTAGGGCAAAGCCTGCTGATCTGTCAAGTCCCTCAAGACCTGTTTCAACTGATCTTTCACTGCTTAGCAGACCCCAATAGCTGCTACTGCTGGTTGTATCACCAAGCAGA
The DNA here is from genome assembly GCA_029206835.1 of Rana muscosa. Taxonomy (NCBI): domain Eukaryota; kingdom Metazoa; phylum Chordata; class Amphibia; order Anura; family Ranidae; genus Rana; species Rana muscosa. The sequence goes on from CM055119.1 coordinate 337,726,231, forward strand.
TTTTCATAAGGACTCCAATCTTTTATTTATTGGGTTCTTGAACATTTGGACATTATCCACTGGACATGTCAGTGATTTATACATACAAGAGATGGCTGCGTCCACTGTAGGGACCTTCCATTTTTTTTTTTTTTTTTTGATGAACTTATCCTCCATGGGATAGACCACCGGAAATCTCTTGGGGGAATAAATATTTTCTCAGGACGTTCCCAATCCTGGTAAATGAGCCCTTTCAGTAAAGGGTGAAGTGGAAAAGAACAAACAGTCTGGGGACTTCTAGCGACCCCAACGAGGATACAGTAGTGGTTGATGGTTCCGCAAGGTGCATTTTTAAATGCTGATCGGACCATGTTAGTCAGAGACTGAACCCATAATCTTTCAGCTTGAGATGCTGAGAAAAGGTTCCCTCACTGTTGATTCCTCTATAACAGAATCAACCTCATCCTGATCCCCTTCAGGCAGGTCGATCCCTGTATGGGACTGTTGCTCTGCTAACAGGCACTCTGAAGGAGGAGACGGAGATCGGGCGTGCTTTCCCTGACAGGGAGGCAGCGATAAATGTTGACAATCTCTCTCTAATCCTCCCAGAGCTGAGGAAAAAACCTCCTCTGTTACATACACAGGAGCAGGTGAACTGAGGACAGCCACAGTACCAAGTACCCCTGCGGGGTCTCTACGGTCACTTACCTCTGAACTTCAGGGGAGACTGGTGCAGCAGGAGTATGCCCAATGAGACCCCCTTCGCTTCCTGGAAGATTCAGTTCCGGAGCTTCTGGACGGCATATTCCTAAGCCTAAAGCTGAGGTATTCCAGCCGTAATACACCACTTTTACTGAGAATAGTCTAGCACAATTGCTGCTATATCACAGTTGGTGTCTACTAATGTGCCTTTCTAGGGGATGCCTGTATCAACCGCTTGCTGTATGCCTTTAAATGTTGCCAGCTCTGTCTCTGTACTTAGCTCACTACAATATTGTGGTTTTTTTAAAACTGCTGGGACGCCCGCACATGCGCAGAAGCGCTGCGGCGCGCACAGAGCGTCATCCCCCAGGCTCCGCCCCCTTTCCCGGCTCACCTCTATATATAGAGGCGCGTGCACGCGCACGCGCGCGGGCACGTGCGCCTTCGGCGCTAATTTCAAATATGGTAACAAGGGACAGGAGCCAGGGCCCCTCTTTGCCGCAGGCCGGGGGATGGACGAGCACTGCAACATGGCAGAGGAAGCAGTTTCCTATAAGAGAACTCACCATCTGCCTGGACTTTGCTCTGCTGAGAAGAAGCTAGTCCACATGACAAGAAAACATTCCACAGCGGCCTCTAGTGGACAAACACAGGTACCGCAGTCTAATATATTAAATATATATATAAAAAAAAAAAAAAATTTTTTATTTTTATTTTTTTTTTCTTGACCACCATTAAAAATTATTACATTTTTTTAGTAGTTACAGGCATGCACAGAATTTTGCGGGAATACCATTAGGTAACAGACAGAAAGACAAATTAGGCTTGGGGGTCCCCCAATAGAACCAAGTTCCTGGGGGCCCCCACTTACCTGTTCCCCGCCGCAGGACTTTGTTTGGTCCACAAAAGCCCAAACTTCACCTATCACGGCAGGCATTGTAATCAAACCTTCAGGGACCGGGTTCCCAAGGATTCCACTCCCCTGGACCTGTATAGCACCCTGCACAGAAAACATCTTGGTCGTGGGTATGACCAGAGCTCTGGATCCCAGGGTCCAGCTCTCCTAAGAGAAGCATTACAGGCAAAACCTTGCTCTTCTCTGCAAGGCCCGGGTACCGACCGTTTAGCTATGAAGCTTTTTTGGTCGGATCCGGAATAGCTTACTGAGGCCCAAAAGAACCTGTACGCAAGCTCAGTGAAAAACACATGTTTCTTCTTGGCCAACACCTTAGACACTGGCAAAAAACTGAGGTGCTCCCGGATGGGAGGGGCTTATATAGGGGAGGGTACTTCCGGTTTTGGAAGTTGCCAGTGCCAGCACCTGACGGTATCTATATAACCCATTAGTAATGACTATGTCGCTCTGTGTCCCGTGATGTACGAAAAAGAAATTAATGTACTGTAAAAAAAGTCCCAAAAGATGATGATAATAATGTACTGTAAAAAAGTTTAGTTCTGCTTTAACACTACATCCCCACCCCCGCAAACCAAATTAAAGGGAGCATTTTTCTTTTCTACTTTAAAAAAATAAATAAAAAATTGTCCAAAAATGATAATTTGGTTTAGGGCTCGTTCACACCACAACGCACAGAAAATGCATGCGCATATGTGACGGACTGGGGTTTATATGGTCACAAAACAGACACCCCAAAGCAAAGTACATACTCATTTATTTTATTTTATTTCTAGCAAAGAAATACCTTCCTGCTATTCTATCAAGAACCAGTAGATGGCAGAGAAGGTACACAAACAGAGTTTATATAAGGCCACCCACCATGTGACTGGAGTCAAACGATTTCCAGCCATAAAACCCAGTGGTCCTGTCTCATGCTGTTGTGTGATTCTTTGCAGGTATGTACCCTAAATCGTTCCTAATCTGCATTAAACTATAATAGAAAGATTCTTAAACATCTGGAGCAGATGCATGGAAAGTTACAGCAGACTGTATGCTATAGTTTTACTGCTATTAGAAGTTAGAACAGCATGTGTGAGAAACAAGTGAAAAGGACATGAAAACATGAAAATACTGCAGTAGTCAGAACAAATGTCTATTAGAAGCACTAAACCGTTCTAAATAAGTATATTGAAACTTGGTCCCATAAAGTTAGAAAAGCACATGTTGAAAACTGATATTCTTAAGAAAAACCTATATGTAAAGCTATGCATTGCTTCATGTGCACCATCTAGTGGTTAAAAAAGAGAACTACCGAAATAATGTTTGTATTAAAGCATGGCATTTGCAATATGAGTATTGCACAGTTAAAGTGTACATCATCATCTATAACATGGAATAACAGGAATATATATGTTATTAAAATATAACAATGGTCATTGTGTAACTACGGTTTAAAATACTTCAGTTAAAATCTGTATTATATATTGTTAATAGTTATAAACATGTGATTATAAAAATGTAAAAGATGTATTGTTATGTAAAAGTCAAACGATTTCCAGCCATAAAACCCAGTGGTCTTGTCTCATGCTGTTTGTGTGATTCTTTGCAGTCCACGCCAAGCTGATCACCTTATCTCATCACGTCTACAATTATCGGCTCTCTTAATTCACATTTTGAGGCCGGTAACACATACAAACTTTATTTGGGGAGGAGAGAGAGGCACCTCTTACCTTAGTTTCAGGGGGGAACTTTGGCTTTTTAAAGCAGACGTACATTTTGTTGGTGGGGGAAGGGGGAGCTTTTGTCATAATCTGCAAATTTGAAAAGCACCTTCCGCTTTCTGTCCTCCAGGGATGACAGGTCCAGGCAACTTTCACCACTGCATCATCCACCACCTTCATCTTCACTGTCAACGCGATTACGGGTCTTGGGGCACACCTCTTCTAATATTGGGCAGTTATTTATGCAAAGGCGTTACAACATCCCTGGCAACTGACAGATTCTGGGAATGAGCCGACAGTGTACACTGTAGGGTACCCTTACTAAGTACATTAGCTCCTATTCATTCACATAAGGCCCCCTTTGTTTTTAAAGGGGCTTCTGAAATTCTGATGAGCCCCGGTATGGTTCAGGATAGGAGGATTCCTATGCCTTGCGGTTGGAGAGGGGGGGGGGGAGGCAGTAAACACGCAGCTCAACCATGCAATTTTGCCCCCCCAGCCGCAAGTCTTAATGAAGCCTTAATCTGAGCATGCAGCCTGGCTGGCCAGGAAAGGGGAAGAAGGAAGGTCAGCAGGAATCCTCCTCCTATCCAGAACCATACCAAGCCACATGCCCCTCCTGGCAAAGCTTCTTGTCCCCATGTTGAGGAAGGTCAAAGGCCTCAACCGCCCCCTTAAGCTGCAATAGGGAGCTGACAGGGATGATTACATGCCACTGCTGCAATGCTTCGTGCCCATGGCAAATATTACCCAAATGTAGCAATCAGTGGGCAGCAAGCCTGCCAAAATTCTACACAGTCAAACAAATGGGGAAGCGCCGTAAACGCCATGCAAACGTCGGCAATGTATGTGGTTGAGGTACATTTTTTTGCAAAAATGGGCTTAAAACAGGCAGTGCCGAAGCATTGCGTCTTCACCATCTGTCAGTAGCCTCTGAAGCGCAATCCAAACACAGATCGGGCTTCAGCCGAAAAGGATGTTAACAACACATGTAACACCCTCGTCCTAGATTAGGGCTACAGGTAAATTTAGTTGTGCTGGGTGGCAACCAGCCTGGCTAATTTGTAGTGTTTGATGGTCAAATGGCTTCCTTCCTAATCCTGTTCCTGTTGTGGCTTCTCCCTTTTGTCAGTAGGTGGCACTGTTGCCTTTGACATTAGTATGATGAGCTACAGTGAGTTCAGGTAATGAATAAACATACCTTTCTCAGCTAATAAGACTGACAGCTTTGCATGCTGGGAAAGGGTATTTATTCGTCAGGAGTCAGGTGATCGAGGTCTTCCCGCACAGGGCTGCGGCCTGGGTGGATGCGTGTGGAACAGTTCCTGGCTGCTAGGCCTGAGGCCTATCCAGGTGGTCTCCTGGCTGCTAGGCCTATCCAGGTGTTCCAAATTCTGCAGAAAAAAGCCTGCCAAAGATCCAGAAACGATTCTGAGAGGGATGGAGTTCTAAGGAAGCACCAGTGGTGACCCTTAATGAGCTGGAGGCTATGAGGAGGCTGGGAAGACTTCAAGCGAGAGCTCATCCCAAGGAATCTGTATGATACAGCGAGTAAAGTTCAGTTACTAGAGAAGACAGCCTATTCTAAAAACTACAGATGTGCTGGTTCAGCTTAAAGTGGAGCTCCACCCTAAATTTACACTTATGCTAATCGGAAACCCTCCCCTCCTCCGGTGTCACAATTGACACCTTTCAGGGGGGGGGGGTGAAGATACCTGTCTAAGACAGGTATTTTCACCCACATCCGGGAGTCCTCTCTCCGGGAATCTGTGGGAGTGACGTCACTTCCCCCAGACTTCCCGTAATGTTCTGGGAGACACTCGGCTCCCAGAATACAGGAGAACGAATCAGAACGACGCAGCGCGACTCGCGCATGCGCCATAGGGAACCGGGCATGAAGCCGTTCCCTCAGCGAGGATGGCGGAGGGAGCAGCAGAGTGATGAGCGATCGCTCGTCCTCTGCTGCGGACGTCGCTGGACTCCAGGACAGGTAAGTGTCCAAATATTAAAAGCCAGCAGCTGCTGTAGCTGTAGGCTTTTAATATTTTTTTTTCCGGCGGAGCTCCGCTTTAAAGGTTTTTTTTTCCTGTACTGCTGTCTACCTTATCTCACCTATTTTTGTCAAAGGAGTCTGCCAATCTGCCTGTTGCTGATGTTATTAAGGGTATCCTGTGCCCTATCCCCTCTCTCCCACATTTTTCCTGTTTGAGAAATAAACTTCTCTATTGTTTAAGCATAAAAAAGGTGACTGGTGCCCAACTTCTTTTTCTTGTTTATCACCCACCATGCCCAGTAAGTACCCTGCACCCTGAGGAATGATGTCAGCCCTCCCTACCTCTGGTAGTCACCATCAGGGTCCCAGAAAATCAGGGTAGGCGCTACAAACATATCTACATTAGGGGCATGGTATGTATTCTTAAAGCGGAGTTCCACCCAAAAATGGAACTTCTGCTTTTCGGAACCCCCCCCCTCCGGTGTCACATTTGACACCTTTCAGGGGGGGGGCAGATACCTGTGTAATTCACCTCCGGGCATAGATACCCGAGCCACCCGCGGGTATCTACGCCACTTCCGGTGCCTTTTCCGCCCCCCCCCCCCCCGCTGTCTTCTGGGAGGCACACAGGTCCCAGAAGACAGCAGGGACCAGTGGGAACGCGCAGCGCGAGTCGCGCATCATGTGCAGTAGGGAACCAGGAAGTGAGGCCGCAAGGCTTCACTTCCTGATTCCCTTACCGAAGATGGCGGCAGGGATGTATCGGCTTCGGGTTCCGACATTGCGGGCGCCCTGGACAGGTAAGTGTCCTTATTTTAAAAGTCAGCAGCTGCAGTATTTGTAGCTGCTAACTTTTAAAAGTTAGCAGCTACGGCAGAGCTCCGCTTTAAGGGGAACTCAATCTTTTATTTATTTATTTTTGTCTTTTGCATGGGGGCCCACCCTTAAAATCCATACCAGACAACCCTTTGCTTATTAACTTGGAAAATGGATTTCGATTCGGCATATTCAGCTCCTATTGATTTTAAAGGATTTCAAGGTTCAGCATCCAAACTTCTTTAAAGTTGGCTGAACCCCACCCAAACCAAACCAAAGGGTTAGGGTTAGGGTTAGGGTTCTCCCTTTAAGAACAAGGCTAGGATCCAGGCTCTTGAACAGGGACCTCCCCCAGAGGTCAAAGGTCAGAGGGCGGGTCCCCAGAGGTCAAAGGTCACTGGGCGTGGCTGACCCCCACCAAAGTGTACCGCCTACCCCAACTAAGTCGGGGAATGAACAAGTATGGCCCATCCCTAATGCCGCACAGTGTGCACAGGAAATTTAAAATTGCCCAGGGAGTGAGAAAAGATTTTTGGAAGAAGGGACTTTGGAGTTGATTTACTTAAAGTGATTGTATGCAATCACCTTGTAAAACAATCCATTCCGTTTAAAATGGAAATGAAAGGCAAAACATTTTTATAGTTCTGAAAAAAAACAACAAAAAAACAAACACACACCTTTATAAATACCCTTTTGTCCTTTTTTTTCGTATAAGTGATCACATTCCCTCTGTTCTCAGCTGCACAAGAGCTGGGGGAGGAGAAGAAGCAACACACCGAGCTTCCCAGTGAATTTCTGTGCAGCGGAGGCATGCAAGGACAAGTCTGATCATTGAAGGAGAACACACTGAGCTCCCAGCATAGCTAGAGAACGGACCACGGTGTGTTCTTCTGCTTAGTGTGGTCAGTTTTTAGTAGTAAAGCAGAGGGACTGGCAGGAACACAAAGGATTTCACATAAAGGAAGCAATACAAAGAGATCAGGATACTTTCTCATACAAGTATATGGTACTGCAGGAACATGAAATGTTGGGGTAACAAACGCTTTAAGGCAAATAGGCTGCCCACTTTGCAAAGTGCAGTTTCCCTCAGCAAATGCAGTTGCTCCAGAGCTTAGTAAATTAGGTAATGCTTCACTTTGCAAGGAAAAAAAATAGCATTTTTGCTTGTGTAGCGGGGTGCCATTGTACGGAACTCTGAAAGACTACCTTACCCGGTGTACAGTGGGGCACCCAGAAGACATTGCCGGGCGCAAGGTCTGCTGGGGCAGGCTATTTAAGAAAGGGCGGAACAACACGCGGGTCTCTTTGGATGCCGCCCTCCTAGCAAGTGGAACCTGTGCTGGGTCTGCTGCTGGTCTGGGCCTAAAGTCAGGCCCGGAGATCCAGAGAGCCCTCCGACATCTCACTGGAAGAATCCAGGGGACATCTAGTTCATCCTCCCTCTGAGGACTGCCGGGAGACTGTGAGCTGAAGCCCAAGCTGTGGAAGTCGGTTGTACAGACTGGTCCGGTCGGGTGAGAGAGCACTTTCTCAGAGGTTGTTGACTAAGTCTTAGGCCCAGAATCCTTGTTAAGGAACCGAAACATCGGAGCGTGTCACTTTACACGCCGAAGAGACAGTGTGCAGTGTTAGCTAGACTTTTTCATTTGCCAGGCAGACAACTCTTGTGTTACCCTGTGGATTACAAATAACCTACGAAGTGCACCACCATTGCTAGCGAAGATCCTTCCCAACGGAAGCACCGTATCTGCAATAGTCAGGCCTGACTCTAGACTGTTAGATACTGTTTGGGCGCCATCTTGCCCACGGGGGGGTAGCTCACAAGCATAGCGAATAGACACTTAGCGTGTGTAGTACCAGCTAACTTAACAACTGTTATATGCTGTGTATATTCAACATTGTAGGGCTCTGCATGTGTTATTACCCTACTGTTTAAACTGCATGCTTCTTACTTAGTAAAGAGAATTTGTGGTTAAGTCTATTGCTGTGTGGATGTATATTTGTTGCGGCATTGTGACTCTCACACCTAACGGGTTTCACAATCCTACTTCACCACTATCTGTGCCAAGGGAGGTTAGAGCCAGTTACTGGGGGTTGACAGCAGCGTGTTACAGGCCCGAAACATTTATACCAGCAGCCCTCTGAGCTGGGGGTATTGCTACACTTGTACATGATTGGATGATGGAAGTCAGCAGAGCTTCTGCTCATTTACGAAGCTCTGGAGCAACTGCACTTCGAAAAGACTATGCACTTTAGTAAATCAACCCCTAAGTATGTCCTTTCTGCCCAATATCCCACCCTGCCAGCAATTTTTTTTTTTAAGAGTTTAATTCTGCTTTAACTTCAGCTCATAAATCCACATTGATATTTAAAGTGCCATAACTTCCAGACCTGTGAGCCGCCATTGTTGGAAAAATCCTGAAAACGATTCTCAGAGCAGAGGGATCAAGTCAGGAAATAATCAGACAAAATATATTTACGTAAAAAACTAAAACATTTATTTCAGTTTTTTTTTTTTACAGTATTTGGAGAATGGAATATTCCCCCCCCCCCCCGCTGGTTCACAGCGTCTCAGTGCTATTAAAGAGTGAGTGAGTGAGGGCGGAGCTCCCTTTTTTACAGGGCCAATCCACACAAAACTGATATTTGAGTTATGGGTCAGAGCTGGCGGGATGAACGTGATCTGGAATTTGATATGTCCCGGTGTTCAGTGATTACTCACTGTCCAAGGACACTACTCCCTGATTGAAATAAGACAATTCTGCAGCAGGAGAAAGACTCTGTGGTGGGGGCGGAGCTGGGAACACCATTACTGAGTCCCCAACAGAGATAAAAAATACAAACAGCCAGTCTCCATCCACAACTGAATTATCAGCCTTTGGTCACTTTGGACTTTAATCGTCTTGCTGCAAAATGCTTTGGAATGGTGATTTATTTACTATACGATCCAGAGGGGTCTAAAGCTCGCTGTGCTCTGCCTTCTCCTCCGATATCTTTTGGATTTTCTCTGGGAGTTTTTTGGTCCAAAATTCATATTTTGCATCTTTCAGTCTCTGAGCGGCCTTCTGCTTTGGGTGAATATCAATCTGCAGATAATCTTCATCCTGGTTATACCGCGGCCATTTAGCCAGGCCGGGTCCATTGGGGTTACTAAAATAAGATGAATAATAATAATAATCAACATAAAAAAGGGAGAGTGAAGGGGAAAGGTCTGCATGAGAGGAGCTTACACTCTAAAATCCACACACCATTATACATTTATATAGCTCTGACATATACCATAGTGCTGTACAGGCAACACTGAGCCAGTCACATCAGTCTCTGTACCAGAAGAGCTTACACTCTATTGCCCCCTCCCTTCCCCCACAGTCACACAGTATTATTATACATTTATATAGTTCTGACACAGGCAAGACATACAATATATACTCCATATTGATAAAATTAGGAATTGAATCCAAGGCCTTAGCATTGCAAGAAAAAGAAAAAACATTACCCACCAAGGCTCTATCCCCATGATAAAGCTCCGAGGGGCGGGGCGAAACACGTTGGGGTTGTGGCCTGGTGGGAGTCCAGGCTGAGGTTGTCATTTCACTTCTGAATACCTATGTGGATGTGCAGCATCAGGGATTTCCTTCTCTCTCTCTCTCTCTAGCCACCAAGGCACTATGAAGGACATTTCCCCCCCAGCTCTTGAGTGTGCATGACATTAAAGGGGTAAAGGTTCGTTTTTTTATTTTCTAAATAGGTTCCTTTAAGCTAGTGCATTGTTGGTTCACTTATCTCTTCCTTTGATTTCCCTTCTAAATGTTTTTTTCTCTGTCTGAATTTATCACTTCCTGTTCCTCCTCAGTAAGCTTGCCCCCATCATCCGAGCCGTTCTGGCTGGGGGTTAGTCAGCGTGCTCGCCCCCTCCCTTGGGACTACATTCCTGCGGGGAGACGCTGTGAACACAGGGATGTAGTCCCAAGGGAGGGGGCGAGCACGCTGACTAACCCCCAACCAGAACGGCTCGGATGATGGGGGCAAGCTTACTGAGGAGAAACAGGAAGTGAGAAATTCAGACAAAGAAAAAAAAGATTTAGAAGGGAAATCGAAGGAATGGGTAAGTGAATCAACAATGCACTAGCTTAAAGGAACCTACTGTGTATACTCGAGTATAAGCCGACCCTAATATAACCAGAGGCACCAAATTTTACCACAAAAAACTGTGAAAACTTATTGACTCGAGTATAAGCCTAGGATGTCCATCTGCATGCCTCACTGTGTCCATGTGCATGCCTCACTGTGCCCAATCTCCCTACCTGATCTCCTGCGCTGTGTGACTAGGCTGACGTTTAACATGGGAGTCTATGGAAGGGGTGCCCGGCTTTGAAAAATCGGTGCTCCCCGGCCGTAGGTCCCCCGGACAACAAACTTTGCACACTTGTAGAGGAAGAGTGTGCTACATGTTTGGGGGCCAGGGGACCTACGGCTGGCCGGAATCAGGCACCTAAATGTGAAGATGGACACAGACTCAAGTATAAGCCGAGGGGGGCATTTTCAGCACAAAAAAATGTGCTGAAAAGCTTGGCTTATACTCGAGTATATACGGTGTTTAGAAAATAAAAAAACAAACCTTTACAACCCCTTTAAGAAATAACAGAGCTGCGTATTTCTTTGCAAGGTCATAGAGAAGCCTGCACCATTTATAATAATTTATGACTGTGTATTCACATTCTTGTATAAGCCCAACCATGACTGGCCTCTTTATTAATGGTCCAATGAGGTCAAGCCCGGCAGTGCAGCTTTCAGTACTGAAGGCCCAATTATTTGAGTCTTACCCGGTCCGAGCGAAGTTGGCCCAGTATTTCATGACGTTTTTACTAAGGACCTTTTCGTCTTCCTCTGATTGGCCTGGTGGAGAAAAGAGAAGTGACAATCTGGAAAATTCTACAGATGCCGAGATACAACAAAGTGATAACCAGATGGTTCACAGATGACCAATCGCGAAATCAGCCTGTGGGGTAAATGGTAAAAGGAGCAGTATTTGGGAAAGTAGATTTACCTGAAAATAGAATACCGTCACTGAGGAAGGGTCCTCCAATCACAAAGAAAATTTCATCGCCATGGTCGGCCTTCACAAAATCAGGCTTCATGTCTTTAAAGAGAGATGGACGGCGGCGAAACTCGTAGAAGTAGACAGGATATCCAGAATCTGTGAGAAGAAAATAGATTACTATCAGAACTAGAATGCATAGTTGAGGCATCTAATTTGGGAATGAACCCAAATCTAGGAAGGAAAAACTTCCCTTTTCTGCTGCCCCATCAATTCATCCAATAGGTAGGAGTTTACGATACTTACCTAGCAGCATCCCTGGGCTCCCTTCAACTGCCAATATCCCTGAACTTCTTGTAGGTACCAGCATCCTGGGTGTTACAGCTTTCAGCATCCCCAAGCTTCAGGTGCCAGTGTCTCCAGGTTTTTCATTAACTGCCATCATCCCCAAATACCCTTCAGGTTCCAACATTTGCAGGTTCCTATTAGCTACCAGTTTTTTTTGGTTTTATACTCAACTGCCATCACCCCCAGGTTCCCTTCAATTGGACTCAATCCCGGGAGCCCTCCAGCTGCCAGCATCCCCAGGCTCCCTCCAGCTGCCAGCATCCCCGTGGATCTCTTCAGCTGCCAGCATCCCCGGGATCTCTTCAGCTGCCAGCATCCCCGGGATCTCTTCAGCTGCCAGCATCCCCGGGATCTCTTCAGCTGTCAGCATCCCCGGGATCTCTTCAGCTGTCAGCATCCCCGGGATCCCCCATCAGCTACCAAAGCAATGTAATGGGGGCAAGAAACATAGCTATGTTAAGGAGTGAGACCATGTTCAGGCAGGCCACCATTTGTCTGGCATTATCATACATCACCCACCACTGGTGATGGTAGGAAGGAATGGGGCATTCGGTGACACAGCAGTGGACTAGAAACATGATTTGGGACATTAAGCCCTGTACACACGATCAGATTTCCTATGGATTCTAGTCCGATGGATTTGTCCATCGGATATCCGATGAAACTGTTTTCCATCAGTCTTGCCCACACACCATCAGTCAAAAAACCGACCATTCCAAACGCGGTGACGTAAAACACTCCGATGAGCCGAGAAAAATGAAGTTTAATGCTTCTGAGCATGCGTCGACTTGATTCTGAGCATGCTTGGGTTTTTGATCCGATGGACTTGCCCATAGACGATCAGAGTTTTCGATCGTTTTTTTATCCATCGGAAAAATTTAAAACATGTTCTATTTTTTAAAACCGATGGAAAAAAGACCGATGGGTCCCATACACGATCGGTTTGTCTGATGAAAAGAATCCATCGGACGAAAATCCATAGGATATCCGATCGTGTGTACAGGGCTTTAGAGTTTATACCCGATTTCTCGTATACACAACGTTAACATCCAAATCAAGTAGCAGTTATGTAGGTAACTACGTAACAAGGTTTCTTTATCTGTAAAAACGCCCAAACTATTGGCAGACAATGAACGTTCACTATGGAACCAATAGCGTCCTGTCCTATTATAGGTTCAGAAACTTGACAACCAGACGGAAAGCCAGCTGTGCGCAGGTAAATGTATCTCCCCAGAGCTAGGAATTCATTTCATAGATTATCGGGATCGATGATCTCATAAAATGTTCGGCTACTGCAATGCAAAGGTCTGACGGATTTGTTTGGGTATTTTCATACAAACGGGAAATCAGGAAAGTCCTGGACTCACCTCTGTGATATTTTGCTGTTTTCAGGGCCGGCATTACAAAAATGAGGTCTCCACACAGGTCCAGGAAGCGGTTGCGGACTTCAGCGGGATCTGCCTCATCCCCAATATATTCTTCGACCAGCAGCGGGATGGCGGCTCCTAATGATCCCTGCAACGACGGAGATAGGATACGATGTTCATCACCAACAGAAATACCGCCATCCATAAAACCAATTCAGAGAGCACCACATTAAGAGATCTGTAGCAACTTCATTTTTATTTAGCTATAAAATTTGTCAGCAACCAATCAGAACCCAGTAATTCAGATTGGTTAAAAGACATTGTCGGTGGATAGTGGGGGAGAACCATCAGGGAAGAGCGGGGACAATCTGCAAGAGCTGGACAATGTACACTGTGACTATCAGGCCTATTAACTCACTAGGAAGCAGTCACATCAAAAGGCATGAGGCATTCCGTACCTCGTGGAGCAGTGATGTCACCAAGTTTTTGGGGTTAGCCTGCACTGAACATAAAACTTCTTGTAGCTCACTTATGTATCTTTTCATCAATAAATACCTGGAATAAATCTTTACACTGAATCAATACACACTAGCTGTAAGTCAGATCGGGCTTACAGTGGGTGTGACTGCTCTGCAAATTGAATAGGGAAGGAGGCTTTGCAGGTGGGCGTCACCAGTGTGTGATGTCATGAGTAGTCAGAGCAGCCAGGAAGCGGAGCAAGGGCACAAAGTCTGCAGAAGTGCAGAATCTGATAAGTATCGTCACCAGTGGCGGACGGTGGAAAAATGTTTTGGGGGGGCGGCGGCAAACAGTATGCCAACTGCCCCCCCTCCCCCGTCGGTCGGTAGGTGGCACTTACCCCATTACTGGTGACTTCCCCTGTGGCGGCCTCTCATTCTCCTGCTCATCACGGCGACAGCGACTTCAGTTTCCTCCCTTCTCCTCGGCGGCCAATCAGGAGTCTTCTCTTTTTCGGCCAATCAAAAAAAAAACGTATCTCACACCCGCTTCTGATTCAGCCGGATTGAGGATCAGTTTCAACAGTGAATATTCATTCGCTGTTGTAACACACCTGGGTGGGCTCCGGATGCATTCCTCTGCGACCCGAGCCCATCCCATTTTAAAGCTTATTAGAGCCTCTGGCTCTAATCAGGTGCTTAACCACTTGCCGACCGCCGCACGATGATATACGTCGACAGAATGGCACGGCTGCTTATATGGGCGTACAGGTACGTCCCCTTTAAGATGCGAGCCGTGTGTCACGAGCGCGGCGGCGCGCTCGCGACCCGGTCGGGAGTTCCGTGACCGCGCCCGCGGGACCGGCGGACCCGATCGCCGCCGGTGTCCCGTGATCGGGTCACAGAGCTGAAGAACGGGGAGAGGAAAGTGTAAACAAACCTCTCCCCGTGCTTCCTAGTGAGAGTGTCACTGATCGTCTGTTCCCTGTCATAGGGAACGACGATCAGTGACACGTCACACGCCAAGCCATGCCCCCCTACAGTAAGAAACACACGTTAGGTCACACCTAACCCCTTTAGCGCCCCCTACAGGTTAACCCCTTCACTGCCAGTGTCATTTTTACAGTAATCAGTGCATTTTTATAGCACTGATCGCTGTAAAAATGACAATGGTCCCAAAATAGTGTCAAAAGTGTCCGATGTGTCCGCCATAATTTCGCAGTTACAATAAAAATCGATGATCGCCGCCATTACTAGTAAAAAAAAAAATATTAATAAAAATGCCATAAAACTATCCCCTATTTTGTAGACGCTATAACTTTTGCGCAAACCGATCAATAAACGCTTATTGCGTTTTTTTTGTTTTTTTTTTACCAAAAATATGTAGAAGAATACGTATCGGCCTAAACTGAGGAAAAAAAATAATTTTTATATATTTTTTGGGGATATTTATTATAGCAAAAAGTAAAAAACATAATTTTTTTCAAAATTGTCGCTCCATTTTTGGTTATAGAGCAAAAAATAAAAACCGCACAGGTGATCAAATACCACCAAAAGAAAGCTCTATTTGTGGGAAAAAAAGGACGCCAATTTTGTTTGGGAGCCACGTCGCACGACTGCGCAATTGTCCGTTAAAGCGACGCAGTGCCGAATCGCAAAAAGGGGCCTGGTCCTTTAGCTACAAAATGGTCCGGGGCTTAAGTGGTTAAAGTGACACTAAAGGTTCAAATTTTTTTTTTTTTAAATAACAAACATGTCATTCTTAACTCCACTGTGCAGCTTGTTTTGCACAGAGTGGCCCCGATCCTCGTCTTCTGGGGTCCCTCGGCGGCTGTCTCGGCTCCTCCCCGCTTCTGATAACCCCCTCTGGGAAGCGCTCTCCCAAGGGGCTTACCTTTCGGGCGCGCTCCCGAGTCCTGTATTCGGCGTCCATAGCCGCCGACTACAGGACTCGGCCCTGCCCCCCCGACCCTCGCGTCATTGGAGTTAATAGCAGCGCGAGCCAATATCTGTGCTGCCATCAATCTATTCACTGAAGAGCCGAGAAGACCGGGCAAAAGAAGAGCGTGTTCACGACGCGGGACTTTCCAGGGCTCAGGTAAGTAAAACGGGGGGGGGGGGCAGTGATCGTAAGATGTTTTTTTACCTTAATGCATAGGATGAACCTTTACAACCCCTTTAAAAAAAAAAAAAACCCTGGCTGCTGTAATTCATGCGCCCTGAAAGGGGCCAGCTGCGGTGGCCATGGATAGATGCATGCATCTATCCATGATGCATATAGGGGGTGGCGAGGAGGCGGCGCCCAGGCACCCCTAATGAATGGGCTACCACTGATCGTTACCCTATGGCCCGTACACACGATCTGAATATCGTCCGAAAGTTCGTACGACTTTTTTCGCTTAATAGTCGCAAGTAGAAATTGAATAGGGTAATAAAGTCATGAAAACTCTCGTACGACAGAAAAAAAAAAATCGGAAGTGATGTCATGTGTTGTAATGTATTTGTGTTGTATTTTCGGACGACAACTATACTGACTAAACGAAAATCGTACGATCTGGTATCGTATGAGGAAAATTTTCATGCTGGTCCGATCGAATAATATCGGATGAACTGTCGTGATCGGCTCTCGAAAGTAGTGTCCGAAAATCGTACGATTCTTCCGCGGACAACCGTTTTCGTCCGATATTCGGACAGTGTGTACAGGCCATTAGTCTTATGCTAGGTGCTGAGTCACAACATTGTCTGGATGGTAAAACAGCTCCTATATACAGTATGTGTTCTGCCTGTGAGTCTTGTGGACTGTCCCTTTACGCCTCAGTTGTATTCAGCCAAGCTCCCTTGTCAGAGGATTCAAATTTTGCCAGCACAGATGTAAAATGAAGCCATTAAACAATCTAAGCAATGATAATTTACACAGTGTGCATCATAACAATGACAGAGGTGGACACAGGCGTGGACGCACATAGAGATGATCGTACCATGATGGGGTGGCTCTGTATCCAGGAGGATACAGTCTCTCTATCCATTCCTTCCAACAATCCGCTCATATTCATTGCCTGCAAGTGATGAGAAAATCAATAAGATAAATAAAATGATCAATAACGTCAATTACAAAGAAACCTCAGATGCTTTAGGGTCACCTTGATTACTTTTAAATAGCCGATTTAGAATTTTTTTTTTTTTACATCTTCTGCACTTCCTCATATATCATTCACAATGTGACAAACTCCATCACACCTTCCACACATCAATGCTCAAGTCCTCCTGAAACATTTTACTATGCAGATCGAGGATGTGTGAATGGGGAGAATACCACATTACAGCCACTAGATGGCACTCACTGGAGAACTGGAGAATATTCGATTTAGCACCCATTTCTACAGAACTAATTTACATGCCGTTTTGATGAAAGAGCAGCTATGCAACATTTAATAAACAAACCCCCTAAGTGATATCACAGCATTTAATACTGTGTTTCCCCGAAAATAAGACCTACCCCGAATATAAGACCTAGCGTTATTTTCCCGGAGGGCTGCAATATAAGCCCTACCCCAAAAATAAGCCCTAGTTTAAAATGCTTGTAAAACCCTGTAATCCACTCTATTAGGCCCCTTTAACACTGGGGCGGTGAGGTGCGCTGGCAGTATACCGTCATTTTTACCGCGATATTCGGCCGCTAGCGGTGCGGTTTTAACCCCCACTAGCGGCCAAAAAAGGGTTAATACCGCTTGCAAACCGCGGCTACAACCGCGGTTTGCAGGCGGTATAGCCGCGCTGTCCCATTGATTACAATAGGAAGGAGCGGTAAAGGAGCGGTATACACACCGCTTCTTCACCGCTCCAAAGATGCTACTTGCAGGAGATTTTTTCTCCTCCCGCCAGTGCATCGCCTCAGTGTGAAAGCCCTCGGGCTTTCACATTGAGAATGCTGGGGCAGGATTATTTCAGGCGTTATTTATGCGCTATTTTTAGCGCTAAACCGCCTGAAATACGCCTCAGTGTGAAAGGGGGGTAGTATATAATGTACAATGTGTGTGTTTCTGTAATATAATTGCGGGGAAGAGAGCTCCGGCGGGTCACAGAAGCGCAGAGCGGCGATATAACAAAGGTATTTGGCACAATTATATTACAGAAATGCACACATTGTACATTATATACTATTGTAATTGAGTGGATTATAGGATTTTACAAGCATTTTAACTCGGTTCACAGTGGGGATTCCTGACAGGCAGGGAGAGAGAGGGGGAGAGAAGACAGCACATTACATGGTAAGACCTACCCCGAAAATAAGCCCTACTGTGTCTTTTGTTGCCAAAATTAATATAAGACCCGGGCTTATTTTCAGGGAAACACGGTATGTGATTATAATACAATAAATATATATAATAGAACCTAGTGCAATCAAAGGCCAACAAAAAGACACTTATTTTAATCACTCTTCATATACCAGCAATCTTCATATAACTTCCAATCCTAAGTGAATTCACCCCTCACCACCTTAGACTGAAAATGCACTCGAGATAATTTGTTATGGAAAGACAAATACTTGTACGTTGTGTTAGATCCCATGGCTAAACTCCTTCAGCTGGACATGCTCCTCTCAATTGCATAACCCCTCCATCACGGTCCCACAGGGGCCGTGCAGAGCTACCGCCACGTACAGCTGTCCATTGAGATGAATAAGAGACATTGTATGCGGATGCGCACTGGTGTTTGGGTAAAGCATCCACATATGCACTGACATTCTCCAGACTTACATAATCTGCGATCTCAGCATATGCCAGGGTGCCTGTAAGTGCTTTGCGTAAACACCAGCATACGACCACATACAGATGCCTCTGCCCACTCATCTCAATGGGCGGCTGTATAAGGTGGCAGAGAGTCCCAGGGTAGGCTCTGCATACTGTATGGCCCCTGTTTGGCCATGTGCATGAAGCCATAGGACGCACCCAAGACACCTGACATGAAAAGCATTAGGTGGCAGAGTTCCCCTTTACGCACTCCTGGAGCCATCTGCAATCTATGATATCAGTGGTGTCGTATGGAGCATGTCTCTTACCGAGGGGAGAACCCAACCACATTCCTGCTCCACCACACCAGTCATAAACTCAACCGGATTGTTCTCTTTTTCCGCCAAGATCTGCTCCGCGGGTTTTGGGAGGAAGACGCCATCGACGGTTACTGGGGGAGTAAGAAATTTCTGCAGAGACAGAAAAGAGAAGTGTTATACATGACAAACCTCCAATGCTTGAGCATGCTGAAACTATCACCACCATCACAGGTGATGACTGGAGTCAGTGGTAGAGGTCCACATACCAACAGTTTGGTAAAATGCCTTGGAGTCAATAGGGAAGACCAATGGTTTTTGGTGGTTTTTAGATTGGAAATTCTACAATTGTCTAAAGGATGAGGGAGGTCTGGCTGTTCCTAATGCCAGATTATATTATCTGGCATCTCAATTTCAGCAATTGTATGGTTGGATTATTAGACTGTGGAGGACCCCATACTACAAATTATATTTTCTCAATTACCGATAAATCCACCGGTACAGTTAATAGTAGCCCACCACGTTTATAGTAAACAAAACTATCCTACATTTTATTTCATTCAAAAATATGGACTTCTATTCAACGAGATAGTCATTGTGAGGGATATACTCAATCTATGCCTATATGGAATAATCTGCAACTGTCTGAGGTAGCAAAACTTGAAAATTTGGATTTATGGAAAAGAGTTGGTATACTGCTTCTTTGTCAACTTTATGATAATGAGGTTTTGCAACTATTTGACAAACTGGCAGATATAATTTGCCTAATCAGACATTTTTTCAATATTTACAGCTGTGACATGCTCTGCAGTCAAGCAAAGATTTTTTTTTAATTTTTTTTTAACCCTTCATCAATTCTAGCTATAGCAGTAACTGTAATGCCCTGTACGCACGATCGGATTTTCGGACAGCAAAAGTCAGATGTGAGCTTCTGAGCGGAAATTCCAACTGTGTGTAGGCTCCATCGGACTTTTGCGGTCGAAATTTCCTTCCAACAAAAGATTGAGAGCTGGTTCTCAATTTTTCCGACAGAAAAAATTCCTATCGGAAAATCCGATCGTCTGTAGCTATTCCGACGCACAAAATTCAGACGCATGCTCGGAAGCATTGAACTTAATTTTCTCGGTTTGTCATAGTGTTGTACGTTACCGCTTTCTTGACGGTCGAAAGTTCAAAGAACTTGTGTGACCGTGTGTATGCAAGCCAAACTTAAGCGGAATTCCGTCAGAAAAACCATCCAAGGTTTTTCCGACGGAAAATCCGATCGTGTGTACGGGGCATAAGACAATCTAAACAGGGACTCATCGACAGATACACCAAGCTGTGCATTACATTTTCGCTGTTCTATGCTAGGAGGGAGATAATGTTACACTGGAAGTCGGTTGAACCCCCCACTCTTGCCTCCTGGAAAAAGGCGGTGGATTTAGTGTTACCCCTTTACAAACTCACATACGAGAGTAGGCAGTGCCCTGCCAAATACGACAAGGTTTGGTCGGCTTGGGTTGGTGCACGCAAGTGAGGGGCCAGGAAGGTGGGGGACCAAGTGACGGACTCCCCCCCCCCCCTGCTTGGCCTGGGGCTCAGTTGCCCCCCCTCTCTCCATGCTGGACGCCACCCGACCCTGCCAACTGTGGATTGAATCTCGTGGCACCACTTGATGTG
Source organism: Rana muscosa (assembly GCA_029206835.1). Taxonomy (NCBI): domain Eukaryota; kingdom Metazoa; phylum Chordata; class Amphibia; order Anura; family Ranidae; genus Rana; species Rana muscosa. The sequence continues at coordinate 337,746,257 of CM055119.1, forward strand.
TACATGATATTTTTTCATGGGGATAACGATTGTGTGCCCTGCTGTACTCGGGGGCGGGCTTTAGACGGGAATATACTTGGAATTCAGCGGTTGAGGATTGTTAGGAGAAGGCGTTCTGGACTTGTAAAATGTTATAATTTGGAAATGCGTATCTCATCCTTACATTGTACCTATGTAAAACATGTATGTCGATTGCTGAATATTTTGTAATGCTGATTTGTTAATTAAAAAACTGATCAGCCAACTTGGGTGCTCTTGATCAAGGTCATCTGCTGATCTGAGAACTGTAGTGGGGACTTTTAATGGCAACTATAATCACAGGTAGTGTTACTCACAAAGTCTCTAAATTTGTGGTGTCTCGTAGCAGTGACACCTATGCCAAAATCAGGAGATAGGGTCCTCCAGCCCCTCCCACTTCACATTCCTCACCAGTCAGCTGACCTCTAGTCTCTGCCCTCCAGCCATGCCACAAACTGAATGGGCGGCTGTGAAGAGGCTTAAGCCCTGTACACACGATCGGATTTCCTATGGATTCTAATCTGATGGATTTTTTCATCGGAAATCCGATGAAGCTGACTTCCATCAGTCTTGCCTACACACCATCAGTCAAAAATCCGACCGTCCCAAACGCGGTGACGTAAAACACTCTGATGAGCCAAGAAAAATTAAGTTCAATGCTTCTGAGCATGCGTCGACTTGATTCTGAGCATGCGTGGGTTTTTTCTCCGTTGGAGTTCCACACAGACGATCGGAATTTGCTATCGTTTTTTTATTCCATCGGATAAATTTAAAACATGTTCTATTTTTAATCACCAATGGAAAAAAGACCGATGGGGCCCATACATGATCGGTTTGTCCGATAAAAAAAAGTCCATCGGACTGTTTTCATCGGTAAAACCGATAGTGTGTACACGGCATGAGTGGGTGGCCGCAGGCTCCAGGAGCAGCCTGGCTGGGCGGCCAAAGGCTCCATGGACAGCCCTGCTGGGAGAGCAGTGCGGGCTTCAGGAACAGCCCAGGATTCGGTGACCCCTGGCAAATCATCATTCGACCCCCAGGTTGAGAACCACTGCTCCCTGCTTCGGTGGTGAAGAGATCTGTAGACACTTAGTGATGAAGAGTGGGAGCAAGCTTTGAAGAACTTATTTGGGGTGTCCTTATACTCCTCACAGTGTTTGAACACAGCTGTTTATTATTCAAAGAGCTCATTGGGGCAAGGCAGCTACATTAAAATTGTCCAAGATGTACTACTGATGTAGGTACACTAATATACATGTTGTGGCGTTGCCCCAAACTGCATCGTTACTGGGAAAGTGTATTTGATACTTTGAACTCCTTGTGCTTCACACAGGTTCATTATGATCCAAAGATAGCATTGTTAGGGATTGTACCTGAGGACACTCCCAGCTGAAATGCATGTGATGTGGCTAAGAACTATGTATATGCTTGTAAACTCATATTCCAAAAATGGATATCCAACCACTCGCCAACAATAGAGCAATGGATTAAAACAATTAATCTTAATCCAAGATGTGAGGAGTTGACATATAAACACAGGAGATGCCCCAAAAAAAAATTGTGGGGAAAATCTGGTATTGGTGGCTAGCTTCCAATCTGTCTGAGCAGTCAATTGAGCATTATAATGATAACGAGGAAAGCTAGATAGAATAGATAACTACAAATGTAAATAAATACTGTTAAAACGTAATAATTTTAATTGAATATTTAGGTCAGGTTTATAATATTTATAACAATAGTAAAAATGAACACAGTAATCTGTATCAGTCAATACTACAAACAGCGCTAAATGTTGAGGAATGACAGTGGTCAACACCACCTAACAGTTCTTAAGACAGATTCAAGATAGTTTTCAGTGCTTCAAAAGAATGTCCATGGGTGATCCTAAAGAAATAAGTAGAGTGCACCTTCCACCAATCTTCCAGATCCACCTCGTGACACACACACCCCGTAGGGGTTCACACTCACCAGAGTAATATTGAATTAAAACCTTGAATAGAAATTGCTGTATCCAAGCCAAACACTGAAATGTTGTATCCGTCAAGGAGACCTCAGAATGAGATGGGCTTCCAAAAAACAAACAAAGGGAAAGCACATAGTGTAACCCAGTTTATTTCATAAAACAAACCCTCACAAACTTGGTCCCCTCATACATTAAACGTACATCAGTTAAAAGATCACATAAGCAAACATGGAGGGTGGTTTACTTCACCGTATCCGCCGTCCGGCGTGTATCAAAAAGAACCAAGGGCTGCAATGCCTTACTTCCTCTTCCTGGTTCTCTGAGCGGTGGAACGCAAACCAGCACTCCCAGCGTGTCGTGTAGGTCACGCCCTGACGCGTTTCGTCATTGGTTGACTTCAACAGAGGGCGTGACCACACGACGCACACGCAGACTTATAATGCGTTCCAGTCCTCAACCTTAGCCAATCAGCCCGCGCCTGACAAAGCAATGGGTGCACATAACGATGACGGCTGATTACACTGAAGGCTTACTACAGGGAGAGGAATGGACCAAACAAAGTCTAACTGCATATCCTGTTATAAATCACCTGGATAGCTTCACAGAGGATTATACAAGAGATTAGGTATAATAATAATATTTAAAAGCTGAGTCTGATTCAATTAAATAAAATTAAATCAACAGAGCCTATAAATCAACAATCATAATGATAATGCATATTTATGCCGATACATATAGACAATGATTACCATAGTCATTTTAACCCATTAAGCACTATATGTAATAACTACTACATAGGTCAATACCATGGTATAGAAAAACTTTTTAGACAAAAATGTATATAATAAAAAATACTAAAAATTATATAAACATGCCATGTAGGAAGCTCCAATCTTATTTAGACAATAATAAAATAATTTAATTTTTTAAAATTTAATTTAAAAATCACTAATAAAACAATTAATATCTAATTCAACATTCAACCCTTTGGGCGACAAAGTATCTACAGAAAAAATCCATTGAGTTTCTCTCTTGGAAAGATCTCTGACCAAATTAGAGCCCCTCCATGCTGGCTTCAAATGGTCGACCCCCCAAAATTTAAGTCCCGAAGGATCCTGATTGTGAAATATTTTAAAATGAAGTGACACATTGTGGTCTTTAAAACCAATAATAATATTTGCAATGTGTTCTGACACTCTAACTTTAAGTTGGCGTTTAGTGCGGCCTATATAAATAAGCCCGCACGGGCATTGGAGGGCATACACAACATACGAAGTGTTACATGTGATGAATTCCCTGATAGTAAACTCCTTATCGTTTGAGGTAGATGTGAAGGTTTCAACAGCCCTTAATGGCCTGTTGACCTCTCTGCATGCACGACACCTCCTGCATGCAAAAAAACCATCTCTATCCCAAAAGGTAGAGGGTCTAGATGGGGGGTCCAAAACCTTCCTTACTATTTTATCAGCAAAACTCATAGCCCTTCTATAGATAAAACCAGGTTTTTGAGGCAATACTGTAGAGAGTACTTTATCCATACATAAAACATGCCAATGAGTATAAAAAATCTCTTCGACCTCCTTGTATTGGGAATGGAAGCTCGAGATAAAACTCCATTCTCTTCCTCTATCTATCTGTGCCGGTAATGGATCTCTAAGGAAATTATCCCTAGGTAATTCCGCCAACTCACAAATTAAAGAGTTTAATACCCTTTCTTTATAGCCTTTTTCTAGAAATGTATTTTTTACAATCTGGGCCTGTAGTAAAAAATCACTTCCCTCAGAGCAATTCCTTTTAACTCTGGTAATTTGTCCTTTAGGTATATTTTTCAGCCATAAAGGATGATGTCCACTGCTAACAGGTAAATAGCTATTAGAATCTGTGGCTTTAAAAAATACCTTCGTTCCCAACCTATTCTCACATCTATAAATGTGAACATCCAAGAAATGAATATCACTAGGGCTATATTCACTAGTCAATTTGATGTTATTCTTATTGTTATTAAGTTCACTTAAAAATTCTTGCAACGTGCTTAAAGGCCCCTCCCAGATAAAGAACAGATCATCAATGTATCTTTTATACATCAGGAGTTGTGGGCGTGTTATAGAGAAAATGAACTTATCCTCCCATTCCCCCATAAACAAATTTGCTATACTGGGGGCAAATTTAGCCCCCATAGCAACACCTCTTGATTGGGAATAGAAATCTCCATTGAACCAAAAAAAATTATGGTTCAAACAAAAATCAAGGGCATTCCTTAAAAAAACCTTCTGGTTGTGTGGTATATCATCACGTTTACACAATGCCCAATTCAAAGCCAGCAAGGCATCATCATGCTGGATAATGGTGTATAAGGCAGAAACATCTGCAGTTACCAAAAAAATCTCATCTTTCCCTGTAAGGTCTACTGCCTGTAACATTTGAAGTAAACTTTTGGTATCCCTCAAATAGGCACAAGTCTCTACCACACTTTTTTGGAGATAAATATCTAAATATTGTCCTAAACGGGATGTGATGGATCCAATCCCGTTGACAATAGGTCTTCCAGGGGGACATTTAACATCTTTATGGATTTTGGGGAGGGTGTAAATAGTGGGGATTCTACTACTACTAGGTACAAGATATGTCCTCTCACGATTAGTCAGAACCCCTGTAGAGTACCCCATTTCTATTAGACATTTTAAATTAATTTCATACTGGTTAGATGGATCTTTCTCCAACTTAGTATAGGTATTGGTGTCGTCTAACATCTCCATGAGTTGGTTAACATAAAATGTTTTATTCAAAATGACCACTCCTCCCCCTTTATCCGCGGGTCTAATGATTATATCTTTTCTCTCTTCAAGCATTGAGATTCCATCTAATATGTGGCGTGGATTCACCTCCTTTTTGGGTACTATGTGCTGTAAATCTCGTATCACAAGACCCTTAAATGTTTCCAATTGGTGGTTTGCGCCATTCAAAGGGTTGAAGAGAGACTTATTACGGAGCCCACTATCTAGTGCTACAGACGACAGATTAGTCGTTGGTTGGGAATTTTTGTTAAGAAAGTATTTCTTCACATTAATTTTACGTACATATTTATGTATGTCTATAAAGACATCAAACTTATTTATTGGCCTTTTCAGACCACACTTCAAACCCAAATGTAAAATATTAATTTCCTTGTGCGATAAAATTGTGTCACTCAGATTAAAAATACCACCTAATCTGGGCCTCTGCTTCTTTTTCTGGATTTTTGACCCCGCTCTGCATCCTCGCGTTCGTCTCTCCTCTGAGTGGAGTGTTGTACCTGATCCCTCTCCCAATAAGGTGGTTCTCTCCACTGAGGATCTCTGTGTTCCTGATTTTGTTGAGTATGAACCGGAGGCCTTCCCCTTCTTTGGGGATGTCCTCTGCCCCGTCTCTGCCACCCCCTCCCCCTCCCTAAAAAAGGACGGGGAGATCGATAATTAGTTCCATTTTCCCATAAAGGTTCAAACCTATTATGGACTGGAACATGATATTGCTGATTATGGGGTGTATGATAATGGGCACTGCTAGGTCCCTCTCTCACTGAACTCCCTCTACCATAATCCCCATTAGATCTAATTGGCGTAGAGTGGTCCCTCGGTGGACGTGGTGGGATATCACTCCTCCTCATATCATTTATAATGGGGACATTGGTAATTAACTGAGGGGGTCTTACTGCAGGGTCATCAGAGTGAATATTCTCACCATTAATTTCCCTATTATCTGCAGTCCTATTTTGCTGCCAAAGATACACAGAATTAGAACGGAAGTCTCCCAAATCACGGTGAAACTTTTTTATTTTCTTTTTCTGGGTATCCTTGTCCACCTTTTCAAGTTTTTTCTTTATCCGAATATTAAAATCAGATACCTGCTGTGAATCTTTAATCGGATCTAACTGCAATTTAAGATCATTGATCCTGCTCTCAAGTTTAGACATTTTTTTCCTTTTACGTTTCAGGATAAGATCTTGAAGTTTAAAACCCATAGTATTAAAAAAATCATACCATTCATTCATGGATTCAGGATCATCAAGACCATCTTGGGGAACTACTTCCCAACGAAGACTTCTAATTATAATTTTTTCTTTTATATAATACTCTAATGTGCAAATGTCCCACCACGTGCGGACTTGCTTCTCAAGTACATTACCTTGTGCAGTCATTACACCATTAAAATTAACCTGTGCAGTGGTTTGCTCGTTAACTGAAAATACATTAGCAATATCAATCGTTCTACTACTTAAAAATTGCAAAACATCCATGGCTGTCAAGAAAAATGATCACTAGAATTTAAAAAGAGTGTATAAAAAGGCCTATAATACACCGCTCAGCGCCTATGGATAACACGTATTGCAATTTACCACAAAGATGAATGACCACAATAGTTATCCACAAGTGGGTAATGAATGTTGACAAAAATATTTTAAAAAAATAAATAATTAAAAATATATAAAACTAAGCTGCTGTTTAAAACATGGCAAAATATATATAACAATAGTAAAAATGAACACAGTAATCTGTATCAGTCAATACTACAAACAGCGCTAAATGTTGAGGAATGACAGTGGTCAACACCACCTAACAGTTCTTAAGACAGATTCAAGATAGTTTTCAGTGCTTCAAAAGAATGTCCATGGGTGATCCTAAAGAAATAAGTAGAGTGCACCTTCCACCAATCTTCCAGATCCACCTCGTGACACACACACCCCGTAGGGGTTCACACTCACCAGAGTAATATTGAATTAAAACCTTGAATAGAAATTGCTGTATCCAAGCCAAACACTGAAATGTTGTATCCGTCAAGGAGACCTCAGAATGAGATGGGCTTCCAAAAAACAAACAAAGGGAAAGCACATAGTGTAACCCAGTTTATTTCATAAAACAAACCCTCACAAACTTGGTCCCCTCATACATTAAACGTACATCAGTTAAAAGATCACATAAGCAAACATGGAGGGTGGTTTACTTCACCGTATCCGCCGTCCGGCGTGTATCAAAAAGAACCAAGGGCTGCAATGCCTTACTTCCTCTTCCTGGTTCTCTGAGCGGTGGAACGCAAACCAGCACTCCCAGCGTGTCGTGTAGGTCACGCCCTGACGCGTTTCGTCATTGGTTGACTTCAACAGAGGGCGTGACCACACGACGCACACGCAGACTTATAATGCGTTCCAGTCCTCAACCTTAGCCAATCAGCCCGCGCCTGACAAAGCAATGGGTGCACATAACGATGACGGCTGATTACACTGAAGGCTTACTACAGGGAGAGGAATGGACCAAACAAAGTCTAACTGCATATCCTGTTATAAATCACCTGGATAGCTTCACAGGGGATTATACAAGAGATTAGGTATAATAATAATATTTAAAAGCTGAGTCTGATTCAATTAAATAAAATTAAATCAACAGAGCCTATAAATCAACAATCATAATGATAATGCATATTTATGCCGATACATATAGACAATGATTACCATAGTCATTTTAACCCATTAAGCACTATATGTAATAACTACTACATAGGTCAATACCATGGTATAGAAAAACTTTTTAGACAAAAATTTATATAATAAAAAATACTAAAAATTATATAAACATGCCATGTAGGAAGCTCCAATCTTATTTAGACAATAATAAAATAATTTAATTTTTTAAAATTTAATTTAAAAATCACTAATAAAACAATTAATATCTAATTCAACATTCAACCCTTTGGGCGACAAAGTATCTACAGAAAAAATCCATTGAGTTTCTCTCTTGGAAAGATCTCTGACCAAATTAGAGCCCCTCCATGCTGGCTTCAAATGGTCGACCCCCCAAAATTTAAGTCCCGAAGGATCCTGATTGTGAAATATTTTAAAATGAAGTGACACATTGTGGTCTTTAAAACCAATAATAATATTTGCAATGTGTTCTGACACTCTAACTTTAAGTTGGCGTTTAGTGCGGCCTATATAAATAAGCCCGCACGGGCATTGGAGGGCATACACAACATACGAAGTGTTACATGTGATGAATTCCCTGATAGTAAACTCCTTATCGTTTGAGGTAGATGTGAAGGTTTCAACAGCCCTTAATGGCCTGTTGACCTCTCTGCATGCACGACACCTCCTGCATGCAAAAAAACCATCTCTATCCCAAAAGGTAGAGGGTCTAGATGGGGGGTCCAAAACCTTCCTTACTATTTTATCAGCAAAACTCATAGCCCTTCTATAGATAAAACCAGGTTTTTGAGGCAATACTGTAGAGAGTACTTTATCCATACATAAAACATGCCAATGAGTATAAAAAATCTCTTCGACCTCCTTGTATTGGGAATGGAAGCTCGAGATAAAACTCCATTCTCTTCCTCTATCTATCTGTGCCGGTAATGGATCTCTAAGGAAATTATCCCTAGGTAATTCCGCCAACTCACAAATTAAAGAGTTTAATACCCTTTCTTTATAGCCTTTTTCTAGAAATTTATTTTTTACAATCTGGGCCTGTAGTAAAAAATCACTTCCCTCAGAGCAATTCCTTTTAACTCTGGTAATTTGTCCTTTAGGTATATTTTTCAGCCATAAAGGATGATGTCCACTGCTAACAGGTAAATAGCTATTAGAATCTGTGGCTTTAAAAAATACCTTCGTTCCCAACCTATTCTCACATCTATAAATGTGAACATCCAAGAAATGAATATCACTAGGGCTATATTCACTAGTCAATTTGATGTTATTCTTATTGTTATTAAGTTCACTTAAAAATTCTTGCAACGTGCTTAAAGGCCCCTCCCAGATAAAGAACAGATCATCAATGTATCTTTTATACATCAGGAGTTGTGGGCGTGTTATAGAGAAAATGAACTTATCCTCCCATTCCCCCATAAACAAATTTGCTATACTGGGGGCAAATTTAGCCCCCATAGCAACACCTCTTGATTGGGAATAGAAATCTCCATTGAGGGGCGTGGCCTGGACATGACTGTGTGAGGCTGTTTTTTCTTGGAGCTCCCGGCCCCAGGCCCTCCTAAACCGGCAGAGGGACGTTAAATACCAGTATGTACCCGGCCAAAAAGTATAGTACCAGGTCAGCAACTAGAGGAACAACCTACAGGAAGACCCAGAACGAAATTAGCAGATATTTCAAGAGTCTGCAGGACGGATCCCCTGGGACCAGAGCAACGGCACCACGAGGCTCCACACCGGGAACTGCACGGAAGGCCCAGGCACAATCCTCTGGTGACATCTTACCTGACTCCATCGTAACAGCGCCGGAGGCACACCACGATCCGGAGATGTCGTCTGACCCACAACTAGAGGCCGAGATACAGGAGCAGGACATCCGTGCCCTGCTGATGGCCCTCCCCACCCGGGCGGACATAGAGGCCCTCCCGACCCGGACGGACATCGAATCCCTTATCCTCCGTTTGGAGGAGACGCACAGGCGAGATATCCAGGAGGTGCGGGGCGAGGTGTCCACACTCGCGGAACGAGTGACCTTGGGAGAGACCTCGGTGGCCTCCCTGGAGGTCAGGGTGACGGCCTTGGAGCGTTCCAGAGACTTGCACCGGGAGACCGCGGTAGACCTACAGCTCCACCTGGAGGACATCGAGGACAGGAGCAGACGCGGTAACCTCCGGATACGTGGCCTGCCGGAGATGGCTGACGGGGAAGACCTCGGAAGCACGATGCGGGAGCTATTCCGGTCAGTCCTAGGGGAACCGGAGGTGGAGATACTGCTAGACAGGGCCCATAGAGCCCTAGGCCCCAGACCAACAGATCCTAGTAGGCCGCGTGACGTCATATGCCGGCTCCATCGCTATGCCCAGAAGGAGGTGATTCTACGGCGGGCGTGGGACCGTGGAGATGTGGAGGTGGAAGGCGTCCCGGTGAAGATCCTGCCTGACCTCTCCAGAGCGACGCTACGTCGCAGGGCCCTGCTGCGTCCCCTCCTAGAGCTGGCCAAACAGAGGGGACTTACCTACCGCTGGGGATACCCATTATCGGTATCCTTCCGGAGTGACTCCGGCTCCTTTACCTTACAGACCCCGGCGGACCTCCCTGAGCTGTTTCGCTTCATGGATGTGGAGCCCATCCAGATCCCCGACTGGCTGCAGTTGCTGCCGCGTCCCACCGGACGATCGGGTTTCTCGGCACAACGTGGCCCCTTTCCACCCCGCCAGCAGAGGGGCCGACGGAGGAACCGATCTAGACCCCGGGAGGGATCACGTGAGTAGGCCGTAGGCCACATTCGCATATATATGCCTCCATCCCCCCCCTTCCCCATTTGGCAGTAAATGCTGACCGTGTCCTCCCGGGCGCCCCCTCCCCCTTTTGACGCACAATGTGAATCTGGGCCTTCTCCCGGGGAGGTCTGCGGATCTTTGATTCCCTTGAGGAATGCGGGGGACGCCGGATTCTTAGGCTAATGCCGCCCCCCCCCCCGGGCGCCCGAGGGCCAGGTGCTGTCACCCATACATGAGACACTGACATTTGACGTGGCAGAGATGGGACACCGATTCGGCCTGCTCAGGAGAAAAGGTACTTTTAGGAATAGCCGCCACGATGCTACTGGAGATCTGTTCTGTGTTACTGTTTGGGTGGGGGGTTTTTGGGGGGAGATGAGGGACTTTGCAATTTTATTCCTGATCCGGGAAGTAGACCCCCGCTTTGCGGTTGAGGAGATCGTGACTACCTTCAGCCTAATGAAGAACGCTGAAGCCCCCCGAGATCTGGGCGGGGACGGCGCCACGTTGGGTCACAGTCCGCACTTGCAGGGGAACTGTGTTGTGCTTGGGAGGGGGAGGGCAGTTGCAGTTTGAGTCTGCTTGTTGGGAGGCGGGGATGGATGGATACCGATTGACAGTTCTGGGGTTTTTTGATTTTTGACGTTTGACTTTTGACTTTTGACCATTGATCCTTGCATTTTTACTGTTGGTCATCAATGTCAGGTTTCCTGTGATGCTGCTGCTGTTCGTTAGTAAGCAAAAAGTTTGAACACAATGTTATACTTTTGTTGTGGCCTTTGTTTTTGTTTTGTTTTTTCACTTTACGTATATATGTTTTTTATTTTATTTTATTTACATTACCGGTATTTGCCTTTTTCAGCTGACAGACACGGGGAGGGAGGGGCGGGGAGTTCGCATCTCGGTCCTGAACACCCACCACCCCACTTAGGACGGCGCTCAATACCCCGGGGGCCTTCTTTTTAGGGACCTCCGGCGAGTGCCATTGCCAGTTAGGCTGTTTTAGACTCCTATTATTGCTGCCTGCCTAGGGGCAGCTCTCTCTTTCTTTCGCTACCCACTCTTTAACTGTATTTCTCTACACCTAGTCCCTATATCTCTGATTTTTTCTCCCCCCCCATCCCTTATCCTCTCCCCCTCTGTACCTTACTCTAACCCCCCCCCCTTTTTGGTGCTGTTTGTCGCTGTGAGCTGCGGGCATGGACTTGCTTAATGTAATCTCCTTGAATGTCAAGGGCCTAAACATCCCGGAGAAGCGGAGGATGCTGCTCAATGACATGCGCCGCGCGAGAGTAGATATCATGATGTTACAGGAAACGCACTTCAGAGACACTAAATTACCACTACTTAAGAACAGACTGTACCCCCTGGCCTACCACTCTGCCTATGCACAGGCCAAATCTAGGGGGGTATCCATCCTTATCTCCGCCAGAGTCCCTTGGAGGCTGGTGGATGTTCAAACAGATGGAGAGGGCCGCTTCCTGTTTTTGAAGGGCCTGATTGGAGATAGGAAGGTGACATTGGCGAACATGTATGCGCCCAACGTTCATCAAGACACTTTTCTTAAGAGACAGATAGACAGGCTGGGGCATTACACTGAGGGACAGCTCATTGTAGGAGGCGACTTGAATATACCCCTATCGCCGGCGGAGGATACCTCTACCGGTACGTCCTCCACTTCACGAGACGTCCGTAAACGCATAGGCTCAACACTGCACACTGCACAGTTAGTAGATACCTGGAGACTTTTCCACCCGGGAGAACGGGATTATTCCTTTTACTCCAAGCCGCATAAGTCATACTCCCGTATCGACTATTTCCTAGTACCCCACGGACAACTACACGCGGTCAAGGACACCTCAATTGGCTCGATAACATGGTCGGACCACGCCCCGATAGGGATGAGGTATGCGCTATCAGACACCATAGAGGGACGACGCCCGGTGTGGCGACTTAATGAGAGTCTTCTGCAGGAGCCGGAGGTTCTTGCGGAGGTGACGGCGGAGGTAGGCCACTACTTCGACACTAATGCCACAGCTGACAGCGACCCCGGCCTTGTGTGGGAGGCACACAAGGCTGTGATTAGGGGGGTGCTCATAAAACACGGGGCCAGACTGAAGCGTGAGCGGACGGCGAAACTGACACTACTTCTGACCAACCTGCAGGCCTTGGAAAACTCACACAAGACAAGCCCGACTAGACAACTGGAGACGGAACTAGACATGACCCGACGCCAGATCACGGACATCTTGCAATTCAAGGCGAAAGCTGCTATGCAGATTTGCCGTAGGAAAGTGTATGAGTCTGGTAACAAATGTGGCAGACTCTTAGCACAGACCCTGAAATCACAACGAATGGCGTCGTATATACCACATGTGGTTTCCCCCTCTGGACAGAAGGTATCCCTACCCCACCGGATTACGCAGGAATTCCGATCCTTCTATAGCTCCCTGTACAACCTACACGCGCCCGACCCCGCTCTTGACTCCACGCAGACCTATCTTGAGGGGTCCCTTATGCCTAAGCTACCAACGGACATACAGGAGGCCCTGGAAGAACCCATCACTAGTCCCGAACTGCAACTTGCTCTTAAAAATACAAAGCCTGGTAAGGCCCCGGGGCCAGACGGTCTCACCACTCAATACTATAGAGCCCTCCTTCCCTCACTGAGCCCATATATGGTGAAACTTTTTAACGCACTAGGTACGGGAAAGTCCTTTCATACCAATACACTGCAGGCACAGATCTCGGTTATACCGAAAGAGGGTAAAGACCCATCTCAATGCGGGAGCTACCGGCCCATATCCCTCCTGAACGTGGACCTTAAATTGTTTACCAAAATCCTTACGTCCAGACTCCAGGGCCACCTACCCCACCTGGTCCACTTGGATCAGGTGGGTTTTGTCCCAGCCAGGGAGGCCAGGGATAATACCACCAAGGTCCTCAACCTGCTGCATATAGCGGTAAGCGATAAGACACCGTGCGTGCTGCTGGGGACGGACGCCGAAAAGGCGTTTGACCGAGTGGATTGGAGATTCATGTTTGCGACACTGCGATACGTGGGCCTGGGGGATCGGATGATGAGGTGGGTAGCGGCGGTTTACTCGAACCCGACGGCCAGGGTCAGAGCGAATGGAGTCCTCTCGGAACCACTTCCAATAATGAATGGGACACGGCAGGGTTGTCCCCTGTCGCCCCTGCTCTTCGCTCTGACCCTGGAACCCTTTTTGTGCCATGTACGGAATAACACTGGCATCACTGGGGTGAACGCCGGTGGTACACAGCATAAAGTGTCGGCCTACGCCGACGACCTAATGTTCACGCTTACAAGCCCCTCTGCTTCTCTTCCGCGCCTCCTGTGTGAGTTTGACACATACGGTAAGCTTTCCAACCTGAAGATAAATCTCTCCAAATCGGAGGCTATGGGGGTGGGGCTCCCTCCACACCAATTGGCAAGGCTTAAAACCAGTTTCAACCTGAAATGGACAGAGGATGCCCTGAAATACCTGGGCACCTATATCCCTGCATCGCTCTCCCGCCTATTTAAGCTTAATTTCCCCCCGCTTCTAACGAAAGTACAGAAGCTCCTGGACCAATGGGACAGTGGACTGCATTCGTGGTTGGGCCGCTGTAACATTCTTAAGATGTCAATCTTACCCAAATTCCTTTATATACTGCAGGCCCTCCCGATCTCCATTCCGGGATCCTTCTTTAAACAGATCCACTCGGTCTTTACTAGATTCCTTTGGGCAGGGAAAAACCCGCGCCTTAACAGGAATACGCTTTCCCTCCCGAAGCTACACGGAGGCTTGGCCATGCCGGATATTCGGGTTTATTACCAAGCGGTTCACCTCAGCAGGCTCCTAGACTGGTGCCGACATAGGGACGCCAAGCTCTGGACGCAAATTGAGCAGTCACGGAGCATGGTGCCCCTCCGTAGAGCACCATGGTGCCACGCGGCCCTGCCCTCGGAGCTTAAACGACACCCGCTGATAGGTACGACGGTCAAGATTTGCGCACAACTGTTGTCAAAACCCTCAATTTCGACTCCTGACTCACCACTGAGACCTGTGTTGGGGCACCCTCACTTTATGCCGGGCATCCAAGATAGGAGGTTTCTCGATTTACAAGCGGCGGGACATTATCAGGCGGCGCATTTCAGTACTATGGGACGGTGGAAAACGATCGCAGAACTATTAGACCGTACGGGACCATACAAACTAGACTTCATGCGAGCACATCAGCTCAGTCACTTCCTGCAGAGCCAGCCACCCCCCCAAGATGCCACCCGTTCCACGTCCACAGTGCTAGAGGAACTCTGCATGGAATCAGGGACGCTCCCTCATTCCTTATCCTTGACGTATGACATGTTGATTACGCCACAAGCGGGCAGCCCCATACCATACCTAACTAAGTGGGAGAGGGACCTGAATTGTCATTTCACCGAAGGGAAGAAGAAACAGATACTTCACTTTGCCCATAAATCCTCTCTGTGTTCTAGATTCCAGGAGACTAATTACAAAATCCTCACTAGGTGGTACAGGACCCCCGCCCTCCTGCATACTCTCTTCCCGGCGTCTTCGGATCTTTGCTGGAGATGCCGGGAGGAGAAAGGAACCCTCCTGCATATCTTTTGGTCCTGCCCCCGACTGCGGAATTTCTGGGGGGAGGTCCGACGAATTACCCAGGACTTCACCGACCGTGAAGTGCCAGACGACCCAGCCTATTTCCTACTCCACGCAACAGATACACCGTTGCGAACCTACCAAAAATCAGTTGTGAGACATCTGCTGGACGCTGCTAAGACATGCATCCCCCTTCACTGGCAATCACCCCACCCGCCGTCCATCTCCCTCTGGCTTAAAAAGGTAGACGACATATGCCAGCTGGAGGACCTGATCCTTACCAGCCAAGAGCGACAGGAGACTTTTAAAAAGACCTGGCAGTTGTGGAACGCGTTCAAATACTCCGTGGAGGGTCAGAGACTTAGAGGCGTGGACGAGACAGTCATTTAGATTAAACGGCGGCTACCCGTCCGGGCCTACCGACTCTACTGATGACCGACTGGGGATGCCAATGACCAGCTGGGGAATCTACGGAGGGGTGGGATCCCCCCTCCCCCCCCCCTCTACCATATCCCTGCTCGCACTCACAGCTCCTTCCCCCCCTTCAATCTCCTCCCCCCCCCATTCTTCCATCTCCCTCTACCTTTTCTCATATTTTCTGTTTCTCTAATCTTGTATTTCTCTTCTTTTGTATTTGTATAAAACAAAAAAAAAAAGTTGAGGGGCTGGCCCTGCAGGACCGGATTATTTAGGGTAAGCTTCTGGGGTGGGATTCCCGTTTGCCCCGGGGTAGGGGGTGGCGGGGACTACGCCTGGGGCCATAGTGTGGGCCATCCACACACATGCTGTTCCCCTGACGCGCACATAACCACACATCCCCCTTTGGGGGATGTCGGATAACGGACCATACATGAACACCTATGGCAGGCATTGTCTGTATGTGTATGTATATGTATGTATGTATATGTATATATAGGTATATATATGTTGCTATAATTGAATAGAATACACCCGCCTGTACCAGTGATTGCCGCGTGTGCTATGTATTATACTGTATGTGCTGTATTGGTCCGTGCAGAGCGGTCTCTCTGTTACAAATAAACAAATTTAAAAAAAAAAAAAGAAATCTCCATTGAACCAAAAAAAATTATGGTTCAAACAAAAATCAAGGGCATTCCTTAAAAAAACCTTCTGGTTGTGTGGTATATCATCACGTTTACACAATGCCCAATTCAAAGCCAGCAAGGCATCATCATGCTGGATAATGGTGTATAAGGCAGAAACATCTGCAGTTACCAAAAAAATCTCATCTTTCCCTGTAAGGTCTACTGCCTGTAACATTTGAAGTAAACTTTTGGTATCCCTCAAATAGGCACGAGTCTCTACCACACTTTTTTGGAGATAAATATCTAAATATTGTCCTAAACGGGATGTGATGGATCCAATCCCGTTGACAATAGGTCTTCCAGGGGGACATTTAACATCTTTATGGATTTTGGGGAGGGTGTAAATAGTGGGGATTCTACTACTACTAGGTACAAGATATGTCCTCTCACGATTAGTCAGAACCCCTGTAGAGTACCCCATTTCTATTAGACATTTTAAATTAATTTCATACTGGTTAGATGGATCTTTCTCCAACTTAGTATAGGTATTGGTGTCGTCTAACATCTCCATGAGTTGGTTAACATAAAATGTTTTATTCAAAATGACCACTCCTCCCCCTTTATCCGCAGGTCTAATGATTATATCTTTTCTCTCTTCAAGCATTGAGATTCCATCTAATATGTGGCGTGGATTCACCTCCTTTTTGGGTACTATGTGCTGTAAATCTCGTATCACAAGACCCTTAAATGTTTCCAATTGGTGGTTTGCGCCATTCAAAGGGTTGAAGAGAGACTTATTACGGAGCCCACTATCTAGTGCTACAGACGACAGATTAGTCGTTGGTTGGGAATTTTTGTTAAGAAAGTATTTCTTCACATTAATTTTACGTACATATTTATGTATGTCTATAAAGACATCAAACTTATTTATTGGCCTTTTCAGACCACACTTCAAACCCAAATGTAAAATATTAATTTCCTTGTGCGATAAAATTGTGTCACTCAGATTAAAAATACCACCTAATCTGGGCCTCTGCTTCTTTTTCTGGATTTTTGACCCCGCTCTGCATCCTCGCGTTCGTCTCTCCTCTGAGTGGAGTGTTGTACCTGATCCCTCTCCCAATAAGGTGGTTCTCTCCACTGAGGATCTCTGTGTTCCTGATTTTGTTGAGTATGAACCGGAGGCCTTCCCCTTCTTTGGGGATGTCCTCTGCCCCGTCTCTGCCACCCCCTCCCCCTCCCTAAAAAAGGACGGGGAGATCGATAATTAGTTCCATTTTCCCATAAAGGTTCAAACCTATTATGGACTGGAACATGATATTGCTGATTATGGGGTGTATGATAATGGGCACTGCTAGGTCCCTCTCTCACTGAACTCCCTCTACCATAATCCCCATTAGATCTAATTGGCGTAGAGTGGTCCCTCGGTGGACGTGGTGGGATATCACTCCTCCTCATATCATTTATAATGGGGACATTGGTAATTAACTGAGGGGGTCTTACTGCAGGGTCATCAGAGTGAATATTCTCACCATTAATTTCCCTATTATCTGCAGTCCTATTTTGCTGCCAAAGATACACAGAATTAGAACGGAAGTCTCCCAAATCACGGTGAAACTTTTTTATTTTCTTTTTCTGGGTATCCTTGTCCACCTTTTCAAGTTTTTTCTTTATCCGAATATTAAAATCAGATACCTGCTGTGAATCTTTAATCGGATCTAACTGCAATTTAAGATCATTGATCCTGCTCTCAAGTTTAGACATTTTTTTCCTTTTACGTTTCAGGATAAGATCTTGAAGTTTAAAACCCATAGTATTAAAAAAATCATACCATTCATTCATGGATTCAGGATCATCAAGACCATCTTGGGGAACTACTTCCCAACGAAGACTTCTAATTATAATTTTTTCTTTTATATAATACTCTAATGTGCAAATGTCCCACCACGTGCGGACTTGCTTCTCAAGTACATTACCTAGTGCAGTCATTACACCATTAAAATTAACCTGTGCAGTGGTTTGCTCGTTAACTGAAAATACATTAGCAATATCAATCGTTCTACTACTTAAAAATTGCAAAACATCCATGGCTGCCAAGAAAAATGATCACTAGAATTTAAAAAGAGTGTATAAAAAGGCCTATAATACACCGCTCAGCGCCTATGGATAACACGTATTGCAATTTACCACAAAGATGAATGACCACAATAGTTATCCACAAGTGGGTAATGAATGTTGACAAAAATATTTTTTAAAAATAAATAATTAAAAATATATAAAACTAAGCTGCTGTTTAAAACATGGCAAAATATATATAACAATAGTAAAAATGAACACAGTAATCTGTATCAGTCAATACTACAAACAGCGCTAAATGTTGAGGAATGACAGTGGTCAACACCACCTAACAGTTCTTAAGACAGATTCAAGATAGTTTTCAGTGCTTCAAAAGAATGTCCATGGGTGATCCTAAAGAAATAAGTAGAGTGCACCTTCCACCAATCTTCCAGATCCACCTCGTGACACACACACCCCGTAGGGGTTCACACTCACCAGAGTAATATTGAATTAAAACCTTGAATAGAAATTGCTGTATCCAAGCCAAACACTGAAATGTTGTATCCGTCAAGGAGACCTCAGAATGAGATGGGCTTCCAAAAAACAAACAAAGGGAAAGCACATAGTGTAACCCAGTTTATTTCATAAAACAAACCCTCACAAACTTGGTCCCCTCATACATTAAACGTACATCAGTTAAAAGATCACATAAGCAAACATGGAGGGTGGTTTACTTCACCGTATCCGCCGTCCGGCGTGTATCAAAAAGAACCAAGGGCTGCAATGCCTTACTTCCTCTTCCTGGTTCTCTGAGCGGTGGAACGCAAACCAGCACTCCCAGCGTGTCGTGTAGGTCACGCCCTGACGCGTTTCGTCATTGGTTGACTTCAACAGAGGGCGTGACCACACGACGCACACGCAGACTTATAATGCGTTCCAGTCCTCAACCTTAGCCAATCAGCCCGCGCCTGACAAAGCAATGGGTGCACATAACGATGACGGCTGATTACACTGAAGGCTTACTACAGGGAGAGGAATGGACCAAACAAAGTCTAACTGCATATCCTGTTATAAATCACCTGGATAGCTTCACAGGGGATTATACAAGAGATTAGGTATAATAATAATATTTAAAAGCTGAGTCTGATTCAATTAAATAAAATTAAATCAACAGAGCCTATAAATCAACAATCATAATGATAATGCATATTTATGCCGATACATATAGACAATGATTACCATAGTCATTTTAACCCATTAAGCACTATATGTAATAACTACTACATAGGTCAATACCATGGTATAGAAAAACTTTTTAGACAAAAATTTATATAATAAAAAATACTAAAAATTATATAAACATGCCATGTAGGAAGCTCCAATCTTATTTAGACAATAATAAAATAATTTAATTTTTTAAAATTTAATTTAAAAATCACTAATAAAACAATTAATATCTAATTCAACATTCAACCCTTTGGGCGACAAAGTATCTACAGAAAAAATCCATTCAGTTTCTCTCTTGGATACAGCAATTTCTATTCAAGGTTTTAATTCAATATTACTCTGGTGTGTGTGAACCCCTACGGGGTGTGTGTGTCACGAGGTGGATCTGGAAGATTGGTGGAAGGTGCACTCTACTTATTTCTTTAGGATCACCCATGGACATTCTTTTGAAGCACTGAAAACTATCTTGAATCTGTCTTAAGAACTGTTAGGTGGTGTTGACCACTGTCATTCCTCAACATTTAGCGCTGTTTGTAGTATTGACTGATACAGATTACTGTGTTCATTTTTACTATTGTTATATATATTTTGCCATGTTTTAAACAGCAGCTTAGTTTTATATATTTTTAATTATTTATTTTTTAAAAATATTTTTGTCAACATTCATTACCCACTTGTGGATAACTATTGTGGTCATTCATCTTTGTGGTAAATTGCAATACGTGTTATCCATAGGCGCTGAGCGGTGTATTATAGGCCTTTTTATACACTCTTTTTAAATTCTAGTGATCATTTTTCTTGGCAGCCATGGATGTTTTGCAATTTTTAAGTAGTAGAACGATTGATATTGCTAATGTATTTTCAGTTAACGAGCAAACCACTGCACAGGTTAATTTTAATGGTGTAATGACTGCACTAGGTAATGTACTTGAGAAGCAAGTCCGCACGTGGTGGGACATTTGCACATTAGAGTATTATATAAAAGAAAAAATTATAATTAGAAGTCTTCGTTGGGAAGTAGTTCCCCAAGATGGTCTTGATGATCCTGAATCCATGAATGAATGGTATGATTTTTTTAATACTATGGGTTTTAAACTTCAAGATCTTATCCTGAAACGTAAAAGGAAAAAAATGTCTAAACTTGAGAGCAGGATCAATGATCTTAAATTGCAGTTAGATCCGATTAAAGATTCACAGCAGGTATCTGATTTTAATATTCGGATAAAGAAAAAACTTGAAAAGGTGGACAAGGATACCCAGAAAAAGAAAATAAAAAAGTTTCACCGTGATTTGGGAGACTTCCGTTCTAATTCTGTGTATCTTTGGCAGCAAAATAGGACTGCAGATAATAGGGAAATTAATGGTGAGAATATTCACTCTGATGACCCTGCAGTAAGACCCCCTCAGTTAATTACCAATGTCCCCATTATAAATGATATGAGGAGGAGTGATATCCCACCACGTCCACCGAGGGACCACTCTACGCCAATTAGATCTAATGGGGATTATGGTAGAGGGAGTTCAGTGAGAGAGGGACCTAGCAGTGCCCATTATCATACACCCCATAATCAGCAATATCATGTTCCAGTCCATAATAGGTTTGAACCTTTATGGGAAAATGGAACTAATTATCGATCTCCCCGTCCTTTTTTAGGGAGGGGGAGGGGGTGGCAGAGACGGGGCAGAGGACATCCCCAAAGAAGGGGAAGGCCTCCGGTTCATACTCAACAAAATCAGGAACACAGAGATCCTCAGTGGAGAGAACCACCTTATTGGGAGAGGGATCAGGTACAACACTCCACTCAGAGGAGAGACGAACGCGAGGATGCAGAGCGGGGTCAAAAATCCAGAAAAAGAAGCAGAGGCCCAGATTAGGTGGTATTTTTAATCTGAGTGACACAATTTTATCGCACAAGGAAATTAATATTTTACATTTGGGTTTGAAGTGTGGTCTGAAAAGGCCAATAAATAAGTTTGATGTCTTTATAGACATACATAAATATGTACGTAAAATTAATGTGAAGAAATACTTTCTTAACAAAAATTCCCAACCAACGACTAATCTGTCGTCTGTAGCACTAGATAGTGGGCTCCGTAATAAGTCTCTCTTCAACCCTTTGAATGGCGCAAACCACCAATTGGAAACATTTAAGGGTCTTGTGATACGAGATTTACAGCACATAGTACCCAAAAAGGAGGTGAATCCACGCCACATATTAGATGGAATCTCAATGCTTGAAGAGAGAAAAGATATAATCATTAGACCCGCGGATAAAGGGGGAGGAGTGGTCATTTTGAATAAAACATTTTATGTTAACCAACTCATGGAGATGTTAGACGACACCAATACCTATACTAAGTTGGAGAAAGATCCATCTAACCAGTATGAAATTAATTTAAAATGTCTAATAGAAATGGGGTACTCTACAGGGGTTCTGACTAATCGTGAGAGGACATATCTTGTACCTAGTAGTAGTAGAATCCCCACTATTTACACCCTCCCCAAAATCCATAAAGATGTTAAATGTCCCCCTGGAAGACCTATTGTCAACGGGATTGGATCCATCACATCCCGTTTAGGACAATATTTAGATATTTATCTCCAAAAAAGTGTGGTAGAGACTCGTGCCTATTTGAGGGATACCAAAAGTTTACTTCAAATGTTACAGGCAGTAGACCTTACAGGGAAAGATGAGATTTTTTTGGTAACTGCAGATGTTTCTGCCTTATACACCATTATCCAGCATGATGATGCCTTGCTGGCTTTGAATTGGGCATTGTGTAAACGTGATGATATACCACACAACCAGAAGGTTTTTTTAAGGAATGCCCTTGATTTTTGTTTGAACCATAATTTTTTTTGGTTCAATGGAGATTTCTATTCCCAATCAAGAGGTGTTGCTATGGGGGCTAAATTTGCCCCCAGTATAGCAAATTTGTTTATGGGGGAATGGGAGGATAAGTTCATTTTCTCTATAACACGCCCACAACTCCTGATGTATAAAAGATACATTGATGATCTGTTCTTTATCTGGGAGGGGCCTTTAAGCACGTTGCAAGAATTTTTAAGTGAACTTAATAACAATAAGAATAACATCAAATTGACTAGTGAATATAGCCCTAGTGATATTCATTTCTTGGATGTTCACATTTATAGATGTGAGAATAGGTTGGGAACGAAGGTATTTTTTAAAGCCACAGATTCTAATAGCTATTTACCTGTTAGCAGTGGACATCATCCTTTATGGCTGAAAAATATACCTAAAGGACAAATTACCAGAGTTAAAAGGAATTGCTCTGAGGGAAGTGATTTTTTACTACAGGCCCAGATTGTAAAAAATACATTTCTAGAAAAAGGCTATAAAGAAAGGGTATTAAACTCTTTAATTTGTGAGTTGGCGGAATTACCTAGGGATAATTTCCTTAGAGATCCATTACCGGCACAGATAGATAGAGGAAGAGAATGGAGTTTTATCTCGAGCTTCCATTCCCAATACAAGGAGGTCGAAGAGATTTTTTATACTCATTGGCATGTTTTATGTATGGATAAAGTACTCTCTACAGTATTGCCTCAAAAACCTGGTTTTATCTATAGAAGGGCTATGAGTTTTGCTGATAAAATAGTAAGGAAGGTTTTGGACCCCCCATCTAGACCCTCTACCTTTTGGGATAGAGATGGTTTTTTTGCATGCAGGAGGTGTCGTGCATGCAGAGAGGTCAACAGGCCATTAAGGGCTGTTGAAACCTTCACATCTACCTCAAACGATAAGGAGTTTACTATCAGGGAATTCATCACATGTAACACTTCGTATGTTGTGTATGCCCTCCAATGCCCGTGCGGGCTTATTTATATAGGCCGCACTAAACGCCAACTTAAAGTTAGAGTGTCAGAACACATTGCAAATATTATTATTGGTTTTAAAGACCACAATGTGTCACTTCATTTTAAAATATTTCACAATCAGGATCCTTCGGGACTTAAATTTTGGGGGGTCGACCATTTGAAGCCAGCATGGAGGGGCTCTAATTTGGTCAGAGATCTTTCCAAGAGAGAAACTCAATGGATTTTTTCTGTAGATACTTTGTCGCCCAAAGGGTTGAATGTTGAATTAGATATTAATTGTTTTATTAGTGATTTTTAAATTAAATTTTAAAAAATTAAATTATTTTATTATTGTCTAAATAAGATTGGAGCTTCCTACATGGCATGTTTATATAATTTTTAGTATTTTTTATTATATAAATTTTTGTCTAAAAAGTTTTTCTATACCATGGTATTGACCTATGTAGTAGTTATTACATATAGTGCTTAATGGGTTAAAATGACTATGGTAATCATTGTCTATATGTATCGGCATAAATATGCATTATCATTATGATTGTTGATTTATAGGCTCTGTTGATTTAATTTTATTTAATT
Organism: Rana muscosa; assembly: GCA_029206835.1. Classification (NCBI taxonomy): domain Eukaryota; kingdom Metazoa; phylum Chordata; class Amphibia; order Anura; family Ranidae; genus Rana; species Rana muscosa. The sequence goes on from CM055119.1 coordinate 337,769,846, forward strand.
GAATCAGACTCAGCTTTTAAATATTATTATTATACCTAATCTCTTGTATAATCCCCTGTGAAGCTATCCAGGTGATTTATAACAGGATATGCAGTTAGACTTTGTTTGGTCCATTCCTCTCCCTGTAGTAAGCCTTCAGTGTAATCAGCCGTCATCGTTATGTGCACCCATTGCTTTGTCAGGCGCGGGCTGATTGGCTAAGGTTGAGGACTGGAACGCATTATAAGTCTGCGTGTGCGTCGTGTGGTCACGCCCTCTGTTGAAGTCAACCAATGACGAAACGCGTCAGGGCGTGACCTACACGACACGCTGGGAGTGCTGGTTTGCGTTCCACCGCTCAGAGAACCAGGAAGAGGAAGTAAGGCATTGCAGCCCTTGGTTCTTTTTGATACACGCCGGACGGCGGATACGGTGAAGTAAACCACCCTCCATGTTTGCTTATGTGATCTTTTAACTGATGTACGTTTAATGTATGAGGGGACCAAGTTTGTGAGGGTTTGTTTTATGAAATAAACTGGGTTACACTATGTGCTTTCCCTTTGTTTGTTTTTTGGAAGCCCATCTCATTCTGAGGTCTCCTTGACGGATACAACATTTCAGTGTTTGGCTTGGATACAGCAATTTCTATTCAAGGTTTTAATTCAATATTACTCTGGTGAGTGTGAACCCCTACGGGGTGTGTGTGTCACGAGGTGGATCTGGAAGATTGGTGGAAGGTGCACTCTACTTATTTCTTTAGGATCACCCATGGACATTCTTTTGAAGCACTGAAAACTATCTTGAATCTGTCTTAAGAACTGTTAGGTGGTGTTGACCACTGTCATTCCTCAACATTTAGCGCTGTTTGTAGTATTGACTGATACAGATTACTGTGTTCATTTTTACTATTGTTATATATATTTTGCCATGTTTTAAACAGCAGCTTAGTTTTATATATTTTTAATTATTTATTTTTTAAAAATATTTTTGTCAACATTCATTACCCACTTGTGGATAACTATTGTGGTCATTCATCTTTGTGGTAAATTGCAATACGTGTTATCCATAGGCGCTGAGCGGTGTATTATAGGCCTTTTTATACACAGGTTTATAATATTATTAACTCTGTCAAGCTGAAGGGGGATCAACGGTTTTGAAGTGATGGAGGACTGATGACTTAAATATCTGGTGTGCGTAAATATTGCAATTTTTTCATTTGTTTTGTTAGTTTGAGGTATTTGATGGAAATGTTTAGTGCCCGTTCACACTACAGCAACTTGGGATTCGACTTGTAAGTCCTCAAGTTGCTGGACATAAGAAATGCCACTTAAGCCCCGGACCATTTGGCTGGCCAAATACCAGGCCACTTTTTGTGATTCGGCACTGCGTCGCTTTAACTGACAATTGCACGGTCGTGCGACGTGGCTCCCAAACAAAGTTCATGTCCTTTTTCCCATAAATAGATCTTTCTTTTGGTGGTATTTGATCACCTCTGCGTTTTTTTTTTGTGCTATAAACAAAAATAGAGCGACAATTTAGAAAAAATTCAATATTTTTTACTTTTTGCTATAATAAATATCCCCCAAAAATATATAAAAAAACAATTTTTTTCCTCAGTTTAGGCCGATACGTATTCTTCTACATATTTTTGGTGAAAAAAAAAAAATCGCAATAAGCGTTTGATTGGTTTGCGCAAAAGTTATAGCGTCTACAATATAGGGGATAGTTTTATGGCATTTTTATTAATATTTTTTTTTTTTTACTAATAATGGCGGCGATCAGCGATTTTTATCGTGACTGCAACATTATGGCAGACACATTTGACACTTTTGACACCATTTTGGGACTATTGTCATTTTTACAGCGATCGGTGCTATAAAAATGCACCGATTACTGTAAAAATGACACTGGCAGTGAAGGGGTTAATCTGTAGGGGCACTGAAGGGGTTAAGTGTGTCCTAGGGAGTGATTTTAACTGTTAAGGGGCGTGGCTGCGAGTGACACGTCACTGATTGCTGTTCCCGATGAGAGGGAGCATTCGATCAGTGACATGTCACTAGGAAGAACGGGGAGATGTTGTGTTTACACTGACATCTCCCCGTTCTTCAGCTCCGTGACACGATAACGGGGCACTGGCGGACATCAAGTCCGCGGGTCCTGCCGGCACGGTCAGTGAGCTTGCGACAGGGTCGCGAGCGTGCCGGCGCGCGCGCGCCACCACACGGCAGCAAATAAAGGGGACATACCTGTATGCCCATCTGCCTGTCCGTGCCATTCTGTCGACGTATAAATGCGTGTGGCGGTCCTTAAGCGGTTAATGTACACTACTGAAGTTTCTCTGACTTCAGAAAAGGTTCCTGTACTACTTCAAGGTGACTTCTAGGCAACTTGTACCCATAGATTTCAATGGAAGTTTCCTCCAAGTCAGATCTCCATCTATATTGAAGTGACTTTACAGGAAAAAGAAAATAGTTTACCCAAACAAACCCCTCCTTCTCCGATTATTTTGTAATTGGCCACAGCCAAAGCCGCCTGTCCTGGAGGCAACTTTTAGTTGCGTTGTAAGTTGCTCAAAGTCGTGCTGAAGTCGCCTCAAAATCACCTTGCAAAGTCGCGCTGTAAGTCGGGTTGCCCCTGTGTGAACCGGCACTTAGTGATGCTATGTGTTTTTGTTGTATATGAGAAAACAATTCAATAAAAAATTATGCGATTACAAAAAAACAAAGGCGAAATGGACTTTAAATGTTTCCTAAGAGTTTTGGAAACTTCTCCTGGACCCATTCTTGTGCCAAAAAAATGGCCCCTCATTAGCTGTGGACATGACAATAAATACTGAGGAACATAGGAACCCCAACCCTTTACCAGAATAGTCATGTGATCACCAAGTCATGTCAGATCTGGAATGGTGATCACATGGCTTTGTTAGAAAACTATACTATGCCATTATTTTTTTTGTTCAAGCCAATTTTACCATGGTGAAACTTTAGGCTAATTTCAACATACTTTCAGCAAAAAGGTCAGTTTGTATGAAAACAACAGCGCCAGATCCAACCCAATATACAAACTTTGCTTTAAATATCTGCCAAACGTATTTCTGCTGAAATGGATGACCACCTACACTAAATTACACAATGGCCGATCCTCTGAATGAGATCCATTGGGTTTGATGACACTTGGAGTAACCAGCTATGAAGGGGCATTATATAGGTGAATATACAAATACCATAGCAGCAATTATGGAAAGCATTTCCTCTTCAGATTTTGATTTCAGACAATCCGCCAATGACGCCAGATCACAGCCGGAAACGTTGGCGATTATCTGCAACAACAAGATGGCGTCTGATTAGAGGACCGCGGAAACTCATCCTAATGTGAAACAGTTTGTGCACCTTGACAGAATAGAATTCACCATATACCAAGTCCCTTCCCACTGCAAGCCTCCCTTCCCTTATCTCTGTCCTCTCTCCCCATCTCCGTCCTCTCTCCCCATCTCCGTCCTCTCTCCCCATCTCCGTCCTCTCTCCCCATCTCCGTCCTCTCTCCCCATCTCCGTCCTCTCTCCCCATCTCTGTCCTCTCTCCCCATCTCCGTCCTCTCTCCCCATCTCCGTCCTCTCTCCCCATCTCCGTCCTCTCTCCTCATCTCCATCCTCTCTCCTATTCTCTCATCTCCTCGTCTTTATCCTCCTTCTCTGTTCCATCCTCTCATTCCTCCCCCTCAGCTCTATCCGCTCTTTCCCTCTCTATCCTCTTCCATCCTTCTCATTTCTATCCTCTCTTTCTCTGTCCTCTCTTCCCACCTTCTCTTTGAGGATTCCATTCCATCAATCTGACACATACACGAACCTATCGCACGCTCAGACATTTGACCTTATGACCTCCCCTAGTAATTTTTTTAGTAAAAACCAGACAGGTAATTTCACCGCTCAGTGTGTACAGATTTTGCATATCTGCCATCAGCGCCGGGACTTACATTCCGCACAAAGATGGTCTCCTCGGCAGACTTGGTGAACATCCCTGGAACAAGGGCCACACCACTCTCAGCGATGGCTCGGTGGAACAAGCCCTTGGCTAGTGGAGACAAGACCTGAATGAAGACGACAGGAAGAGATTAGCTACAATGTATCGCATTCATGTGACTTGCCTGTAGTGCAGGCTCCAGGGCTTTCATCCTCATCCATGCTTTATTATGTTGAGGAAACTAGTACTGAGAAATATGGAGGCTGGTAATGCTGACCTCCTTAGGATGCCAGCTTCTTGGTTCTTTGTGGTTTTGATTCTTTGAGATGCTGCCCCGTGACCAGTAAGCAGATCATAAAATTGATAGAACTCTTTATTTGTTGCAAGTCAGAGCCTTATGCCGTGTACACACGACCGTTTTTATTGACGAGAAAAATTACATTTGGTCATTAAAAATGATCGTGTGTAGGCTTCAGAACATTTTTAATGACGTGAAAAACGGGCATGAAAAAATTGGAACATGCTCTAATTTTTCACGTCGTTTTTTACATCGTCGTTTTTCTCGTCATGAAAAACGGCCGTTTGTGGGCTTTAACGAAGTGAAAAAAATGTGCATGCTCAGAATCAAGTATGAGACGGGAGCGCTCGTTCTGGTAAAACTAGCGTTCGTAATGGAGATAGCACATTGGTCACGCTGTAACAGACTGAAAAGCACGAGGCTAAAAGCGCGAATCGTCTCTCAACAAACTTTACTAACATGAAGGGTGGTGCCATCCGAATGGAACTTCCCCTTTATAGTGCCGTCGTACGTGTTGTACGTCACCGCGCTTTACTCGAACATTTTTTTCCACGATAGTGTGTAGGCAAGGCAGGCTTGAGAGGAAACACGAAAAATCACGTCGAGAAAAATGCAGTTTTTTTCAATGACATTAAAAACGGTCGTGTGTACGCGGCATTAGACAGAGCTGAAGCCTAAGGATCAGCATGAGTGCAGCCAGAGATAGTGTTCTCATTAAAGGTCACTAGCTTGTTCCAGCTTGGTGACGCACTAGGTACTGAAGGGAGGATGACGATTCTGGAGATGGCACTTTTGAAAACAAGTCAGATTTGGCAGCTCCCACAAATTTCACTTTTGTTATCCTATAGAAAAAAAATTTCTTCTATAGTTACCAATGCAGAGACACTCATCCCACCAGCAGACTCTCCAAATATGGTGACCCAGTTTGGGTCTCCCCCGAAATCCGCAATGTTCTCTTGTACCCAGCGCAGTGCCTCCACCTGATCCAGGAATCCATAATTTCCTGGAGCTTGGCTGTCCCCGGAGCTGAAAAACAAAATGTTCCAGAGATCATGCGACAGTTCAATAAAAAAATGGTCTTTTAGAATAAATCCCCGCCTCCTAATGGCGCCATTCACAGATTTCTCTTCTGCTTCCAGTAGTCAGGAAGGTTGTATTCAAATGAGGAGAAAATGGCTACGTTAGTTCTTTTCCGGGGCCACATACCTCCTGAATCTCTGAGAGAATGAATGTTACAATTTGTCAAAAAATTCAGCCGTTCTAGAGATAGAGGCATCTGAATTTATATGTAAATCTTGACTTTTTGTATAAGTCAAGCCAGGCCCCACCCCCTACCATCTCCTGAGTCTCACTATTAGTCCTTTTATCGCTTGGCATCTTCAATCTAGATTAATGTTGTCAGGCAGAGCTCCTTGTGGCGCAAAAAAATTAATCAGCATGGCTCCTGATTATGTCACACATTTCTCCAGCATATTTGAAAGTATATAAGTGTAGCACTACCCCCGAAGGAGCTGCTGAGAATTTTGGGCCTGCACTCTGCCTTTCAACCCCAGACCCCCTTGGCACAACTGTACAGCAATATTAGTGTAAAACACAAATGGGAGATGGAAACACAGTAAGATCCCACAGTACTGTATAATTACCGGTACCTTGGCACTTGTCACCTCACCCGCTCACACCAGTGTAACTTGACCAGTTGTATAATGTTTCATTGATAAGAATGAAAACAGTTATGGTACAAACACATATGGCTATGCACAGATCCCTGTAAAGGGCCATATAAACACAATTAATTTGTGATTTCCTTATCATTGAACCCCAATACCTCAACCTGAGGGGGGGGTGTGGATGCGAATAGGTGCAAGTAGGGGAACTTCCCAATACTCTATAACTGTATTGGAACACCTCCCCACTACGACACACACACATGCACCAAAATGGCAGAATAATAGTAACAATGCAATAGTCACACTAAGTACTTAAGAGTCTATGCGGCTAAACGGCTCCCTCTGGAGGACAGTTCCACCTTGTAGTGTCCCTATGTGACAAGCTTTGAGAATAGCAAAACGATGACTGTTCCTTTAAGTTCAATCCGTCTTCAGCTAGCTCTGTTGGTGCATTTATTTGTAATCCAAGTCAAGTGAAATAGATTAACAACTATAAAGATGTAGTGTGGTTGCAGAAAGGAACCGCTACACAGTCAATCCGGATGTACCGCACTCAGGTGTACTGAATTCCTAGCTGTGGCACTACAGGTGTCAGCCAGCGCAGTACTGGGTAACAGGAAACACTTCTGTAAATTCAGTCACAACTTAGTAGGCAAGTGCCTTCTCACCGCTACGAGTCCTCAGCCTGCTGGTCTGCTCCTTCCGGAACTCCCTGGCAGATGTCTCTGGGGTGGGCGATGGCGCCGGTTCACAGTGCGGCCCCTCACAGAGTGCTGGTGAATGGATAGCTTCAATGCTGTGAAGCGCGGGCCGATCCGCCTGCTTGATCAGCCAGGCTGTCCAGAAAGATCCCTCTGTCAGGCGATCTGCTCTTCAAATCTAGGCCCAGGCTCTCTCAGCCCTGGGCCTACTCACACGTTGAAATATGGCGTCCAGAGAGAGAGAAAACCTGGCCACACCTCCTCTTTTATCTGTTTACCCAGCAGGCTGTGCGATTGTGCATTGCATCCTGGTAACACAGTTGCATTGTGGGTTTGTAGTTCTCCCTGTGTACCAGTCTGTGGGGCCGTTTGGTGTGAGAACTTCATGTCCCAGAATCCATTGCTGCTCTCCTCAGTTCTGTACAATCTCCTCCATTGGCTGTTGTAACTCTGCTGTTAATTGGTTTTCCTCTCCAGCCATAGGAACACAATAGAAGTCACTGAATCCAGAGCTGTGTGTGTGTCAGCTCATATTACACTCCCTCAAGTCTGTGAAAACAGGAAGGAGGAGGGGGTGGGGGGGTGGAAAAAACCCAGACATGACAGGCAACTTCTCCCTAACTGAAGCTGGAAAGCCTGTGTACATTGCTCTGGCCAAGTTGGCGAGATTGCGGGTTATATTGTGAGACACCCGCTACACAAGTATGTAAAACAAAATTCATGAATTGTAAAAAAAAAAAAAAAAAAAAGAAGTTTAAAACAAAACATTTGTAGTGTAGCATCCTCTACCTTTAGGTATGTGCTGAGTGCAGGTTTTGTGTTAGCTGCCAGTGCAGGTAAATTTAGGCAGGCCTATGCTGCGAGCTAGGCCTGTTTGTTTTTGATCTGATGACGGAGAGTGGTTTAGTGTAGCAGTAGGTGACTGACATGTACTTCAGCTCTTGGGCGCCTCCCCTGTTTCCAGAGGAGAATGTTCTGAAAAGGGGGCAGGGCTGAGTACTGGAGTGGCATGGGGTGTATGTACGAGCTCTGACCAATCCCCAACTAGGATTGGCAGTTGGTATATTCCCTCAGTCAGCCTGCAGGGGGGGAGTTGTCGGCTGGGTGAACTGAAGGATGGAGTGCTAAACTTTCATGCAGAGAGGAGCAACCCCATCTGGGGTGGGGGGGAGGGGTGCGAGTCCGGCGGAGGAGCTCGGGAGCCTCTCCTTACACGGTTATGGAGAGGTGTCCTGGAACAGGAGCTGGAGAGACAGTTGGTCTGCATGACCGGGATAAATCCTTCAGATAGGACTCAGGGCAGATGTAGGTGAGTGAAGTACAGTGGAAATCTTGAAGATGCCAGGATTAGTGTCCACCATTTTGTCCCTTCTGAAGAAATATATTGCTTCAACCACTATAACAATTTTAAGTGTTATTCTATCCTATGGGCATCCCATGTCCCTATTCCCCATCCAAATGAATCCCCTAATAAAATAACAAAAACAAGCAAAAATACTTTTCATTGACAGAGTGTGTCTAATGGATGTCTGGCAGCAGAGTGCTATAGCAACCACCCGCTACAGTACTGTATAAAATAAAAATGCATTGCATGTCAGTGCGACTTCAGTTGTGACTTCATGCACAGATGTCTATGCAAATCACACCCGAAATCACCAAAAGTAGTGCAAGAACGACTTTTTCAAATCGATAGGGCACCGCAAAGTCGGCGTCACACCGATTTGAACAGTGCGATTGCCGGCAATAGAATGCAACTTGTCATGCAATTTGACCTGTCCAATGTGAACGAGGGCTAAGGAAACTCACAAAAAAAAGAGCAGAGTAGAATCATTTTTTTTTTTTTTTATATTTTTTTTTTCTTAGTCTGTTAGTCAACTACTATAAAAAAATAAAATAAAATGCAAGCAGATAAAATTAGCAACGCAGTCTTCCCATTTTAGTCCACAAGGCAACTTTTACAAAACCTTGAAGCAGAGTGAAACAATAAAAAATTATTTTTAGTCTATCAAGCAACTCTATGCAAAAATAAACCCTATGAGCAGAGAAATACAAGACATTTTTTCACATTTTAGTTTGTCAGTCAATACTTAAACACATATTTTTAGTCTAAATTTAGTAAAGAAAAAAAACTGCAAGCGGAGCAAAATGAATTTAAAAAAATTAATTTTTTCACATTTAAGTATATCAATCAACTCATATAAAAGCAGGGTGAAGTAATTAAAAAAAAAAAAAAAAAAGTGTGTCTGTTACGGTAACTCATTAAGAAAACATAGATAAAAAAACACCCCTATGGGCAGTGTAAAAAAAAAAAAAAAAAACACTACAAAATCAATTTTTTTACATTTTTGCGGCAGGAGGAGGCGGGGTCAAACTTGACTCTTAATAGAAAAAGTCAAAGATCTTCCTAGAACTTCAGCTGCCAGAATCTGTGGACTGATCGTTCTAAGAGGTGTGTATGGTGCGTTACCTGAAGAATCCCGTAATCCCCAGGCGGTACTGGATGGAAACAACAATGACATTTTCGTGGGCGCTCAGCGCAACACCCTCAAACATAAAGGCTCCTCCTATAGCTAATGCACCACCGTGAATGAACACCATCACCTGGAGAGAATCAATAAAAGATCAATGACCTTGTGTCCCCTCTGCAGATTCAGGTACTTCATTCAATACCAACATACAACATTTTCCCCACACATCCATACACATGTGCTGCATGCCAGAGCTGTGATCTGCAAGCATGGTACATTAATGGGAACCAACGGTGAGCTGGTCACCAAAACCCCCAAATCAGATGCACCATTGCATTGGCCTGCCTGCCTGCCTGTGCCATAATATGATCTGATCAGACTGGCAATGGTTCAAATTTTTAGACTGAACTAAAATGTATAAAATATATTTAATCTTATTTTTCATTAAAGAGCACCTGTTATGGGAAAAATATGAAGGCTTCCATTGTTGATCTTCTAAAAATGCAAGCTGCCTGGCTGTCTGTCACAAAGCATGCAGCAACTGAATGTCAGAATTCCCTCTTGATTTACTAAGTTCAGACAAATGACACTGAAAGCACTGAACCAAGGCATCACATGACAGGCAGGCAGCTTACGCCCTCAGATGGAGAACTAAGTAATAGCAATTTTTCTTTATCCTTCATGACAGATACCCTTTCTTTTCATATCAGCCTGACAGCAAAAGCCGCGGGGTCGGGACAAGGGGTGGGCAGGAGGGACAGCTGCCCTGGGCATTGTGGTACCATGTGGAGATTGGGGGGGGGTGGGGGATTTTGTGTCAGGAGGGGGAATTGGGGGGGGGGGTGTTAGTGGGTAAGAATTGTTCTAGGAGGGGAAATTTGGGGAGTGGTAATTTGGGGGGATTTGTGTTGGGAGGGGGTATGGGTGAAGAGGATTTGTGCTAGAAAAAGGCAATATAATATGGTGGGGGGTTTGTGCTAAGATCAGAATTCATTTTGAGGAGGGGGATTTATGCTAGTAGGGATGATTGGGGGTATTTGAGCTAGGAGGGGGGAGGGGGGGTTGTGATCAGAGGGGAAATTTGAGAGATAGTGAATTTGAGCTGGGGGGGGGGGTTGGGGGGAAAATATTTGTGCCAGGGAGTGTATTTTTACTGGGAGGAAGGGGGGTGGATTTATGCTTAGAGGGGAGCATGCAGATTAAAGCTCGATTTTTTTTGGAGGAGGGATTTTTGCTGACACATAATCATACAGCTTTGGGGGGGGGGGGCACAATTTGCCATGCTGTGCCCTGGGCTCTAGATGACCTTGTCCCAGTACTGAAAAGACGTGCCGATATGAAATATCAGAAGGAAAGGCACGGGCCCTTGTTTGTAATCTCAAGGGGTGCTTCATAAAACTGCAGCTTTGACAGTTTCATGTTTCAGGAGGTGGAAATGTGACCACATAGAGAGACGCCAGCCGGTTACTATTAGTGCCATAAACAAAGGAAATATCGTACAGGTCTCTACTTGGGTCATCACAGGGATGTGATAAAACATTTCCCGACTACTGAGAATTTCCACACTCCAGCATTATCTCCCATAATCTGCGGCCAGACACACCGGTAGATTGGCGTCCTGTCCGCGGTCAGCCGGAGTGAAGATATTGAGGTACAGGCAGTCCTCGGATGTGGCTGGGAGGGTAAGTTCAGCTCTGAACATTTCTAGCATATTTTTTACGATATCCGTGCTCTGCAGACACCTGAAAGAGAAAATATGGAAATCAGATCAGAATTCAGTGATGAGTGACCGGGCCCTAGGCTGCAACATCATTTTTTATTAAACCTGCGGTGGCTTCATTCGTTTTCTTTTTTAGGCTTTCTATCTTTTGTTTTCACCTGGTGATCTAGCCAGCAAGTCTGTTTTTCAACAGAATGAGCTGTACTGCAGATGTAGCAGTTAGAGGGCTGAGACATACCAATCTAATACCTCCAGGTGCCCGGCCAACCCCATAGAGAATCTGGGGGGTATTGTCAAGAGGAAGATGAGAGACACCAGACCCAACAATGCAGATGAGCTGAAGGCCGCCATCAAAGCAACCTGGGCTTCCATAATGCCGCGTACACACGGACGTTTTTAATGTCATTGAAAAAAACGACGTTTTTCTCTACGTGATTCTTCTCAAGCCTGCCTTGCCTGCACACTATCGTGAAAAAAAATGTTCGAGCAAAGCGCGGTGACGTACAACACGTAACGACGGCACTATAAAGGGGAAGTTCCATTCGGATGGCGCCATCCTTTGGGCTGCTTTTGCTGATCCTCGTTTTAGTAAAGACGATTCACGCTTTTCAGCCTCGTGCTCTTCAGTCCGTTACAGCGTGACGAATGTGCTATCTCCATAACAAATGCTAGTTTTACCAGAAGGAGCGCTCCCGTCTCATACTTGATTCTGAGAATGCGCGTTTTTTTTCCCCTCGTAAAAGCATACACACTACTGTTTTTCACGACGTGAAAAACAACGTGAAAAAATAGAGCAGGTTCTTATTTTTTTGAGGCCATTTTTCACGTCGTTAAAAATGCTCTGGAGCTTACACACGATCGTTTTTAATGACCAATTTAAAAAATAGAATTTTTCCCATCACGAAAAACGGTCGTGTGTACGCGGCATAAGGCCCCTTTCACACGGGACGGATCAGTCATGATCCGCCCCGCGAACCTCCGCTTGCTCAGCGGGGATCGCTCCGTTGATCCCTACTGAGTCGGCGGATGACAGGGCGGTACCCTCATACTCTGCAGGGAGCGCCCTATCAGATCTCCGCTCTCCCCTATGGGGGATCGGATGAACACGGACCGTCTGTCCGTGTTCATCCGATCCGCTCCGCAGACGGATAGAAAAATATTATTTTTTCTATCCAGAAAAACGGAGCATTGCGGACACGGGTGAGATCGGGTGTCAGCGGATGTTTCATCCGCTGACACCCGCGATCTCATAGGGACCAATGTATGTCCCTTTTTCATCCATAAACGGATGGATAAAAAAACGGACATACGGTTCGCTAGTGTGAAAGTGGCCTAACACCTCAGAAGTGCCACAGGCTGATCGTATTGAGTGCATACTATACTGTACATGGACAAACTTTTCAGTAAGCCAACATTTCTATATTAAACATGCTTTTTTTTTTTTTTTATTGGTCTTATGTAATAATCAAATTTTCTGAAATACTGAATTTGGGGTTTTCACTCGCTGTAAGCCATAATCATTAAAATTAAAAGAAAGAAATGCTTGAAATATATCACTCTGTGTGTAACGCATCTATATAAAATATATGTTTCACAATTTGAATTGAATTACTGATATAATATAACTTTTTGATGATATTAAAATTTTATGAGATGCACCTGTAGTTTTTTTTACTATCTTTAAAACCACTTAAGCCCCGGACCATTTGGCTGGCCAAAGACCAGGCCACTTTTTGCGATTCGCTTTAACTGACAATTGCGCGGTCGTGAGACGTGGCTCCCAAACAAAATTTACGTCCTTTTTTTCCCACAAATAGAGCTTTCTTTTGGTGGTATTTGATCACCTCTGTAGAATAGAGCGACAATTTTGAAAAAAAATGCAATATTTTTTACTTTTTGCTATAATAAATATCCCCAAAAAATATATAAAAAAACATTTTTTTTCCTCAGTTTAGGCCGATACGTATTCTTCTACACATTTTTGGTAAAAAAAAATAATAAATCGCAAAAAGCGTTTATTGATTGGTTTGCACAAAAGTTATAGCGTCTACAAAATAGGGGATAGTTTTATGGCATTTTTATAAAAAAATTTTTTTACTAGTAATGGCGGCGATCAGCGTTTTTTTTTTATCGTGACTGCGACATTATGGCGGACACATCGGACACTTTTGACACCATTTTGGGACTATTGTCATTTTTACAGCGATCAGTGCTAAAAAATACACTGATTACTGTAAAAATTACACTGGCAGTGAAGGGGTTAACCTGTAGGGGGCGCTGAAGGGGTTAAGTGTGACTTAGGGAGTGATTCTAACTGTTAGGGGCCGTGGCTTGCCATGACACGTCACTGATCGCTGTTCCCCGTTATCAGGGAAAAGACGATCAGTGACATGTCACTAGGAAGAACGGGGAGATGTTGTGTTTACACTTACCTCTCCCCGTTCTTCAGCTCTGTGATCTGATCGCGGGACACCTGTACGGTTATAGCGGTAAATTAAAGGGGACGTATATATACGCCCATTTGCGCAGCCGTGCCATTCTGTCAACGTAAAAAGTCGTGCGGCGATCGGTAAGCGGTTAAGTAGACAATCGGTAACCATGAGCAGCACCTGGCCAATCAGCTCTGCTCTCCCCCTGGCCTACTTACATGGGAGGCTGTTCGGTGGCCTCTCTAACCCCATTCCAGGCTTTTGGGCGTCCTGACGCTGCAAAACGTAGCGGTCCCACCGGAGGCTCAGCGAAGGGGATCCCATAGAAGGCATGCACCGCTCTGTCCGTGTCTTTGACCGTCACCGTTTTGCCGAGCAGTTTGCCGTACCGTGTACCCACCAGGGGCCTTCCATCCTCGCCTCCTGCCATCAAAGCAAAGATACAATTTACTGAGTGATATCGCTGTGCAAAAAAGGGATCAGGAAAATGGTGGCTTACAGTAGCTTGAGCGAGAGGGAACATTCTCAAAATTTACACATTGCAAGGAGAAGACAGTCGTCCGATTGAAGAAGCAGCACATGAATTCCCAATTATGAGTCCTTAGTTTGCTGCTTTCCATCATCATCACTAAATAATGGCTAAGAGAAAGGGAGACAGGGCCAGTGGCTGTTGCATGATGGGAGCAGAGTTATTTTTTCCTGGTTTAGACCTGTGACATGCTGACGCGGCAGATGAATAAAACATTTGTAACTTTTGCACACGTACCTGGCAGTTGGAGGAGGACTTGAATGTTACAAGTAGGATTTTTGTTTTTCTACACGCAGAGCAGATATCCTCTGCACAGATCTCAAATGTTTCAGAGGTCTGCAGTGCCATAAACCCACATTTATAGATCTGTAGATAGGAGATGTGCATACAGGGGCCAGAAATATAGAAACCCGCTACTAGGGCAACATCTGGCTCCAGTGAGGACCGACAAGCATGTGAAGAGATTGCAGAATGTGTTGAGGAGTGTACACATTGGCTGTGTATGGGGGGCAGCGAGGATTGTGGAGTGTTGCAAATGATGCCAAGTCACGGTCGGTCAGATCCCTCTCACCCAGTACCCCCGGCCTCTCACATACCCCATGGCTGCTATAAAACAGTCTCAGAGAGAACCGGACACACACTATGCAGGTCAGTTTGCAGCTCACCAGGACTATTACATAAACAATACAGAGGAGTCCCTAGTACCATTTCAAGCCGCAGCAGTCAGTGTGCCCCCCTGTACATAGTGGCAGTCAGTGTGCCCCCCCCCCCCTGTACATAGTGGCAGTCAGTGTGCCCCCCCTGTACATAGTGGCAGTCAGTGTGCCCCCCTGTACATAGTGGCAGTCAGTGTGAACCCCCCCCGTACATAGTGGCAGTCAGTGAGCACCACCGTACATAGTGGCGGTCAGTGTGCCCCCCCTGTACATAGTGGCAGTCAGTGTGAACCGCCCCCCCCCGTACATAGTGGCAGTCAGTGAGCACCACCGTACATAGTGGCAGTCAGTGTGCCCCCCCCGTACATAGTGGCAGTCAGTGTGCACCACCGTTCATAGTGGCAGCCAGTGTGCCCTCCCCCATTACATAGTGGCAGTCAGTGGTCAGTGGTCAGTGTGCCCCCCCCCGTACATAGTGGCAGTCAGTGTGCACCACTGTACATAGTGGCAGTCAGTGTGCCCCCCCCCCCATTATATAGTGGCAGTCAGTGGTCAGTGTGCCCCCCGTACATAGTGGCAGTCAGTGTGCACCACCGTACATAGTGGCAGTCAGTGTGCCCCCCCCCGTACATAGTGGCAGTCAGTGTGCACCACCGTACATAGTGGCAGTCAGTGTGCCCCCCCCCCGTACATAGTGGCAGTCAGTGTGCACCACCATACATAGTGGCAGTCAATGAGCACCCCTGTACATAGTGGCAGTCAATGTGCATCACCGTACATAGTGCCAGTCAGTGTGCCCCCCCCCATTATATAGTGTTAGTCAGTGGTCAGTGTGCCCCCCCCCCCCGTACATAGTGGCAGTCAGTGTGCACCACCGTACATAGTGGCAGTCAGTGTGCCCCCCCCGTACATAGTGGCAGTCAGTGTGCACCACCATACATAGTGGCAGTCAATGAGCACCCCTGTACATAGTGGCAGTCAATGTGCATCACCGTACATAGTGCCAGTCAATGAGCACCCCTGTACATAGTGGCAGTCAATGTGCATCACCGTAAATAGTGGCAGTCAATGAGCACCCCCGGTACATAGTGACAGTCAATGAGCACCCCCCGTACATAGTGGCCGTCAATGAGCACCCCCCGTACATAGTGGCCGTCAATGAGCACCCCCCGTACATAGTGGCTGTCAGTGTGCCCCCCCGTACATAGTGGCCGTCAATGAGCACCCCCCGTACATAGTGGCCGTCAATGAGCACCCCCCGTACATAGTGGCCGTCAATGAGCACCCCCCGTACATAGTGGCCGTCAATGAGCACCCCCCGTACATAGTGGCTGTCAGTGTGCCCCCCCCGTACATAGTGGCCGTCAGTGTGCCACGCCCCCCCGGTACATAGTGGACGTCAGTGTGCACAACCGTACAAAGTGGCAGTCAGTGTACCCCCCTGTACAAAGTGAAAGTCAGTGTGCCCCCCCCTGTACAAAGTGGCAGTCAGTGTGCCCCCCCCCCTATGCAGTGCTTTTAGCTCCACGCAGGCCGGCCATCAGCAGGCAGCACAGCTCCTTCACTCCTCATTTCATCTTTGGGGTAAATGGCAGGGGGGGTTGGTACTGTCTGCTAATTGGCTGCAGCGGCTGTCACTGATTGACTGAGAAGGATCCTTTGTCTATATGAGGAAACAATGGTAAGTTTTTCCTATAAAAGGTCTGTATATTACCCAGACTGGAGGAGAACCTGTCACTACGATCTCACTGCTGACCAATGACATTCCCCTCTCCCATAAAAGTCTGCACAGGGTTGTCAGCCCAGGTACGAGGAGATACTGGAGGTGTGAAGATGCAATACTGTATACACAGCAACAGCATATGGAATGAAGAGCACCCTCAGCAGGCACAGAGCTGTACTGCAACGATAAACTATGCTCTGTCAATAGGGCTGAGTGTTCACTAACTGCAGATGGGGCTCGTAGGTTGCAGAACACAAAATCTTGTGACTTCATTTGTGAGACCCAAGTTCCCCAGCCATCCCTGCACAGCTCTGTACACCTCCTGTGCCCATCATGAGGGGTTCCCACCATCCCTGAGCCAAGTTCCCTGTTCTGTATACCTACTGTGCCCATTGTGAGGGGTTCCCACTATCCCTGCGCTGACTTTCTGGGTCTGTCCACCTGCTGTGCCCATTATGAGGTGTTCCCACTATCCCTTTGCTTACTTCCTGGGTCTGTCCACCTACTGTGTCCATTATGAGGGGTTCTCACCATCCCTGTGCCGAGTTCCTGGGTCTGTACACCTGCTGTGCCCATTATGAGGCTGTGGTGGGGGTGGAGCTGAAAACACATTACAGAATCTCCAAGAGAGATAAGAAATACAAATCAGCCAGTCTCCACCCACAACTGAAGTATCAGCCTTTAGTCACATTGGACTTTACCCATCTTTCAAATGTTTTAGGCTCGGTTCACACCTATGCGAATTGAATGCGCGTTTTCCCGCATCCAATTCGCATAGCAGTAGAATGTGACAGGCTCTCTATGGAGCCGGTTCACATATCTCCGCAGTAGGTCCGGTGCGGTGTGCAGGAAAAACGTGTGCTTTTTTGGTGCGTTTCAGGTTCGAATTCAGCCCAAAATTCGGGCTAAAATCGGACCTGAAACGGTGAACCAGCACGCACCGGATCCCTGCTGTGCGACGGATGCGGCGACAGTGTGAACCGAGCCTTAGAATGGCGATTTATGGTGACTTACAGTATATACACTGCATGATCCAAGGGTTCTAAAGCTCACCATGCTCCGCTGCCTCCTGTGCCATCTTCTGGATTTTCTCCGGGAGAATTTTGTTCCAAAATTCATATTTTGTGTCTTTCAGTCTCTGAGCGGCTTTCTGCTTTGGATGAATATCAATCTGCAGATAATCTTCATCCTGGTCATACCGCGGCCACTCAGGCAGGCCGGGTCCATTCGGGTCACTAAAATACGATGATGAACAGAAACTATAATCAGTATATAAGGAAGAGGAAAACTCTTCACCAGAGGAGCTTACACTCTTAAATCTACACAACAGTCACACACCATTAGTATAAATGTATATAGCCCTTACACAGTATATCGTAGTGCTGTACATAAAAAACTGAGCCAGTCACATCAGTCTCTGCAGCAGAAGAGCTTACACTCTAGTAGTACAGACTGGCAGATGTCCCGATGGTGTTTGTGGATTATGGGAGGAAACATTATCACAGGCAAGGCATACATACACTATATCAGGGGTCTTGTAGTTCCAGCTGTTGCGAAACTACAAATCCCATGAGGCATTGCAAGGCTGACAGTTACAAGCATGACTCCCACAGGCAGAGGCATGATGGAACTTGTAGTTTTCGCAACAGCTGGAGGGCCACCAGTTTGAGACCCCTGCATATGGATAATGTTAGGAAAGGAAACAAAGACCCCAGCATTGCAAGCCAAGAATGTTAACCACCAAGGCACTATGAAGGGCTTTCTCCCCCAGCTCCTGAGTGTGCACAACATTATGAAATAACAGAACTGCGTATTTCTTTACATGGTCATCAATAAGCCTTCACCATTTAGAACTGGATATTCACATTACACCGCCCATGGTTGGCTTATTCTTGTATAAGCCCATCCATGACTAGTTCTCTTTAGTTCTAGTCCAATGAGGTCAGGCCCTGCATTGGCGTCTCCAATACTGCAGCCCCAATTCTTGGAGTCTTACCCAGTCCGAGCGAAGTTGGCCCAATATTTCATGATGTTCTTACTGAGAATCTTTTCATCTTCCTCTGTCTGGCCTGGTGGAGAGAAGAGAAGTGACAAAATCTGGAAGCTTCTACAGACACCAAGATACAACAAAGTGATAACCGGATATCATAGATGACCAATCACAAAATCAGCCTAGAATTCTGTGGGGTGGAAGGGGCAGTTCCCGGGAAGTCGGATTTACCTGAAAAGAGTGTATCGTCAGGGAGGAAGGGTCCTCCAATCACAAAGAAAAGCTCATCGCCATGGTCGGCCTTCACATAATCCGGCTTAATATCTTTAAAGAGAGATGGGCGACGGCGTAACTCGTAGAAGTAGACGGGATATCCAGAATCTGTGAGAAGAAGAAGGTTTATGGTTCTGATACCATATGTGAAATTAGGGTGTAGACCCCTTTCCTGTGAACATCAAATTCAAGCAGCAGTTGTGTATGTAACAACGTTTCTTTTCTTCAGTATTGTCACATGAAAAGCTATAATAAAATGTTTACAAAAATTCACAAAGCAAGGTCCCTAAAGACATGGATGAGCAACTTTGGAGTGGAGGAACTTGATTGGCTTGCACATAGTCCTGACCTCAACCCTATAGAACACCTTTGAGATGAATTAGAGCGAGACTGCGAGCCAGGCCTTCTCGTCCAACATCAGTGCCTGACCTCACAAATGCACTTCTGGAAGAATGGTCAAACATTCCCATAGACACTCCTAAACTTTGTGGACAGTCTTCCCAGAAGAGTTGAAGCTGTTATAGCTGCAAAGGGTGGGCCAACTCAATATTGAACCCTACGGACTAAGACTGGGATGTCATTAAAGTTCATGTGCGTTAAGGCAGGTGTCCCAATACTTTTGGTAATATAAATATATATATATATATATACACACACACACACACACACTAACACTGACCACAATAAAAAAAATAGAGGACGCCTCTAATAGCGAAACACGTTGAACTACGTCAATCATTTCCAGGAATGTAGTGACGTCAATTTTGGTTCCCAGGCTTTGGTACGCATGCCAACTCCAGGGACGGAATGGTAGTGTTTTCGAGCTACAGGCCATTGGTACCGAGGTACTGAGCACTGTATATTGTTTATATCGTTTTAAATTTGGATTTTATACCATTTATTCACTTTGAACAAATAAATACTGCTTTATGAGAATATGTATCCCTTTTGTGACTGAATGATTGCTTCCTGAGAGAGAGGAATGGGGGCAAGTTGGTGAAGGACCATTAAAGTGGAAGGCAACCTGGGACAAAGCCATTAGAGGGAACAGCTCTCTATTCAGAAAGCGTTGTATGACCTTCTGTTATAAACGGTCACATATTTGTGGCGAATGCATATGTGTGGAGCACATTTTTGAGCCAAAAAAAAGCAAGTGGAAGGACATTTAAAGAACATTATGTTATTTCTTGTTTAAAAAAAAAAACAACATTATATTAGCATAGTGGTGGAGAGTATATATTTCCCACATTTGAATCACATTTTAATATGGACTTGAGGATGTGAAGTGCCTTACCTTTTTCATATTTTGTTCATCATCCGAATTATTATTACTCAAATGAATCTGACCAAGTCCCAGTTACTGGGATGGAAAATGGAGGAGGCCTCGAAAAAAACAGAGACGACTCCTTACTTTTAGATTTGTTTCTGCCAAAATTACTATAGCCAGAAATTGGAAGTCGGCTACCATGCCACTTGGCCAACCTAAAGCAAACTTTCCTGGCTTATGATAAACGAACGGTTAACAGCAACCCTACAAGATAAATTGAGGGTGAGGTCTGAGAGGAGCTCATTACACAACAAGGAATACCCAATCTGATTGCAAGATCCACACACAGGTTTCCGGGCTCAGTGTGTCAGTACTCACCAGAACAAGACAAATGGATGGAGTGAGCCGGCAACACTAGTCCATATAACAATTTATAAGCATGCTACGACTAAGGCTCTCGCCCAAACGGGTCAGCTTTTTTGTTTTGTTACTCCTTTGTAACCGGTCACCAATAAATTGTTATACGGACTACAGTGTTGCCGGCTCAATCCATCCATTTGATAAATTGAAGGTGTTTGAAAAGATATGGGGTCTGTGCATTAGATACTTGACTAATGATCCCCGGACCATACCTGACTAGGGTCCCTTATGGTGCATGCGGACCAGAGTGTGGAGCCCTTTGAACCCCCTTTTTTTTTTTGTCTTCATCCTTACTTTTTTTTCTTTTTCTTGCCTCTGTGATTGAGGGAATCGGACTAGGAGATATTGGCACTTCCTAATGTAAAGGGCGTACAGTGAACCCCATCAAATCACATAGTTACCATGAAATAGTAAGACATACATTACTGCCGCCCTCTTTGCAAACTATAAAACTAGACTGCAGCTGATGGAGAATCGATTTTATTTATCTCAGATGTGTGTGAAGGACAGTTGTGTCAGAGGGAAGAGCCCTTTGCCAACGCGAGGATTGCTGTAATATGTCTTTTGCTCTTTATTTGTGTATTTACAATGCATAACTTTTTGTCTTTATTCTATATACAGTAATACCTTGGATTGCGAGTAACTCGGTTTACGAGCGTTTCGCAATACAAGCTATTTTTTAGCCTCTGAGGTGTGCAGTAGCGCAGTTGGCCAGGGGTGCAGGGGCGCTGGTGACACTCGGAGCAGCTCGGAAACACTCTGTTCCCAAGCATCCGAGCGATCTCTGAGTGTCCCCGGCGCCCCCACCTCTGGCCACATGCGGTACTGCATACAATAGCAGTCAATGTGGAACAAATTATCTGAGTTTCCATTGACTCCTATGGGGAGTGCTTTAAATTACAAGTATTCTTCTGGAACAAATTATACTCGTCATCCAAGGTACCACTGTATAATCCATTTTGTGGATATTGCATGTAGCGGCCTCACCCTCTCTCCAACTTCTTCATCTGTTACACACCAACTCATGTCTAGGGGTTTCTGAGTTGTGAGAGTGAGATGCGCCACGGCCCATGTCCTCCCCATTACAATAGGGAGGTGAAGGCCACTTCCTGATGTTTCCTCGGGCCAATGTGTTCTGCGAATGCACTGAGTCTGTAATTGCAAGCTCACCAGCCTCCCCTCTGCTTCCAGTAACTGGAGTTCACACACCGGAGAAAGGTCCAACACTTGTTTATTTGGCACTCCAATAGCAAAGCACGATAAACAGTTCTTTTAACAGCAGACTGGTTGGGACCTATAACCTTGCCAACGGTGGGATGAGCAGATAAAGGCACTTCCTAACGTTTCAGTTCTATGCCACTATACTATGACCAGCGGCGCCTAAGCCAATCCGGCTGTTACAGAACAGGAAGGATGGGGTCTCTTCCAGCAACCCCTATGAACAGCAATGGAGCCCTCTTCGATGCGCTGTGGCCCCTATCAGGGGGATGTGTCCTCCCAAGAGAGTTCCCAGAGGCCCACTGTCACCGGGTTGGTGCTGCTCCGGGTCTCCAGTGGGTAACCTCCCCGGCCTCCTCACCTCAGGTACGAGTCCCTCCGCTCAGGGACCCTCGGACAGTCCACCCTAGCGGGACCCAGTCGAAGGTACTGGGCCCCAGGCCTCCTCGATAGTACCTCACCCCAGGCTAAAGGTGCCTGGGATGGACGCCAACATGACTCCGGACCAGGCCATGGGCACCTGGACCAGACTCCTGGATCTCCCGCACCCAGGCCTAAGGGCCCTGGGTGCAGACCGCAACCCTCCTCCTCCGAGGACCTCCTTCTCCGCAAGAAGACGACCTCGTGGTCAGGGCGTCTCCCCCTTTTATCTCCTCCCTTCAACGGCCCGGCGGGTTCCCCGCCCCAGCCATACCATCTCCGGGAAGAGACCAAACAGGGAGCACTGCAGGGGATGATTCTACCTGAAGCCTGTGGGTACTACGCCACCCACAGGCAAAGGAGAATATTACATCCTCCAATCCTCCATGAAACAAAAAGGGGTCTGAATCCTAACACAATTATACACCTGGGTTACACTATTGCCCAGGTGTATCCCATCAATTTGAGGACCCCGCTACACACTCCCCCCTGTAATTTGACGCTGGTCCCCAGCGTCAGGTGCACACCCATACCTCCCATAAAGTGGTGGCATGGAGTGAAACCCCTGAAGCAATTCCTCTAAATTTTTTTCCCAAGTGCCAAGACCTGCTCAGGGAATGGGGAACATATAAAACAACTTATGTCATAAAACATTTTTAACATCTGCATAATCACAACCCCTCTCCCACACTGTCTAAGAGCCACCCACTCTCAATGGTCTTGATTGACGATTCTCCTGCAGGGGAAAGAAAAAACAACATCCTAACATAATTTTGTGTCATTTGGGATGAGTGGGCCCGTCAGCCGAGAGACCCACTCACTCCAACAAGCAAGGTGATGTGTGGGTGAAATATTTTCAAACATTTGTTGCGCAACACTGCCACCTGGTGACAACGCCGCGGTCATGACGCTCAACGAATCTTCGTTCTTCCAGCTTTCCCTACTCTGCCACTATTCCCAAATGTCCTTGCCTTTGGCACATGAAGAAAAGGGGAAACACGAAAACACAACAGTCCCCAAGTCTCCAACGAGAAAAAAGAAAAGCCCAAACAAAAACAAAAGCAGGGCACAGTCCTGCGTGTCTGGGAATGGCTCTTCCAGAAAGTTCAAGTGCACAAAAGAAATAAACAGGAGTTCTTTTCTCCTATAAGTAAAACTTTGGATCCGGCAGGTACAGGGGTTTCAGGTGTTTGTCAAATGCCTCTATCGAATACTTGACATCTTCTCCTTCTCTTCTGCAAATGACTATCTTGTCAGCATGGATATGGCGCCCCAATTTCCATTCAGCTTTGCAGTCCTCAAACCTCTTAGACACTGCCGGCACACATTCCAGGTACCTGCGAGCATGGGGCACCTTCAACTTGTCCCACACAAACTCGTCATACCATCTTGTTCTCCAGACTTCAACCTCATACAGCAAGTCCCGGGGTAGATACGGGTACTCCCACCCATATTCCCGAGCTACTTTATGGCAAAACAGTCTCTGCAAGCGGGCCAAAGGTGGCATAGTGGCTTTCTCTCCAGTTCCGGGCAGCACAATAGCTTCTGGATGCCGAGGTGCCTTTACCAGCTCCCTGGAACTGACTTTCGGCGCTCTCACAGAAGCGCGGGGTATCCCCACAACCAAAGTAGGTGGGGTGACAGTAGATGAGGACACAGGTGGAGGGGTAGGTTCCCTCGTAAGCTGCGGGTCTTCCACCCGAGGCGTGCTCTCTCCTGTGTACATAGGTGAATCCCGTACCGCACGGGAAGCAAGAAGTGGCACTCTATCCCAGCCCTTGCGGCTGAACAGTTCGTCTATCTCGCCATCGTCTCCGCAGTCAGACAGCGACTCTAGGTCGGAGGTGTCATACATCTCCGCAGGCAGATATCTACCCGTGGACACAGAATCATCTTCCCTGGGGGGTTCCACCTCCAATGGGCCCCCGACACCTCCAACCACCACCACAGTCCCAGCCCCTGGCTCACCTGACCCTTGTAGAAGACTGGGATGTCCGGGACTTCCATCTCGACCGGCGCCATCCAGGCCAGGCAAGCAGCGGGGTGAAGCTCGACCACGTCCATAGGATGCCTGTACTAGGCCAACTTTCCTCTTCGGTGGTGGAAGCAGGGAACTTGTGGCGACCGAGGCAGCATCCTCGGATTTTTCTCTGTTGGGCAGTCCATCGCCCTGGTCAGCGCGCACAGGAACCTCGACAAAGGCCTTGATCTCCCCTTCCGGAGTAGCAGTACCCGTGAGGTGATTGAGGCGAAGGGCCCGGGGCCTTGCTGTGGACGACTCGACCTCAAAAAGGAATTCTCTGCACTCCTCACATCGCCCGAATGGCTTCAGGGTGACCACCAGTCCCGAGCAGCCGGGACAGATCACACCGAGGGCCTCCGTGTCTCTGCAAGTGTACAGAGCCAACCGCCCTCGGGGCCTAAGTCTTATCCCCGTGTCTGTGATGGGGGCAGCAAAGGAAGTCATTCTCGTGGGGTGAGGAACCATAATCCACGGGGCACTTGAGGTCATCCCGACTGTTTGCTGCTCCATCATGCACTGACCCCGCGCCGGAGTCTCCACGTGTATCCCCACACTTGGCCAGACTCCTCCCATGAGCTGTACATTTTCGCGGGCTTCCTCTTGACTCCGCCCACGAACGATGTCGCCATGGGGTGCCTCGTGGCGCAGTGCGTTAACAGTCCCCACGTGCAGTACGTCACACGGCTGGACCTCTCCCTTTTTCCGCTCCTCCGCATGGGCCTTTCCCGTGTTAGGGTCATTTCCACAACTCCGAGCAGGGACGCACTTTGGCCAGTAATTTGGCCGATCTGCTCGGAACTCCTCTGGGCAGCAAAGTTCAAATGTAGACATTCTCAAGTCCATCTTTAGAACACACTGTATCCCGGACTCACGAGCCCCCACGTGTAGCGGCCTCACCCTCTCTCCAACTTCTTCATCTGTTACACACCAACTCATGTCTAGGGGTTTCTGAGTTGTGAGAGTGAGATGCGCCACGGCCCATGTCCTCCCCATTACAATAGGGAGGTGAAGGCCACTTCCTGATGTTTCCTCGGGCCAATGTGTTCTGCGAATGCACTGAGTCTGTAATTGCAAGCTCACCAGCCTCCCCTCTGCTTCCAGTAACTGGAGTTCACACACCGGAGAAAGGTCCAACACTTGTTTATTTGGCACTCCAATAGCAAAGCACGATAAACAGTTCTTTTAACAGCAGACTGGTTGGGACCTATAACCTTGCCAACGGTGGGATGAGCAGATCAAGGCACTTCCTAACGTTTCAGTTCTATGCCACTATACTATGACCAGCGGCGCCTAAGCCAATCCGGCTGTTACAGAACAGGAAGGATGGGGTCTCTTCCAGCAACCCCTATGAACAGCAATGGAGCCCTCTTCGATGCGCTGTGGCCCCTATCAGGGGGATGTGTCCTCCCAAGAGAGTTCCCAGAGGCCCACTGTCACCGGGTTGGTGCTGCTCCGGGTCTCCAGTGGGTAACCTCCCCGGCCTCCTCATCTCAGGTACGAGTCCCTCCGCTCAGGGACCCTCGGACAGTCCACCCTAGCGGGACCCAGTCGAAGGTACTGGGCCCCAGGCCTCCTCGATAGTACCTCACCCCAGGCTAAAGGTGCCTGGGATGGACGCCAACATGACTCCGGACCAGGCCATGGGCACCTGGACCAGACTCCTGGATCTCCCGCACCCAGGCCTAAGGGCCCTGGGTGCAGACCGCAACCCTCCTCCTCCGAGGACCTCCTTCTCCGCAAGAAGACGACCTCGTGGTCAGGGCGTCTCCCCCTTTTATCTCCTCCCTTCAACGGCCCGGCGGGTTCCCCGCCCCAGCCATACCATCTCCGGGAAGAGACCAAACAGGGAGCACTGCAGGGGATGATTCTACCTGAAGCCTGTGGGTACTACGCCACCCACAGGCAAAGGAGAATATTACATCCTCCAATCCTCCATGAAACAAAAAGGGGTCTGAATCCTAACACAATTATACACCTGGGTTACACTATTGCCCAGGTGTATCCCATCAATTTGAGGACCCCGCTACATGCATATTGTTCAAAATCAATGCTAAACTCTTTATCTTTTATTAGTGAAAACCTTTAATAAAAATAAATAAATAATTTAAAACAGAAGATTATGACTGCCCTGGACTCACCTCTGTGATATTTTGCCGTTTTCAGGGCCGGCATTACAAATACGAAGTCTCCACACAGGTCCAGGAAGCGGTTTCGGGCCTCAGCGGGATCCGTCTCATCTCCCAAATATTCCTCAATCAGCAGCGGAATGAAAGCACCTAATGATCCCTGCAATGACGGAGATACAATGTTCATTGCCAACAGAAAGACTGGCATGTATACAAACAACTAATTTCAGTCTATTATTAGCAGTTTGACTTTATTTTTTGCCATAAATTTGGCAGGAATCAATCAGAACTCATTAAGACAATCTGATTGGCTAAAAGAGGATCTCCGATTGCCTGCTATGGTTTACTGAGTTTTTACCCTATTCCCGCTCTCCCCTGCTGGTCCTCCCTCACTATCAGCTGACAGCCTGCAAGAACTGGATGATGTACGATGACTATCCAGCCTTATGCCCTGTACCCACAATCGGTTTTTCCAATGAAAATAGTCAGATGGACGTTTTTCATCTGGAAAAACGATCGTGTATGGGCCCCATCTGAAAAAAAAATGATAGGAAATTCCGATCGTCTGTGTGGAACTCCATCGGAGAAAAATCCACGCATGCTCAGACTAAATTAGAAGACAGGAGCGCTCGTTCTGGTAAAACTAGCGTTTGTAATGGAGATAGCACATTCGTCATGCTGTAACGGACTGAAAAGCACGAAGACTGAAAAGCGCGAATTGGCTAACACTAAACTTTTACTAACACGCGGTAACACAAAATCAGGCAAAGCAGCCCAAAGGGTGGCGCCATTGGATTTGAACTTCCCATTTATAGTGCCGTTGTACGTGTTGTACGTCACAGCGTTTTGGACGGTCGGAATTTTGTCTGATGGTGTGTAGGCAAGACTGATGGAAATCAGCTTCATCGGAATTCCGACGGAAAATTCCATCGGATTCTATTCCATTGGAAATCCGATCGTGTGTACAGGGCATAACTAACCTGGAACCAGTCACATCAAAGTGGCACGAGGCATACCGTACCTCATGGAGTCGCTATGTTTTTGTGGTCAGTCTGTAGTGAACATGAAACCATTTTTAGCTCACTTATGCATCTCTTCAATAATTAATCCTGAAATAAACCTTTACATTAAATCAATAGACACCAGCTGTAAGTTATATCAGGCTTACAGTGGGAGTGGCTGCTCTACAAGTTGATTGTTGAATAAGGAAGCTACTCAGGTGGCCTTGAAGAAGCTCAGGGTGGGCGTCACCAGTGTGTGATGTCACAAGTAGTCTGGGAGCAGCCTGGAGGCGTGTCAGTGGCACAATGTCTGCAGAAGTGTAGGATTTAATGAGTGGCGTCACCTATCACAAGAGTGTGATGTCATACACGGTGAGAGAGCAGCCAGGAGGCGGGGCAGTGGCACAATGTCTGCAGAAGTGCAGGATTTAATGAGTGGCGTCACCTATCAAAAGAGTGTGATGTCATACATGGTGAGAGAGCAGCCAGGAGGCGGGGCAGTGGCACAATGTCTGCAGGATCTGATGAATGTCATCAACTATCACTATGATGTCATAAGTGGTCAAAGATCAGCCAGGAGGCAGGGCAGTGGCACAAAGTATAAGAAGGGTGATGACACTCATCAGATCCTGCACTTCAAATGACAAAATGTGGGGAGTCACAATACTAAGTGCATTATGTTACACATTATCTGGCAGGGTAAACAGCTCATATATTTCTGCTCAGTGGTGGGTGGTAAAGCAGGGTGCTGGGGCGCCACCCCCCTATCCATGCGTCTGGCCCCCTAATCTACATGTGGGGGACCTGCCGCATGGATTCCTATGTTTTTTTGTTTTAAGCACGCGATTAGAGCCTAAGGCTCTAATAGGCTTAAAAAAAAAGTGGGCTTCTCAAAGCCCACTCAGTTGTATGACAATAGCTAATTAATATTTGCTTTGTCACACTGATTCTCCTCCCGGCTAAGCAGGAAGCAGGTCTTGAGACCGACAATTGGACTGACCGACTGACCCATGGGGGGGTGGCTATGAGTGCATTGTTTGCTGCCCCCACCCAAGACACCACCAGCCGCCACTGGCTCTGCTGACTGTTCCTTTAAGTACCATGAGAAACCGTGCTTCATTATAAGTAATCAAGCTCTCATTTCAGGGGATTCAAATTTCGCAGCACAGATTTATAGAGACAATTAAACAAACTAAGCAAAGATAATTTAAACAATGTGCATTGTGGACGCACAAAGACAATCTTACCAGGAGGGGGTTGCTTTGTAGTGCGGTGGTTACCGTTTCTCTATCCATTCCTTCCACCAATCCACTCACATTCATGGCCTGCAGGGGATGAGGAAAAAAAATTAAAAAAAACTCAATAAGAAGATGATTATAATGAACAATAATTTTGATTGAAGAAGAACTTTTGACTAATATTCCCAGGCTTCATTCTCTGCAGGTCCAGAATATGTGAAGAGCAAACATACTGTATTAAGCCTCGTACACACGGTCGGACTTCCATCTGACTTTTCCGTGGATTTTTGTCCGAACGGAGTTGGCCGGGCACACCCATAGCATACACACCACAAGACTTTTCTGCAAACTTTCCCAAAACTTTTTCCAACATCACGTGGTTTTTCTGCTCTTTACCGCCACCCTTTGGTCAACTTCTGCTATTGTTGGTTGATTTTAACATTATTTGTTTTGTCCATCGGACAAAGGTCCGATGGTTTTCTGTACACACGGTCGGACTTTGCTCCATCAGACTTTTGTTGGCTAAAAGTTTGTTCGTTTGCAGACCGAACTTTTGTCCGATGAAAACCAAAAAAGTTTGTCCGATGCAGCGTACACAGGGTCGGATTTTTTGGCAAACTTGCTCAAAATGAAGTTTGTTGGCAAAAAGTCAGACCGTGTGTACGAGGCTTTAGAGACACTAGATGGCACTGACTATCCACTTCAGCCCCGGAGGATTTGGGTGCCCAATGACCAGGCCACTTTTTGCGATTCAGCACTGCATTGTTTTAACTAAAAATTGTGCAGTCGTTTAACACGGCTCTCAAACAATATTTTTTCCCCACAAATGGAGCTTTCTTTTGGTGGTATTTGATCACTTCTGCGGTTTTTATTTTTTGCGCTAACAAAAAAAAAACTTAAATTTTGAAAAAAAAAAAGCAATATTGTTTACTTTTTGCTATAACAAATAGCCCCAAAAAATATATATAAAAAAATAAAAAATAAAAATGTTTCCTCAGTTTAGGCCGATATGTTTTACATATTCTACATATTTTTGGTAAAAAAAAAAAACAAAACAAAATCGCAAAGACCGTTTGTTGATTGGTTTGCGCAAAAGTTATAGCGTCTACAAAATAGGGGATAGTTTTATGGCATTTTTATTATTATTTTTTTTTACTAATAACGGCGGCGATCAGCGATTTTTATCGTGATTGCGACATTATGTCGGACACATCGGACACTTTTGATGCTATTTTGGGACCATTGTCATTTATACAGCGATCAGTGCTATAAAAATGCACTGATTGCTGTGTAAATGACACTGGCAGGGAAGGGGTTAACCACTAGGGGGCGAGGAAGGGGTTAAGTGTGTCCTAGGGAGTGATTCTACCAGTGACACGCCATTGATCACTGCTCCCGATGACAGGGAGCAGATCAGTGTCCTGTCACAAGGCAGAACAGGGAGATGCCTTGTTTACACAGGCATCCCCCTGTTCTGCAACTCCGTGACATGATCACGGAGCTTGCGGCAGGGGCGCGCGCCGCGAAATTCAAAGCGACGTATATATACACATTCAGGGCTCGAGTCCTGCAGGAACGCGTGGGAACGGCGTCCCTGCACTTTTTTCACAGCAGGAACGCCGTTCCCTTTGCAGCCCCCGAGTGGCGAGCGCCGGGACCGAGTGCGGCCGAGTGTGGCCGAGTCCTGCCGACTCGCTGAGTGCCATAACAGCAGGTTCCGCCTTCTGGAGCCTGCGCAACGCCTATGATGGACGTCCCACTGGTCCAATGCCGCGACCGCTGGACGTGTGACGCCCATCATAGGCGCTGCAGACTCCAGAAGGCGGGAATTACAAATCGGCCACTGCGCCACATCCCCGCTCGGCGCTCGGGCGGGCGGCTCTTCTCTCCTCTCCGACTCTCCTCAGGCTCTCCTCCAGACTCCTCGGATCTCCTCCCCTCCAGGCTCCTCCTCTGACGGAATGACTGACTGCAGTAGTGCCTGCTGTGACACAGCTGAGCTGAGGTAGGTCAGACAGTGTAATGTGTATGTAAATGTCAATGTATATAGGTCAGTGTAGGTCAGGTAGGTCAGTGTATATAGGTCACTACCGTCAGTGTAGGTAGGTCAGTGTAGGTAGTTCAGTGTAGGTCAGGTAGGTCAGTGTATATAGGTCACTACCATCAGTGTAGGTAGGTCAGTGTAGGTAGTTCAGTGTAGGTCAGGTAGGTCAGTGTATATAGGTCACTACCATCAGTGTAGGTAGGTCAGTCAGTGTATATAGGTCACTACTGTCAGTGTAGGGGTTTTTTTTTGGTGGGGGAGTGGATCTTGCGTGGGAGTTCCCACACTTTTTTCCCCAGGACTTGACCCCTGTTGCTTTGCGCAGCCGTGCCATTCTGCCGATGTATAAGTGCGTGAGACGGTCGGCAAATGGCTATTGTACGAAATAAGTGCGAACCTCAGCTCCATCTAGTGGCCATAATGCAGTATTTTCCCCCCATTCACACTGTTTTTTTATTTTATTTAATTTTTAATGAACAACATTTGATCTGCTGAGAATATAAGCTGAGAACATCTAATCCTTCCCCATTTGCACAGAACTAATTTACAAGCAGTTTTAATGAATGAACATCTATGTGAACTTTTTTTTATACAATTTACCTCTATATGATATCACAGTATATAATATGTAAATATTACACAATTACAATAGTACCAAGAAATCCAAATGCATCCAAAGTCCAGCAGAGAGTCCTTCTTGTTTTAATCACTTTTCATATACCAGTATTCATTATAAAATATCATTTCCAATGTGTGTAATTTTAAGTGAATTCACCACTCGCCATCTTAAACTGAAAACAAACTCATGAGATATTTTGCCTCTCTGTTATGGAAAGGCAAATACGCTCTGTTAGGCCTGTTTCACACGGGCTTCCGCTTGTATAAGAGCAGTGTGAACAGCCAGCTTTGTTGAATCTTTTAAAGTACCATTCAACTCCAGTTTGTTGAACACAGATCCTAATGGGAGTGTTGATTGTCACTTTAAACAAGATGCTAGCAGGCTTCAGTATATCTTGAAGCTTGTTGAAAGCCTGCTAGCAGCTTGCTTAAAGTGGCAATCAGCACTCTCATAATGCATCCACTCTTAATTGCATAACCCCCCCCCCCCAAAGGTTAACTTTCTGTAAAATCATTTATAAAATACTAGATATGTGTCATCTCACTGAGTGTACAATGGAGCCCTCTGTAGACAGGCATCAGTATGGGCTAAAAACAATCCCATCAGCATCTTTTAAATCATGAATTTTTTTAAATAAAATGGACTTCTGTTGGCCTTTAGACATACTTAGATTTATTGTGTGTGTATGTGATAGATATATATATATATATATATTGTGAGGGGGTTAACTCGGTAGCGGGTGTGTGTGACCCCCTGGTTGGGCTCCCCACACAAAAACAGGGCCAGCAGACGGAGGTTGTGGTTTTCAAAATCAAAAGGTGCGGTTTATTTCTCTATGTACAGTGACAAAAACACAGCAAAGCCAAAAAGAAACATAAACAAAATAAATCCTGGTCAGTTTGACCTCTGACTAAACATGCAGGTTTCCTAAACTAACAACTGGGATCAGCCTGGTGCTGTCCTAGTCCCTAAGTCCCTGGTTTAGTAAAAGTCCAAACAAATAGCCACACAGGCTTTGCCTCACCGCACAGGGGTTCACTCTCCCTAGACAGTCCACACAGGTCTGGGTCCAGGCATGAGCTAACATCTAATGAAGCTGGGAGTTTTTATAAAGGCCTTAAATGAGCTGACAAGCTTCAGCTGGTCTCATCAACTCCCTGCCTGCACGACGCCCAGCCCTCTCTCTAGAGGTATGAGTCATCCATGAGCCCACTAGCCTCAGCTGGGCTTCATCAACTCCCTAGTTGTATAAGTCGGCATAAAGCCTGAATCTGGGAGAAATATATCTACCCCCCTGGATGCAACCAGGTGACTTTACCTTCCTGCTGTCACATACCCCCCCCTCTTGTTTTAACCTTGGGGTTGGAACACCAGCAATCAGGCATTCATGTACTCGAGACAAAGCATCCACATTCCCCATTTGAACGCCAGGGCGATGCTTTACTGTGAAGTTGAATTCCTGTAGGGCCAGGAACCACCTATTTACTCTTCTATTTGTCTCCTTGTTTTGAGCCATCCACTTTAACGGAGCGTGATCCGTAACCATGTCAAAGTGCCTACCTAGCAGATAGTACCGAAGGGAATCTAGAGCCCACTTCACCGCTAAACACTCCTTTTCAACCGTGGCGTAATTTACCTCATGGGACTTCAACTTCCTGCTGAGGTAAATGACTGGGTGCTCTTCCCCGTTCCAGACCTGGGACAATACTGCTCCTAACCCCACATCTGACGCATCACTTTGTACGACAAAGTCTTTAGAGAAGTCGGGTGAGTACAACACTGGCTGGCTACATAAGGCTTGTTTCAAGAATTGGAATGCTGCCTCAGCCTCGGGGGTCCATTTAATCACGACCGACCCTTTCCCTTTCGTCAGGTTGGTTAGGGGCACAGCCTTAGAAGCAAAGTGGGGAATGAAGCGCCGATAATAACCCGCGATTCCCAGAAAGGCCCGTACCTGCTTCTTGCTGTTGGGACGTGGCCAACTCTGGATGGCCTCGACTTTGTTGAGTTGGGGTTTTATCACTCCCCTGCCAATGGTGTACCCAAGATATTTGGCCTCCTCCTGCCCAATGGTACACTTCTTGGGGTTAGCCGTAAACCCCGCTTCCCGGATAGAGTCTAGGACTGCTTGCACTTTTGGCAGATGTGAGGCCCAATCTGTGCTATGGACAATTACGTCATCCAGGTAAGCCGCAGCATACTTCCGATGGGGCCTCAGTATCTGGTCCATTTTCCGCTGGAATGTGGCCGGCGCATTCTGTAACCCGAACGGCATTCTCTTATATTGGAACGCCCCGTCTGGGGTTACAAATGCGGTTTTCTCTTTGGCCGACTTGGCCAGGGGAATTTGCCAATACCCTTTTGTGAGGTCAAGAGTCGTCATGTATCGGGCTGTTCCCAGCCGGTCGATCAACTCATCTATACGTGGCATGGGGTAGGTGTCAAATTTTGTAACTTTGTTCAACTGACGAAAATCGTTACAAAATCGCCAGCTCCCATCCGGTTTAGGCACCAACACAATGGGACTAGACCAATCACTTTTGGACTCCTCTATCACCCCTAAGTTCAGCATTTTCTGTACTTCCTCCCGTATTGCCTCCCGTCGGGCCTCTGGGATCCGATAGGGTTTTAACTTCACCCTTTCACCGGGCGGGGTAATAATATCATGCTCTACCCCAGATGTTTGTCCCGGCAGCTCAGAGAACACCTCCTTGTTGCGAAGCACAAACTCCTTAACCTCCTGTTGTTGGGGTTGTGACAAGGTGGCTGCTATTCCAACCTCCGGAATCACGCAACCAGTTTGAGCTGGTGACCAAGTTTCTGCGACTAGGGACTCTCTATCCCTCCAGGCTTTCAACAGATTAACGTGATAGATCTGTTCGGGCTTTCGCCTTCCTGGTTGTCTGACCTTGTAATTCACTTCGCTCACTTTTTCCATTATCTCGTAGGGGCCTTGCCATTTGGCAAGGAATTTACTTTCAACCGTAGGGACAAGTACCAATATCCTATCCCCCGGGGAAAAGGTACGGGTCTTTGCTCCACGGTTGTACACTCTCTGCTGTGCCAACTGCGCTTGGGCCAAATGTTCCTTCACGATGGGCATTACCTGTGCAATTCGATCTTGCATCAGGGCGACATGCTCAATCACACTCCTGTGGGGAGAACTCTCACTTTCCCAAGTTTCCTTGGCAATATCCAACAGCCCTCTTGGGTGTCTCCCATACAGTAACTCAAAGGAGGAGAATCCCGTAGAGGATTGGGGCACCTCCCTAATAGCAAACATCAAATAAGGAAGTAGACAGTCCCAATCCTTTCCATCTCTATCCACCACTTTCTTCAACATTTGTTTTAGGGTTTTGTTGAATCTTTCAACCAGCCCATCGGTTTGGGGGTGATACACAGATGTACGCAATTGCGTCACTTTGAACAATTTACACAGCTCTTTCATAACCCGGGACATAAAGGGTGTACCTTGGTCCGTAAGCAGTTCTTTACAAATACCCACCCGGCTAAAAACAAGAGATAGCTCTTTGGCTATGGTTTTGGCCGAGGTATTTCTGAGAGGGATCGCTTCTGGATAACGGGTGGCATAGTCCATTATAACCAATATGTACTGGTGCCCCCTAGCGGACTTGATTATAGGACCTACCAAATCCATTGCGATTCTCTCAAACGGGACCTCAATGATGGGTAGAGGGACCAGCGGGCTACGGAAATGTGGCATCGGGGCCGACCTCTGACACACAGGGCAGGAGGAACAATAATTTTCTATGTCCTTCATCACCCCAGGCCAATAGAATCTCTGTAATACCCTCTCTCGGGTTTTCTCTGTCCCCAGATGACCTCCAAGAATGTGCCCATGGGCCAACTCCAACACCAACTTCCTGTAAGGTTTGGGCACCACAAGCTGCTCAACGGTTTCTTCTGCCCTTTTTGCCACCCGATACAGTAGGTCCTTCTCTACGCTGAAGTATGGGTAAGTGCAGGTATTATCTGGGTTCACTAACTCGCCATCTATTTCCACTACGTTTTCCCGTGCCTTTATTAGGGCGGGGTCTTTTAACTGTTCTGTGGCAAAATTTTCCCTGTGAACCTCCAGATCAGAAAACTCCACAGACGGTAGGTTTTTGTCTGAGGAGGTGGGCTCCTCTCCAGTTTCTTGAGTCTCCCCTGCCAATACTGACAAGGGAAATTCTGGAGAGTCCTCACCACTCTCAGAGGAGTTCTGGCTATCACATTCCTGGTACATAGGGGCACCAGTGGGGGGCTCAGGATCATCCCACAGTTCCCAGAACTTCGGAAAATCCCTTCCCACAATGGCATCATGCGGTAATTGAGATACTAACCCCACTGGATGAGAGAGGGTACCTTTGGGGGTCTCGAAACACACTGTAGTCACTGGATACTCTCGGGTGTCCCCATGCACACAAATAACAGCTACCTTGCTATTCCCAGAGACCTCTGTTTTAACTAATTCAGCCTTTATCAGGGTCACAAGGCTACCTGAATCCAGTAATACCACAACATTTCTACCATTAATACACATTTTGCATAAATGTTTCTCAGTTCCCCGAATGGCAGTGCATGCGACTGTCGCACACAGCGACTGACGTCTGTCCATCAGAAAGTCACATTGCATGGGTTCCTCCACAACCGGGCAATTTGCTGCAATATGTCCCGCTTGCCGGCAGCGGTAGCAAACAATCCATTTGGCTGCCTCTTGAGCCCCTGACTTCCCAGGCTGTTCTCGCCAAACTTTGGGTAGAGCTCCCACCCTCTCACTCTCTCCACCCTCACCCCTTGGAATCCTCTTATCCGCCCCTGGGGATGGTCTGGTCTTAGGGTGGAAAGTCCGAGAGTCTCTGGAAGAGGCCGTCAGGTTCTCTGTAGCCAAGTATCTCTCTACACGATCCACAAGTTTACCGGCCGTTTCTGGGTCTCCATGGCTTACCCACTTTTGAATGGCGGTAGGAAGAGCTCTCAAGAAACGATCCATCACAACACGTTCCACAATCTCCGGTGCGGACAAAGTCTCTGGCTGTAGCCACTTCCTGCTCAGGTGAATGAGATCATACATTTGAGACCTGGGGGGTTTTCCAAGCTGGAAAGTCCAGTTATGCACACGCTGAGCCCGGACAGCCAGGGTGACACCCAGCCTTGCCAATATTTCAGCTTTTAGCATCACATAGTCTTTTGCTTGGTCAGGCTCTAGGTCATAGTAAGCCTTCTGCGATTCACCAGTTAACAGAGGAGCCACCAGTCCAGCCCACTGCTCCTCAGGCCACTTTTCTCTTTCAGCAGTCCTTTCAAATGTGGTCAAAAATACCTCTGGATCATCCTCTCCAGTCATTTTTGTCAATAAACGACTCACCCCAAAGGACGCGGTATTAGTGGGACGGCTTTCCTCACTGGTCTGCGGACGTTGCTGCATTACTGCTTCCATTTGTTGTAGTCTCTGCTCTTGCTTCTGTAACAGGTCTATGAAGCGGGCCTCAGATTGCTGCTGGGCTTGTTGATGAGCTTGCTGCTGGGCTGCAAGGCTCCTTTGCAAACCTGCATTTGTCTGCTGTTGATTGGCATTTGCTAGAGCCAGCTGTTTCAGTATCTCCTCCATGCTGGCTTAAAAAAAACTGCCACTGGTTCTCCACCAACTGTGAGGGGGTTAACTCGGTAGCGGGTGTGTGTGACCCCCTGGTTGGGCTCCCCACACAAAAACAGGGCCAGCAGACGGAGGTTGTGGTTTTCAAAATCAAAAGGTGCGGTTTATTTCTCTATGTACAGTGACAAAAACACAGCAAAGCCAAAAAGAAACATAAACAAAATAAATCCTGGTCAGTTTGACCTCTGACTAAACATGCAGGTTTCCTAAACTAACAACTGGGATCAGCCTGGTGCTGTCCTAGTCCCTAAGTCCCTGGTTTAGTAAAAGTCCAAACAAATAGCCACACAGGCTTTGCCTCACCGCACAGGGGTTCACTCTCCCTAGACAGTCCACACAGGTCTGGGTCCAGGCATGAGCTAACATCTAATGAAGCTGGGAGTTTTTATAAAGGCCTTAAATGAGCTGACAAGCTTCAGCTGGTCTCATCAACTCCCTGCCTGCACGACGCCCAGCCCTCTCTCTAGAGGTATGAGTCATCCATGAGCCCACTAGCCTCAGCTGGGCTTCATCAACTCCCTAGTTGTATAAGTCGGCATAAAGCCTGAATCTGGGAGAAATATATCTACCCCCCTGGATGCAACCAGGTGACTTTACCTTCCTGCTGTCACAATATATATATATATATATATATATATATATATATATATATATACACACACACACACACACACAATATATATATACATATAGGATTTAAGTGACTTTGAACGTGGCATGGTTGTTGGTGCCAGACGGGCTGGTCTGAGTATTTCAAAAGCAGCTGATCTCCTGGGATTTTCACACACACAGAACCATCTCTCGGGTTTAGAGAGAATGGTCCGAAAAAGAGAAAATATCCAGTGAGCAGCAGTTGTGTGGATTAAAATGCCTATGTTGATGTCAGAGGAGAATGGGCAGACTGGTTGGAGATGATAGAAAGGCAACAGTGACTCAAATAACCACTCGTTACACCCAAGGTATATTGAATACCATCTCTGAACGCACAACGCATTGAACCTTGAAGCAGATGGACTACAGCAGCAGAAGACCACACCGGGTGCCACTCCTGTCAGCTAACAGGAATCTGAGGCTACAATTTACACAGGCTCACCAAAATTGGACAGTGGAAGATTGGAAAAAAGTTGCCTGGTCTGAAGAATCTCGATTGCAGCTGCGACATTCAGATGGTCGGGTCAGAATTTGGCGTAAAGAACATGAAAGCATGGATCCATCCTGCCTTGTATCACCGGGTCAAGCTGGTGGTGGTGGTGTAATGGTGTGGGAGATATTTTCTTGGCACACTTTGGATCCATTAGCACCAATTAAGCATCGTTTAAATGTCATGGCCTACCTGAGTATTGTTGCTGACCATGTCCATCCCTTTATGACTACAGTGTCCCCATCTTCTGATGGCTCCTTCCAGCAGGATAATGCACCATGTCACAAAGATCAGATCATCTCACCACTGGACAATGAGGTCCCTGTACTCCAATGGCCTCCACATCTCACCACATCTCATCCAATAGAGCACCTTTGGGATGTGGTGGAAAGGAAGATTCGCATCATGGATGTGCAGCCGACAAATCTGCAGCAACTGTGTGATGCTATCATGTCACTATGGAGCAAAATCTCTGGGAAATGTTTCCAACACCTTGGTGAATCTATTCCACGAAGAATGAAGACAAAAGGGGGTCCAACCTACTAGCAAGGTGTACCTAATAAAGTGTCCGGTGAGTGTATGGGTGGTCATAAAATGATGGTTGATTGGTGCATATATATTTATTGTGTCATAGTTACACATTATATACTGTGATAGCCCCTTTTATTTTGCCATCACAGTGGGTGGTGAGATAGATAGATGCACTATATTGTTTTCTTATTACGTTACATAACATTATTATTTAACAAAAAAATATTGCACCCAGGACACTGGATTTGAAAAGCATTAAATGGCAGAGTTCCCCTTTACACTCTCCAGGAGCCACCTGCAATCTATATCAGTGAAGCCGTACGGAGCACGCTTCTTACCGCAGGGAGAATCCAGCCAAATTCCTGCTCCACCACACCTGTTATAAACGGAACCGGATTGTTTTCTTTTTCTGCCAAGATCTGCTCTGCGGGTTTTGGGAAGAAGACGCCATCGACAGTGGCTGGGGGAGCCAGAAATTTCTGCAGGAAAATGGAAGTGTTATTCATGGGGAAACGCCAATTCTAGAGCATGCTGAAACAGGTCACTCACTATTGTTTTTTGGTGGTTTTAATGGTGTAAAAGGGCTTTAAAGCGGACCTTAAGTCATTTTTTTCAACTTTCCATCTATTAAATCTTCTGCCCTTGTTGTTTTAACTTTGGATAGTAAAACTTTTTTTTCTGCCAGTAAATACCTTATACAGTAGGGTGACCAGACGTCCGGATTGAGGACACTGTCCCCGGACCAAGTCTGTCCCCAGATTGGATTTTAACAGGGGCTGGGGCAATTTCAAAGACAGTCAGTGCAGAAAAAAAATCTGAATTACACACCCCCGCTCCGCCGCTCCTACTAGCTTAGGGGGGTGTATTTTTTTCCATTATCTGTACCCCTTTCTGATGATCATGTGCTAGTCGGAGCGGAGGGAATATTTCTTTAGTTTCTGGTGCATGTCCATTCAGCTCCACTCGCATGTTTTTCTGCCTTGGCTCAAGTCCCGGACAGCCTCCTGCCTGCCTATCTCCTTGCCTTCCCTGGTGGAGTGATCTTCCTCCGCTCCCCACCCAGTATTAGCCAGGGCCTGGAGAGTAAGACTTGACAGGCTGTGAGGCGGGCGGCAGTGGCAAAGGGCATTGAGTCACTGATTGCCGCCATTACTAGTATAAAAAAAAATATGTCCCCGGTTTTCATTCTAAAAATCTGGTCACCTTATTATACAGCCCACTTCCTGTTTATCTGGTCATTGGCCTAGGCTTATGACATGCGCAGCTCTCTCTCACTCTCATGAGAGTTTGCCAGGAAGGGAGGGGGGGGATGAGTCATAGGAGGGCCAATGTGAGCTGCAGAGCTGGAGGTGTGCCTCTGTGTGTCTGTGTAAATCCAGGAAGTGAACAAGCAGCAGCTTCAGATGCCCACAGTTAAAATGCTTGCAGCCAGACTCAGTGGAGGGAGATTTTTGCAGAATATTTACCTCTGCCAGGTTAGCCCCCCCTTATCAAAATTTGTGAAAAAATCTTATGCAGTTTGTTAGATCTTTGTTAGATCAGGTTAGATCAACCGTTGTTTGCGTTAGATCTCAAACAGAAGAAGCAATATTAACAGTTATTTGCTGGGGGGGCTAACCCGTCATCAGCCCCCCCTTATCAAAAAATTGACCAAACAGTTCGCTATTTTGGAAGCTATTTGTTAGATCCGGTAAGATCAAGTGGCTTTAACGTTAGATCTCACATAATTAGAGACTTATTAAGTGATTAATGAGGGGGGGCTGGCCCCCCCTTATCAAATTTTCTGGCAAAAAAGATTCAGGCTAATAGATATTCGTTAGATCCGGTAAGATCAAGTGGTTTTAACGTTAGATCTCACATAATTTCAGAGATATTCCACATAAAAATACTGATATTAGGTGGTACATAAGGACGGGTTGGCCCCGCCTTATCACATTTTCGGGCCAAAAATCATTCAGGCTAATAGATATTCATTAGATCCGGTGAGATCAAGTGGTTTTAACATTTGATTATCCATAATTACAGAAATATTTGTCAGGAATGCACGGATACCTGTTCTAGTATCTATATCGGAGCAGATACTGAGCATTTTCACCTGTACCAGTGATGAGTGCCATTGAGCATACAGAGGTGATCCAGGCAGACAGGGCCTATTGGCAGGTATGGGCCTATAGCTGGGTTTCCCCTAGCCCCTATGGCAATTTGACCTTATCCATTTCCCTTCATCCCCATCTAATGCTTCTGTTGGGTTTTCTGTGTGTTGGAAAGTCCATTTAGAAGTTATTTTTTATGTTTTGCTAAAGAGCTAGACTCGTGTTTGATGTTTTCAGTGAGCCGTATATACTCAAGTATAAGCCAAGTTTTTCAGCACATTTTTTTTGTGCTGAAAATACCCCCCTCGGCTTATACTCGCGTCTGTGTCATCTGCATACCTGATGAGCCGTGTCATGCAGTCAGACGGCGGCTATCCAGTGTACAAAAGCCACGCCTTCTCTGTGATAGGTGGAACACTGAACACTGACTCACTGCTGGGAAACGGAGTGTTCTGCCTATCACGGACAAGGACGAGGAGGAGGCGTGGCTTTTGTACACTGGATGGCCGCCGTCTGACTGCAATGCATGACACAGGCTGATCAGGTATGGCACAGTGAGGCTGCAATGGGCAAAGTGAGGCGTGCAATGGGCACAGTGAGGCTGCAATGGGCACAGCGAGGCATGCAATGGGCACAGCGAGGCATGCAATGGGCACAGTGAGGCATGGAATGGACACAGTGAGGCATCAATGGGCACACTGAGGCATGCAATGGACACAGTGAGGCATGCAATGGACACAGTGAGGCATGCAATGGACACAGTGAGGCATCAATGGGCACAGTGAGGCATCAATGGGCACAGTGAGGCATCAATGGGCACAGTGAGGCGTGCAATGGACACAGTTAGGCATCAATGGGCACAGTGAGGCATCAATGGACACAGTGAGGCATCAATGGGCACAGTGAGGCGTGCAATGGGCACAGTGAGGCGTGCAATGGGCACAGTGAGGCGTGCAATGGGCACAGTGAGGCTGCAATGGGCACAGTGAGGCACGCAACGGGCACAGTGAGGCACGCAACGGGCACAGTGAGGCATGCAACGGGCACAGTGAGGCAAAACCACTTGATCTTACCGGATCTAACGAATATCTATTAGCCTGAATGATTTTTGGCCCGAAAATTTGATAAGGGGGGGGCCAACCCGTTCATATGTACCACCTAAAATCTCTATTCTTATGTGGAATATCTCTGAAATTATGTGTGATCTAACGTTAAAACCACTTAATCTTACCGGATCTAACGAATATCTATTAGCCTGAATCATTTTTCGCCAGAAAATTTGATATTATTATTGATAAAATTTGATATTAATCACTTAATAAGTCTCTAATTATGTGAGATCTAACGTTAAAACCACTTGATCTTACCGGATCTAACAAATAGCTTCCAAAATAGCTAACTATTTGGTCAATTTTTTGATAAGGGTTAGCCCCCCCAGCAAATAACTGTTAATATTGCTTCTTCTGTGTGAGATCGAACGCAAACAACGGTTGATCTAACCTGATCTAACAAAGATCTAACAAGCTGCATAAGATTTTTTCAAAAATTTTGATAAGGGGGGCTAACCCGGCAGAGGTGAATATTTGGCAAGTACAGAATCAGAGTATATATAAAATAATATGCAAAGTGGTTGGAGGGAAGCTTCAGAATGGCAAAGATGTTTTTATTACAAATTATGTGAGCAGACTGCAGTTCCTCTTTAAATGTCTGCTGAGGGTTTTGAAACTCCTCTCACCTCTCCTGGACCTATTCTTGTGCAAAAAAAAACAAAAAACAAACACACTTTACCTAATTGGTGCACATGGTGAAATATCAGACCAATTTCAACAAATTTTCAGAAAAAGTGTCAGTTTGCATGAAACCGCACCACCAGATCCAGCTCAACATACTTTGCTCTCCATATCTGCCAAACGTGCCTCAGTGGAACAGGGAGACCCCCTATGTTCCCCTAAAAAATTGGCAAACCTCAGAGTGATCCATTCAGTGGTGTATTTTGGTTTTGTGCTGCCCTAGGCATGACTAAAATTGGGCCCCTCCCATCTAAGTTTGTCCCACCCCTCCCTGTCCGTTGACACCCACCGCCATTCAGTCCGATCCTGTCCGCCAAAAACAGACGGAAGGGGGATCAATTCCCCATCTGACTTGCGGATAGGATGGGGTGGCAGTCTGATGGAAATAGACAGGCGGTCCTGTCCATTTCCATAGATAGAGGAGAGCAGACTGTCTGTGTCCGCTCTGCATAGTGGACAGATCTTTCGCTGAGCAGGCATATCTGCTTTACAGAGCCCGCCCATGTCAAAGGGCTCCTACTATGTTTTTTTTTTAATTTTAATTTTTTTTACTACTTTTTTTTATACAGGTACAATTTTATTTATTTAAAAGTTCTATTGTTCATTTTTTATCATTTTGTTTTTTTGTGGGCGTGTTTTGGGGAAACATCAGGGGTCTAAACAGACCTCTAATGTCTCTTTTTTGGGACAGAGAAAGGGACTGAAGACAGTCCCGTTCTCTGCAACCTGAGCTGCACTGTGGTAATGAAATAGGAGTATAGATAGAGACTCCTATTCATTCATTCAAAATGAATAGGCTGAAATTGGACCGCACAGAACTGCATGTGAATCGCACAGCGCTCTGCGATTTCCGGTGTGAACCGGCCCTTAACCATCTCTGAAAGCAGAAAACTGTCCACCCCTGCATGCCCATGTGAATATAGTTGTTCCCATGCCCTCCTCGCATAGACCATGCTCTCTCCCTTTCCTGCCATGAATTTAGGTTGGGTGACTTCTGCCCTGCTTTTGCCAACTTTCAAACACAGTCTGTTGCTGTGAGGCTCATCTGTGTTCTCCTTGTCACAAAGACAGAGGATGAGTAGCAGGCAAGAGTCACTGAGCATGGTGGAGAGATGTAATCTGAAGCAGTCTGAAAGAAGGAGGGAGAAGGGAGGGAACCGCAGCATGACACTGATTGTCCATGCTCCCAGTCTGGCTGATAGCGGAACTGCACCTTGCAAACTGCATAAGGGGCTGGGTTGAAATTGTGCACCCTGTTTTTTACAAACTGTCCCCATGAGGGACGATTGGCAACTCTGCTCAGTTCAGACCCCCCTGACCCCCTACCTTACCTACGCCCCGAGTATCCATCTATGAAGAGACATTATATAGATGAATATACAATACCAAAGCAGCACTTATGGAAAGGATTTCCTCTTCAGATTTTGCCTTCATACAATCCACCAATGACGCCAGATCACAGCCAGAAATGTTGGCGATTATCTACAACAACAAGATGGTGTCTGATTACAGGACAGCGGAAACTCAGTAAGGTGCGATGTCATTTCTGAATAGATGAAAATTCTTATATTAATGTAGAACTGTTTGGGGACACGGACAGCATAATTTCTACTGCTTCGACTGCTTTCCTGCAGCGAGCTTCCCTTCCCATCTCCTCATCTCTAGTCTCTCTCCCCATCTCTATCCCCATCTCCCCATCTCATCATCTCTATCCTCTTCTTCATCTCAGCACAATACTCTAATCAGGAGGGTCCTGGGACACAGCCATACCAGGACAGCTTATCTCTATCCTCCCTCCCCAGTTCCTCATCTTTTTATCTCTAGCCTCCCTCCCCAGTTCCTCATCTTTTTATCTCTATCCTCCCTCCCCAGTTCCTCATCTTTTTATCTCTATCCTCTCTTTCCATCATCTTTTCTCTATCCTCCCTTTCCATCATCTTTTCTCTTTCCTCTCCTTCCGTCATCTTTTCTCTATCCTCTCCTTCCATCATCTTTTCTCTATCCTCTCCTTCCATCATCTTTTCTCTATCCTCTCCTTCCATCATCTTTTCTCTATCCTCTCCTTCCATCATCTTTTCTCTATCCTCTCCTTCCATCATCTTTTCTCTATCCTCTCCTTCCATCATCTTTTCTCTATCCTCTCCTTCCATCATCTTTTCTCTATCCTCTCCTTCCATCATCTTTTTTTTTTTATTCCATTCTCCTCATCTCTATCCCCTCTCCCAATCTCCTCATCTAAATCCTCTCTCCCAATCTCCTCATCTCTATCCCCTCTCCCAATCTCCTCATCTCTATCCCCTCTCCCAATCTCCTCATCTATATCCCCTCTCCCAATCTCCTCATCTCTATCCCCTCTCCCAATCTCCTCATCTATATCCTCTCTCCCAATCTCCTCATCTCTATCCCCTCTCCCAATCTCATCTCTATCCCCTCTCCCAATCTCCTCATCTCTATCCCCTCTCCCAATCTCCTCATCTCTATCCCCTCTCCCAATCTCCTCATCTCTATCCCCTCTCCCAATCTCCTCATCTCTATCCCCTCTCCCAATCTCCTCATCTCTATCCTCCTTTTCTTCTCATCTCTACCCAGGGCTGCCTTAATAGCATCATGGGTCCCTGGGCAAAGTAATGCTCTGGGGCCCCTACCAGCCTGGCCCAATTTACACACTTACTCTCACAGTACAGGGGTGTCAGGAGGGCACAATACTCTGATCAGGAGGGTCCTGGGACATACCGGGACAGCTTAGTAAAAAGCGTGACTATCCCAGAAAATCCGAGACAGTTCACAAATATGTTGTAATGAAAGATCATCATGAGGCCCCCCATGCACCTGGAGCCCCCGAACAGTGCCCTGGGGGTGCCCATGCATTAAGACAGCCCTGTCTCTATCCTCTTTCTTCTCCTCATCTCTATTCTCTCTTCCCATACCCTCATCGCTATCCTCTTCCCTTAATACATATATACTACACACATACGTCTGGTAACATT
Organism: Rana muscosa; assembly: GCA_029206835.1. NCBI lineage: Eukaryota > Metazoa > Chordata > Amphibia > Anura > Ranidae > Rana > Rana muscosa. The sequence goes on from CM055119.1 coordinate 337,814,815, forward strand.
CAATGCCTTTCTGAGATTATCCAGACATGTACTCCTCCACTTGTAAAAATCTGACTCTTTGTAGGTGGCCCTGCGGGTAACAGTTCTGCAAGAGTTGTGACAGATTCCAATCCATCACTCTGAGGTGTACACTAATCTGTTGCACAGTCTGACATTTGTCACACTGCCGAGTAGGGATGAACTCATGTTCGACTCGAACATTGCCCGTTCGCCGAACAGCGAACAATTTGGAGTGTTCGAGGCAAGTTCGAAAAGCCGCAGAACACCCTGTAAAAGTCTATGGGAGAAATCTAAAGTGCTAATTTTAAAGGCTTATATGCAAGTTATTGTCATAAAAAGTTTTAAAAACTGACGTTTTTCCGGGAGCAGTGATTTTAATAATGCTTAAAGTGAAACAATAAAAGTGAAATATTCCTTTAAATTTCGTACCTAGGGAGTGTGTATAGTATGCCTGTAAAGTAGTGCTTGTTTCCCGTGCTTAGAACTGTCCCTGCACAAAGTGTCATTTCTGAAGGAAAAAAAGTCATTTAAAAGCACTCGCGGCTATAATAAATTGTCGGCTCCCGGCAATACAGAGAAAAGTAATTGATAAAAAAAAATTTAAAAAATGCGTGGGGGTCCCCCCAAATTCAATTACCAGGCCCTTCAGGTCTGGTATGGATATTAAGGGGAACGCTGCGTCAAATTAAAAAAAAAATGACGTGGGGTTCCCCCCAAATATCCATACCAGACCCTTCAGGTCTGGTATGGATTTTAAGGGGAACTCCACGCCAAATTTAAAAAAAAATGGCGTGGAGTTCCCCCCAAAAATCCATACCAGACCCTTTATCCGAGCACGCAACCTGGCAGGCTGCAGGAAAAGAGGGGGGACGAGAGAGCGCCCCCCCTCCTGAACCGTACCAGGCTACATGCCCTCAACATTGGGAGGATGCTTTGTGGGTCTGTGACCCCTCAAAGCACCATGTGCCCATGTTGATGGGGACAAGGGCCTCATCCCCACAACCCTTGCCCGGTGGTTGTGGGGGTCTGCGGGTGGGGGGCTTTTCGGAACCTGGAAGACCCCTTTAACAAAGGGGACCCCCAGATCCCGTCCCCCCCTATGTGAATTGGTAAGGGGTACATTGTACCCCTACCATTTCACAAAGAAAGTGTAAATTAAAAAAAAAACAAAAAAACACACAGACACCGTTGAGGAAAGTCCTTTAAAAAAAAAAAAGATTCCAGCGGTGGTATCTCTATCCAGGTCCAGGCTCCAGCGATGAGATGTCCAGCGCAGCGAGCGCATCCTGTCTCCACCGGAGACACCCCGGGAATCTCGGCAGCCTGACAGGTCTTTTATGTAGCTGAGGGCAGGGTCACCCGTCATGTGACCCCGTCCCCCTCTGACGCAAGGGGAAACCCGGGCTTCCCCAGTGATGTGCGGGTGACCTCGCCCCCCTCTTATGACCCCGTCCCCTCCCCCGCCCGCAGACCCCCACAATCACCGGGCAAGGGTTGTGGGGATGAGGCCCTTGTCCCTGGTACGGTTCAGGAGGGGGGGCGCTCTCTCGTCCCCCCTCTTTTCCTGCGGCCTGCCAGGTTGCATGCTCGGATAAAGCGTCTGGTATGGATATTTGGGGGGAACCCCAAGCCATTTTTTTTTTTAAATTTGACGCAGGGCTTCCCTTAATATCCATACCAGACCTGAAGGGCCTGGTAATTGAATTCGGGGGGGACCCCCCACGCATTTTTTTTTTCTTTTACCAATGACGTTTCTCTGTATTGCCAGGAGCCGACAAATCATTATAGCCACGAGTGCTTTTAAATGACTTTTTTTCCTTCAGAAATTACACTTTGTGCAGGGACAGTTCTAAGCACGGGAAACAAGTGCTACTTTACAGGCATACTATACACACTCCCTAGGTACGAAATTTAAAGGAATATTTCACTTTTATTGTTTCACTTTAAGCATTATTAAAATCACTGCTCCCGAAACAACTGCCATTTTTAAAACTTTTTTTTGCATTGATACATGTCCCCAGGGGCAGGACCCGGGTCCCCAAACACTTTTTTCGACAATAACTTGCATATAAGCCTTTAAAATTAGCACATTAGATTTTTCATGTTCGAGTCCCATAGACTTTAACGGTGTTCGGATGTTCGAACAAATTTTTTGCCTGTTTGCAAGTTCTGGTGCAAACCGAACTGGGGGGTGTTCAGCTCATCCCTACTGCCGAGATACAGACGTCTGCACAGTAACTATCTATGACGCTCCATTGTTGTCTTTCAGTAACAACCAACCAAGGTGATTTCACAGCTAAGAAGCTTTCTGTACAGATATCGTGTATTCGCCATCAACATTGAGACTTACATTCCGCACAAAGCTGGTCTCCCCAGCTGACTTGGTGATCAGTCCTGGAAGAAGGGCCGTACCGCTCTCAGCAATGGCTCGGTGGAACAAGCCCTTGGCTAGTGGAGACAAGACCTGTCAGAAAAAGACAAGAAAATGTTAGTTACAATTTATCACACTCAGGAAACAGTACATTCAAGAGAACCTGTTAGGATAGAAATATGGGAGCCAACATTGGTGATCTATCCGTAGCTCCAGGACCGTCATCCTCATCCATGCTCCATTAGTTTGGGGAAACTAGTACTGAGAGAAATATGGAGGCTGTTGCTGAAAATGCTAGTTTCCTGGTTGTTTGTGCTCCTGATACTTTGAGAAGCTGCCTGGACCTGTATGAAGATCAGAACATTGACATCAGAACTCCTCATTTGCTTGTTCCAGGTCAAAGACTTATGCCGCGTACACACGGTCGGAAATTCCTAAAGGCAAAAGTCCGATGTGAGCTTTTGGTCGGAAATTCGAACCGTGTGTAGGCTCCATCGGACTTTTGCTGACGGAATTTCTGCCAGCAAAAGATTGAGAGCTGGTTCTCAAATTTTCAGACGGAAAAAAATCGATCGTCTGTAGCAATTCTGACGTGCAAAATTCCGACGCACGCTCGGAAACAATTTGACGCATGCTCGGAAACAATTCGACGCATGCTCGGAAGCATTTTCTCGGCTCGTCGTAGTGTTGTACGTCACTGCGTTCTTGACGGTCGAAAGAACTTTTGTGTGACCGTGTGTATGCAAGCCAAGCTTGAGCGGAATTCCGTCGGAAAAACCATCCAAGGTTTTTCCGACGAAAAATCTGATCGTGTGTACGCGGCATTAGAAAGTACTAAAGCCATTGGATGAGCATTACTGCAGCCAAAGATCATATTTTCAGAAAAGGTCACTGGCTTGTTCCAGCTTGGCGACTCACCAGGTAGTGAAGGGAGGATGAGGGTGATGGTTTTGGAGCCGGTACTTTTAAAGTGGTTGTAAATCCATTTTTATAACTTTATGCTACAGGTAAGCCTATATTAAGGCTTACCTGTAGCTACCCTGGATATTTCCTAAACTTACACGGTTTAGGAGATATCCCCCTGTGTCTGCATGTGCCAAAGTGATCGGCACATGCGCACTGAAGCAATGGCACGCCGCTGCTTCAGTTAGATGTGCCGTTACCGGCGGCTCCCGCGCACATGCGCTGGAGTGACGTCATACTCGGAAGTAAGCTCCAGGAGGGATGTCCGCGGCCGGAGGGGGGTGTCAAGACGGTTGCGGGGGCTTCCATCTTAGGTGAGTAATACATAATGAGCTAGTATGCTATGCATACTAGCTCATTATGCCTTTGTCTTGCAGGTTTTTTTTTTTTTTTTTTTTTTAAGGGTTTACAACCACTTTAAGCAAGTCAGAATTGGAGGTGCCTACAAATGTATTTCTTCTATACCTACCAATGCAGAAACACTGATCCCACCAGCAGACTCTCCAAATATGGTGACGGAGTCTGGGTCACCCCCGAAATCTGCGATGTTCTCTTGCACCCAGCGCAACGCCTCCACCTGATCCAGGAATCCATAATTTCCAGGAGCTTGGCTGTCCCCGGAGCTAAGAGATGACAAACAGAGGTCATGTGACAAGTCTATAGAAAATGGTCTCCTAGAGGAAAGCCACACCCACTAATGGTGCCAGTCTCCTCCTCTGCTTCCAGGAGTCAAGCATGTTGTACTCAAATGAGGAGTTAACTCTATACACCTATCAGAGCGCTCAAGGAATGAACATTACAATTTATTAGTTGGGTACGAGAAGAAAAATACACAAAAAAATTAAACCTTTAGCAAAAATAAGTCAAGGTATTTAGCTGTTCTAGAGATACAGGCACCTGAAATTTATATGTAAATCTCCACTTTTCCTGTAAAAAGTCAAGGCAGGCCCTGCCCCCTATGATCTCCTGAGTCTCACTATTGGTGCTTTTATCGCTTGGTATCTTTAATCCAGATTAATATCATCAGGCAAAGCTACCCATGCCATGAGTAAATTAATCTGTGAACTAGGAGCTTGCAACTGTGCACAACCATAGTTCTGGGACTGCGCTGTCGCTGACTCATGATAAATAAAATATCAGCATGGTTCCCGATTGGTGATCGCTGTGACAGCCAATCACAATTTTACAGCAATTTTTTTCAACCTGCAGATGGAACTCTGCCTCTCTTGCTGTGAAAAAAAAAAAAGATTGTGTTAAAAAGCATTAAAGTATGTTTAAAAAAAAAAAGAAGTTTGAGCCCAGGAAGATAAACACCCTTTGATGATCAGGCCATTTTTTGCGATACGGCACTGCGTTATTTTAACTAACAATGGCGTGGACGTGCGACACTGTACCAAAATAAAATGTATATAATTTATTTTCCCACAAATGTTTTCTTTTGGTGGTATTTGATCACCACTGGATTTTTTTATTTTTTTGCGTTTTAAACAAAAACAAAAAAAAGGACCAACAATTAAAAAAAAAAAACAATATTTTTTACCTTCTGCTGTAAAACATATCCAATAAAAATTTTAATAAAATTTCTTCATAAATTTAGGCCAATATGTATTCTGATCCATATTTTTGGTTAATATATATCCCAATAAGCATATATTGATTGGTTTATGCAAACGTTATAGCATCTACAAACTATGGGATGATATATTTATGGATTTGTTTTAATACTAATAATAAAGGGACTGCGATATTGCGGTGGACAATCGGACATTGACATCTGACATTTTGCGGGAACCAGAGACACTAATACAGTGATCAGTGCTAAAAATATGCACTGTTACTGTAACTAATGACACTGGCTGGGAAGGGGTTAAACATCTAGGGCAATCAAAGCGTTAACTGTGTGCCTAGCCAGTGTTTTTGTGACATTTGTTAGGTGCTTTTACTAAGGGAAGAGGTGGATTTTGTTCCCTCCTTTGTAGGAACACAAAAGCCATCCCTTCCCCCCCAGTCAGAACTGAGATCTGCCTGGTTTACATAGGCAGATCTCAGTTCTGTATGTTTTACTGATGATCAGCGGTTGCCAGTGGACATCCAGTACCTGGCACCCGCAGATCGGCTTCTGCTGTGAATTAGTGGTTAAATTTGTTAGTATAAAATAAAAACAAGGTGTTGTTTTTTCCTCCAACATCTTCGTCTGTTAGAGCAGTAAAAATAAAAAAAATGTTTTACATTTTAGTCAACTCATTAAATGTATTTTATTCTGCGCCAATTTTTTTTAACATTTTAGTTTATAAGTCAACTCGCCAGACGTCAGCAACATTGCTAGCATTCCTTGTGCAGGTTCGCCAGAGCTCAAGTCATCAATCTATGAGGGGCCCCTCTACCATTGGCATTCAAGGCTGAAGAGCAGGACTGGAGGAGAGAGTTCTTAACCCTTTGCATACATACATTGTACAGCAGGAACCGAGCCTCTTAACCGCCTATCATAGTGTGGCGGTGGGACCCTGTGCGACCTTAAAGATTGTTGGTTTACGCCAGATTTTGTAGATAAAGACATGCTGATTGCACAGCTGTGTGTTGGGCTATTTAGTTCTGACCTGACTATGGCTCAGGGCCCCACCCAACAGACAGGAAGTCTGTGCATAGGAGTCAGGTGGACTCCCATCCCTCTGAGAGGAGTCAGAGGCTGCATGGGTGCAGCCAGAGGATGCATGTCTGCAGGAGGCAGATGTCATTCATGATTGAGCAGCAAGGCACTGATCAGGAGTAAGCTAGGAGAGAGCTTAACTCTAGGAAACTCTGTTCTGAGGAGCAGACCTAAGGCCCAGGCTAAAGGCCTGAAACAGCCAGATGGCAAGAATGAAAGCCAGGAGGCTAAAGTATTGCGTATGCAAGATACAGTAATGGTGGAACCCCCCTGTGAGGGCTACTGATGTATTTGTGAACTTCTTGTGCTTTTAAATAAAAGTGGGCTACCAGGCCCTTAAAAATTCAGTTCTGGACTAGCGTACTCACTAAAAACGCACCTACAGCTGGAGTCTGATCACCCCAATCTTACAATAGCCATACTCTCACTCCCTGGATTAATTTCCATCACGTGTGACCAGAGGTGTAGCTTGTTGGCCCCGATGCAAACGTTAATTACGATTGTATTTTTTTATTCTTTTTAGGAGCCCGTTGGGGGGCTTTGTTGAAATATCAGGAGTCTGATGTTTCATGTTTGAGACAGAGAAAGGAGACAGAGGACACAGACCTCAATGTCCATCTCTGCAGCCTCAGCTGCACAGAATAAATTATTTAGGAATAGCTCTGAATGGACACAAAAAGGAAGAGGCTGGTAAATTACGTATTTACCAACCCCTTCCCTGCTCTACATCCTGAAACATCCCAGTAGTGCTGTGGGATGGGGGGGTGTGAGGACTAGGGGAGCACACAGGGAGCCCAGGCAGCGGGAAATAAGAGTAACTAGGACAGGAGGGCCGGCGGGGGCAGCCTTTTACAGGAACCAATAACCAATCCCCTCCATTTTCCTCCTGCAGGGACAGGAGAAGCAGGAGAAAAAATGGTTCCTCTATATGCTGCCCCATACCGCCCCTCCTGTTCAGATGGCAAATGGAATGTGACAGGGAAGCCGCACGGGCCCCTGGAGCATAGGGCGGGGTCGCGATTGTGACCCTTGATGCTATGCCAGTGCATGTGACCTACCATAGACTGACACCCAACACCTATTAAGGATCACTCAAATATTTGTTGAACCGACTCCTTACTGGATTCCACACGACTCTTCTCTTGTTACCTTTTCAAACCACCACCACAAAGCATTCCTGCATCTAGTGTACTCGGAACTGAATGCAGGGAGTGTTTTCTAGTCATCACCATTAGTGCACCACCGTTAAAGGGCCCCAATAATAGCTGGCAGAAGAAAAAAATACAGAGACTGTTCTTCCTATCTTCCTCTATTTGCTTATATCTTACCAGTTGTGATCTAGTTGGGTTTGTTAGGCCTAAAGTTACTGTTAAGCTACCCCTTGGTGCATCTTCGGTGATCCTGTTACTGTTTAAGCAGATTTGGGTTGGATGGTGGAAAACTAGACCCAAGTATAAGTTTTAGTTATTGCACATGTAAGATTTTGTCTAAAATTAACTTTAATTGTATACTACTCAAGTTTACCTACTGACCAGCTTTTTATTTTATCAGTTCTGTGGTATATCCTATAGTCTACTCTACAAGGATATAGATATAGATAAAAAAAAAAATTCACACACTTCAACTGAGTTGGTCGATTTTCTCGAGACAAGGTTTGTGGGAAAGAAACCTGGAGTTGTATGAATGTAACAGGGTGTGTTAACACAGAAGAGGTACCAACACAGTTGAGACTAGCTTCAGAAGACCCCTTGAACTAGTGACTCCTTACGGGTGTGCTATCTATATTAAAAAAAGAAAACCTGCAAGCAAAGTAAATGTAAAGTAAAATATGCATTTTTATTTAATTCAATTTAAATAAATTAGTCAACATAAAAAAGGAAAATAGAGCAGAGTAAAATAATAAAAAAATTAATTTTTTAGCATTTTAGTTGACTAGTTAAGAAAAAACAAAACAAAACTATGAGCAGAGAATTAAGAAAAGTATACAAAGTTAAAGTCTCAACAAAAGTTGGAAGATTAGTTAGACAAATTAATCTAACTAAAGTTGTAAAGTTACTTCTTTACTTCTTGTTAAAAAAAAAAAAAGTTGTGAAGTTAAATCGGTCTATACTAACGCTTTTGTCTGGGCACTGAGGCTTCAGTGAGATCAGACCACCAAGACGTTAATGTGATGGGGTACCTACAGGCCAACAGGCTTGGAGAGCAGGAGGAAGCAGAGCCAAACTTGACTTAAAGCGGAGGTCCACCCTAAAAAAAAAAAAAAAATAGCCAAAAAGGCTACAAAAAATTTGATTTTTTTAAATTTATTTTTTATACTCATCAGGAATGGCTGTTACTAGGCAGATCGTCCTAATCTGCCACTTCCTGGTCCGCGGTGGTTTTCTTTCCTCTCCTCCTCATGCTGCCTCCTGGGAAATGGAGAGTGGTGTCTTCTGGGACCTTGTGTGTGTCCCAGGAGACATCCGACCATTCACATAGCGCCGTGCGACTCACGCATGCGCAGTAGGGAACCGGGAAGTGAAGCCACAGCACTTCACTTCCTGATTCCCTCACTGAGGATGGCGGCGGGGCAGCCGAGACCCGAGCGATTGCTCGGCTTCGGCTGCCGACATCACGGGCACCCTGGACAGACAAGTGTCCTTATTAAAAGTCAGCAGCTACAGTGTTTGTAGCTGCTGACTTTTATTTATTTTATTTTTTAACGCCGGACCTCCGCTTTAAGGAAAAAGTTGAGATCTGCCTAAATCTTTGGACCCAACAATAGTTTTGAGAGATGTGTATGGTGCGTTACCTGAAAAATCCCGGAATCCCCAGGCGGTACTGGATGGATACGATGATGACATTTTCATGGGCACTCAGCGCAAAACCCTCAAACATCAAGGCTCCTCCCATAATTAATCCGCCTCCATGAATAAACACCATCACCTGTAGAGAATCAATAAAGGGTCAATAACCTTCGGTCCTCCATGCAGGTCACCTTTCTTTATACCAGTAAAGGACGGATTCCCATACATCTGTACACCCGTACTGAGTGCCATAGCCGTGATGTGCAAATATGGTGACATCATAGCACGATCTACTCAGCTGGTAATGGAAGCCATTTTTAGAAATGTACATTTGAATGGAGTGGAGGGGGATTAGAACACCTGTCAGTTATTATTACCATCTGTCATCCTCTCCATTTGTCCTGTTCACCTTTATCATCGAAAGTGAAAATAAGAAAATCTCTAATTTTGGGTTGTCCCCAGAACAGGAATAGGGGGGAAAACTTTCAATAGTTCTGGTGACAACCAGCGATTTACTCACTTTGAAGAGCTTTCCTCTCACTTCCTGTTTTGACTATGGAACAGGAAGTGAAAGGAAATCTCCCCAATGGGAGAACAATGGCAAAAAACCGACAGGGGTTATAACCCTTCCTTACTCTATTCAAAATGATTAAAAAATTTAAAAAAACACTGACTCTCAAAATACTTAATTATGGCATCATATGACTTCCTGACAGCTTGCATTTTCAGAGGGAGAACTAATCAATAGCAACTTCCCTATCTCTTTTATGATAGGTTCCCTTTAAACTGCCACTACTCTTTTCACAACAGCTAAACTTTCATATCAGCCTGACAGCAAAAACTGTGCTAATGCCGGTTCCTGGAATATCAGAAGGAAAGGTACAGACCCTTGTTTGTAATCTCTAGGGGCTGTCTGTAAACTGCAGCTTTGACAGTTTCACATTTCGGGAAGGTAGGCTCAGGGAGGTGGACATGTGACCACACAAAAAAATGCCTGCTGGATTCTACAAGCCATCAGAGTCATGAACAAAGGAAATATGGTACAGATATACTGTACATTAAGGCGACCAGATTTTTAAAATGAAATCCGGGGACATATTTATTTTTTTACTAGTAATGGCGGCAATCTGCCCCCCGCCTCACAGCCTGGCAAGTCTTACTCTCCGGGCCCCCCGGCTACTACTGGGTGGGGAGTGGAGGAAGATCACTCCGCCAGGGAAGGCAAGGAGATAAGCAGGCAGGCGGCTGGCCGGGACTTGAGCCAAGGCAAAAGAACATGCGAGCGGAGCTGAATGGGCATGTGCCCGAAACTAAAGAAATATTCCCTCCGCTCCGACCAGCACATGATCATCAGAAAGGGGCACAGATAATGGAAAAAAATACACCCCCCTAAGCTAGTAGGAGCAGTGGAGCGGGGGTGTGTAATTCAGAATTTATTTATTTTTTATTCTGCACTGACTGTCTTTGAAATTGACTGTTCAATTCCAATCCGGGGACAAAACCGGGGACAGACTTGGTCCGGGTACAATGTCCTCAATCAGGGGACTGTCCCCTGAAATTGGGGATGTCTGGTCACCCTACTGTACATGGGCCATCACAAGGGCTCGATAAAATGTTTTCTGACTACCGACTTCTACAATCCAGCAATATCTCCCATTATCTGCAGCAGCTCTGGGACTCACGGGTAGTTTGGCGTTCTGTCCGCGGTCAGCAGGAGCGAAGACATTGAGGTACAGGCAGTCCTCAGATGTGGGTGGGAGCTTGAGTTTAGCTTTGATCAGATCTATAAGGTTTTCCATCGCTTCCGTGCTCTGCAGACACCTGAAAGAGAGAAAATATGGAAATCAGATCAGAGCAAATTGAGGGTCTCAGAGAGAGAGGGGACCCCGCAGACGCTTCATGGTTTACTGATGTACCACCCTAGAGGTGTCAACCACACCAGGACCAGGGCAAGACAGGCAGGTTTTTCTTGGATTTAGATATGCTTTAAAGTGGTTGTAAACCCACTTTTTTTTTTTTTTTGGCCCACCTGCAAGAGAAAGGCATAATGAGCTATTATGACTAGCATAATAGCTCATTATGTTCCACTTACCTTAGATCGGGGCCCCCAAAGCCGTCCTCGTCCCTCTGTCCAGCCGCAGACATCACTGCGGCAATAGCCGGAATGTTACTTCCGGGTATCGCCGCACCAGCCAATCACAGCGCCGCTCCGGCGCTGTGATTGGCCGGAGCGGCGGAGACGTCACTCTGCGCATGCACGCGGGAGGCGTCCCACTCGGCTACGCCCAGCGATTGCTGGGAAGTAGCCGAGTATGTGAATGGGATTAACCCCATAAATGCGCCGTTGTCTACGGCGCGCATGCGCCATAGATAGCGGCGCTTGTCATTTTAGTAAATATCTCCTAAACTGTGTAGGTTTAGGAGATATTTCTTGCACCTACAGGTAAGCCTTAATCTAGGCTTACCTGTAGGTGCAAGTTGAAAAAGGGGGTTTACAACCACTTTAAGGATTTGACGCTTACCATTATAGCCAAAGAGTTCAATCTTTGTTTCATCAGACCAGAGAATTTTGTCTCTCATGGTCTGAGATTCCTTCAGGTGCCTTTTGGAAAACTCCAGGTGGGCTGTCTTGTGCCTTTTACTGAGGAGCGGCTTCCGTGTGGCCACTCCCCCATACAGGCCTGATTGGTGGAGGGCTGCAGGTTGTTCTTCTGGAAGGTTCTCCTCTCTCCACAGAGAATCGCTGGAGCTTTGTCAGAGTGACCATCGGGTTCTTGGTCACCTCCCTGACCAAGGCTCTTCTCCCTGATCGCTCAGTTTGGCCGGGCGGCCCGCTCTAGGGAGAGTCCTGGTGTTTCTAAACTTCTTCCATTTACAGATGATGGAGGCCACTGTGCTCATTGGGACCTTCAATGCTGCAGACATTTTTCTGTGCCCTTCCCCAGACCCGTGCCTCCATACAATCCTGTCTCCGAGGTCTACAGACAATTCCTTGGACTTCATGGCTTGGCTTGTGCTCTGACATGCACTGTTAACTGTGGGACCTTATATAGACAGGCATGTGCCTTTCCAATAGACATGTGCAAAAGGAAAAAAATTGTTTTGTTTCGTTTTAATTTGTTAATTAATTAATTTCGTTTAGTTAGATTCGTTAAATTCGTTTTCGGATTTCGTTTCGTTTTCGACCGAATTCGAAAAATCGGTCGCATTCTAAAATATTTCAACCGAATTCGAAAATATTTCTACCGGATTCTAAATTATTTCAACATGATTCTAAATTATTTCAACCACATTCGAAACTATTTCAACCGGATTCGAAAATATTTCAACCGAATTCGAAAATACTTCAACCAGATTCGATAATATTTCAATCGGATTTTTTGCAGATTACTATTTATTTCCATCAGATCTCCTGCAGTATATTAACATCTATTTCATTTTTTTTTGCAGATCTCCTGCAGACTATTAGCATCTATTTAATTTTTCTTTTCTTTTTCTTTTTTTGCATTAGAACAGCCATTTCCTTTATTTCAGCAGATCTCCTGCAGACTATTAGCATCTATTTCATTTTTAATTTTTTTTGCAGATTACTATTTATTTCCATTCGATCTCCTGCAGACTATTAGCATTTATATAATTTTTTTTTGCAGATCTACTGCAGACTATTAGTATCTATTTCATTTTCTCATCAGATCTGCAGACTATAAGCATCTATTTCATTTTTTTTTGCAGGTCTCCTGCAAACTATTAGCAGCCATTTCCCTAGTCTAGTCTATTTCTAGTCTATTTTCTATTTCTATTCTAATCTTTTCTAATTGGAATTTGAATTAATTCTATACGAAATTCGAATGTCGGAACATGGTTTATTATAATCTTTTCTATTCGGTTGGAATAATTTCGAATCCGGTTGAAATATTATCGAATTTGGTTGAAATATTAACGAATGCGGATGAAATATTATCGAATCCGGTAGAAATATTTTCCCATTTTTCTAAATCCAATTAGAAAAGATTAGAATAGAAATAGAAAATAGACTAGAAAAAAAATAGAACAGAATAGAATAAAATATAATATATATATTGTATTTTATTCTATTCTGTTCTATTGATTTTCTATTCTATTCTTTCCAATATTTGATTCTATTCTAATTGTTTTCAAATTCGATTCGACTAGAATTTTTTTCGAATTTGATTCGAATTTCGTCCGTGGTTTTTCGATTCAAAACGTTATTTCGGATTCGGTTGAATTAGTTAGCATTGTAATTTGTTAATTCGGATGCTTCCGAACAACCGAATAATGAAAATTTGTCCGAATTTCAATTCAGAACAAAACGAAATGCACATGCCTACTTTCCAAATCATGTCCAATCAACTGAATTTATCACAGGTGGACTCCAATCAAATTGTAGAAACATCTTAAGGATGATCAGTGGAGACAGGATACACCTGAGCTCAATTTTGAGTGTCATGGCAAAGGCTGTGAATACTTCTGTACATGGGATTTTTTATTTATTTTGTATTAATTTTTTTATAAATTTGCAAATAACAAACTTTTTTCATGTTGTCATTATGGGGTATTGTTTATAGAATTTGGAGGAATTTGGAGGAAAATAATGAATTTAATCCATTTTGGAATAAGGCTGTAGCTGCAGCATAACAAAATGTGTAAAAAGTCAAGCAATGTGAATAATTTCCGGATGCACTGTATCTTGAAAAATTTCATATCAGAGAAATTGCAATAAATATTAAAAAAATAAAGTTTTACAAAAATGGATTATTACAAAATAAAAACTTTTTTTATATAAACATTAAAAAAAAACTGGTTATTTCTACAAGAGCTGTAAATATCTATGTGGGTTGAAAATGTTCCTTGGTTCAATGACAGTTGAAAAGTAAAGAAAGTAAAAATAAAACAGACCTAAAACTGGTCATTTCCCCCGAGGGCTGTAACTGTAGAAGAAACCTAGAAGAGTGATGGATTTTTTCTTTGTCTGAATATACAGTATATAGTAAATATCTATATCTGGGTGGAAAAGGTTCCTCAGTGCAGTGACAGTTGTCAGCACAAAGGTGACAGAAAGGTTGCCACACTCAGAATTCTCATCCTACAGACTGAGTTGAACAATATTCTGATGTCATGTGACAGTTCAGTGATGATGATATATAATACAGAGGATTCTGGTGTTGACCACCTGATCTATTCCCATTATTACAATGTAACAAACCAATGACTGGCTGTGGCAGGAAGTGTAACTTTGAATTAGTACATTGTATCCATTGTAATATATTATTCTATTAACACCATTTGAAGACCAGACTTTTTCTGGCACTTTTTGTTTACAGCGCTAAATCAGTATTCTTTGCTAGAAAATTACTTAGAACCCCCAAACATACATTTTTTTTTTTTTTAGCAGAGACCCTAGGGAATAAAATTTCACTTCCTGTTCCATAGTCAAAACAAGAAGTGAGAGGAAATCTCTTCAAAGTGAGTAAGATCGTTGCAATATTTTATGTCACACTGTATTTGCGCAGCGTTTTTTCAAACGCAATTTTTTGGGGAAAAAATACACTTAAAATTATTTAAAGAAAAACAAAAAACACAATATATACCCCAATTTATTTATTTTTTTCTTAAATGTGAAAGATGTTACGCCGAGTAAATAGTTACACTTTAAAACTGCACATCCTTGTGGAATAGTGAGAAACAATGGCACTTAAAGCGGTGAGCAAGCGCAGTGTAGCTGTGCGAAACTACTCCACCTCTGTTCCGGCCTCTGCAACCGTGGTGTGTGTCATTATTTGCATGGAATATTTAATAAATGGACTTCAATCACTTCAGTGTGCAGCCAATTTCTTCCTTCACTTAAAGTGTTACGACACCCACAACAGTCAAATCAGTCTGTATATGCAGTAAAGCATGCTTGTTATATTATTGTGGAACCTAAGGGGTTAATCCTCAGCATTGTGTAAAAATGCTGTTGGATCCTGTCTTCTCTGATCCTCCCCTCCTTCCACTGTCCTTGGATAATTTCCGATATCACAAAGCCTATGGAGTCAGGCTGCACATGATCAGTTTGCATGTATTGCTAGAGAGGTTTATATTGTTCTTGGGAGAGTGCATGTGATCAGCACAGGGCCAATCAGCACTGTCCAGACAGAGGGTCGGGGGCCCTGCAGTCTGATAGGACAGTCATAAAAAACTCCTCCTACAAGCTTTAACCAGTGCTTGGCTGAACACTGATAGAAGTCACAAGACTGCTGAGAGGGAGGAGTCTGGTAATGGCGCCAGGCAGGAGCACGCGATAACGAGTTCCAGAACTCCAAACCCCCCTAATGAGATAGCGCTGAAAACTCTCCATACTCCCACCGCTTGAAACCCCCCCTTGAAGTCCCTGTACCTCCGCCAGGTCGTACCCGCTGGAAGTGGACACAGACAAGAAGCTGCTGACCCGGCTGGGATCTGCCGTGAAGGAGTGGAGTGTGCGTGGACGGCCGTTAGACAGCGAGTGAAGCCACTTGGGAGACCGCGCAGTGTTCCCCTTCCCGCACGGAGGTGAGAGCAGTAGGAACGGAACGGAGGTGCAGTGGAAGCCCAGTAAGAGAGACACCGAGCAGACGTGTGAACCCTTCTGGTCCTGGTGAGCTGAGCGTGTGGCAGTGCCCAGAGAAGGTAGGAGGGGACACAGGTACTCGGGTAGCGCCGACGTTTGCTCGGCAGGAGTGAAGTAAGCCGAAAATAGCCGACACTAGTCGCGTAGAGCCGGAGAGCCGTGAGCAGCCGAATATAGATTAGAAATAGTTAAGGAGAAGCCATAGGCAGCGCTGGAGACCACCCTGCAAAATACTGCTTAATTCTCTATACCTCCCTTAAAATCAAAACGAACAGGTATAAAAATTCCTTCCTGGCTTTTTGTGATAGTAAAGGAAAAGAAGAAGGGAAGGAAGAGAAAATAATAAACCTCTGAAAATCCTTTTTTTTTATTTTTTTCTCTCTCCTTTTTAGTGAATAAAATATTTCTCCTCTTTTTTTATGTATGGAGTCTATGATCCCTCCAACTCCCCAACTTTATGAATATGCCCTGACTATGTTCTGATTATTTTCTGCTGGGGGTCTACACGTGGTGTGAGCAAAATAACTTTCCCCCCTCCCTTTTTCTTTTGGAACTGACCAGCTAGCTATCTAAGACCGGTAGCAAAGGGTATTAATTTTTTTTTGGTGTGTTTTTTTTTTTTGGAGATCCTTTATAATAACAGCTACATCATAACAATGAGTCCACACGGTAGTCTGAACTGATTATATCAGAAAATATTTTATGGGGTACTGAGTTTGTCCTGTGTTTTTTTTTTTCTGATACCATGAATTCATATTAGATAAAATAAATTGAGACTGAATGGAACCCAGATTTGAATTCACTAGAAAATTTTCCACACGGTTTTGAGCTTGTTCTTGTTTTTTTATAATATATTGTCTATATAAATTACTTGTTTTTTCGAAATGATCTTCGAATACTGAGGACAGAACAGCGAGAGCAGGCATATAGAATGGAAGAACAGGAAAATAAGAACAGAAGAAAGAACCTGCGAATAAGAGGACTCCCCGAAAGTTCCCAAAGAGAAGATTTGACAGAAATAATAGGGAAAATCTTTAATCCATTACTGGGAATGCAAGAAGCAAATGTTATAAAAATCGAAGGAGCCTATAGACTAAGGAGAACCACGGGAATCCCGGTGGAAAGCCCAGGGGATATAATAGTAAGATTTGAGAAATTGGAGGAAAAAGATCAAATATGGAGAAATATGAAGGGTAAGCCCCCAATAAAATATGAAGAAAAACTATTACAATTCTTCCCGGACTTATCCCAAGACACCTTAAGAAGAAGGCGGATGTTAAAGCGGGATTCCACCCGCTATTTTTTTTTTTTAAAGTCAACAGCTACTAACACTGTAGCTGCTGACTTTTAAAAAGGACACTTACCTGTCCTACTCGCCCGCGATGTCAGGCCCCCGACTGCGATCGATTGGTCCTGGCAGGTCCCGGCTCCTCCATCGGGCTTCACTGCCTATTTCCTACTGCGCATGCGCGACTCGCACGGCGCTTTGTGAATGGATATAGGGAAGAAAATGGTTTGTTGAAAAAAAAAGATGAGAAAGATTTTCCAGAAGATCTGTTGTCCCCAGAAGTGGGGAGAGGGAGTGACCTCCTCGTGTCCCAAGACACCTTAAGAAGAAGGCGGATGTTAAAGCGGGATTCCAACCGCTATTTTTTTTTTAAAGTCAACAGCTACTAACACTGTAGCTGCTGACTTTTAAAAAGGACACTTACCTGTCCTACTCGCCCGCGATGTCAGGCCCCCGACTGCGATCGATCGGTCCTGGCAGGTCCCGGCTCCTCCATCGGGCTTCACTGCCCATTTCCTACTGCGCATGCACGACTCGCACGGCACTTTGTGAATGGATATAGGGAAGAAAATGGTTTGTTGAAAAAAAAAGATGAGAAAGATTTTCCAGAAGATCTGTTGTCCCCAGAAGTGGGGGGAGGGAGTGACCTCCTCGTGTCCATTAGGACCCAGGGTTTCTTCATCCCTGCATAATGGAAGGAAAATGAGAAGAGAGAAGAGAAAGAAAAATGGATGAAATAAAATTTATAACCTATAACGTTAGAGGACTAAACTCCCCACAGAAGCGACACATGGTGTTAAAGGAATTAGAAAGAACGGGTGCAGAAATAATATTTTTACAAGAGACCCATCTGGCATTAGATTCTAATATCAAATTATATTCCAGGAAAATCCCTACATGGTATTATGGAGACTCCCCTACGAAAAGGGCAAAGGGAGTGGCAATAGGTTTCGGGAATAAAGCTGGCTTTGAGATTGAGGAGAGGAAGGTGGACCCAGAAGGTAGATTCTTGTTCCTGAGAGGAACCATACAAGGCACGAAATACACCCTGGCAAACTTCTATTGCCCCAACAAGCATCCTAAAAAATATTTGCTAGAGATATTAAAAGACTTGGGTGAATTTAAGAAAGGACATTTAATACTGGCTGGAGATTTTAATTTTATTATGGACAGCAAATTAGATACTAGAAAGAAAGAGAAACCACCATGCGAAAAATCCTAAAAGAGATATACGATCTGGAACAAAGACACAAAAAGCAAGCTGAGAAGGAAATCCAACGAGCCTTAATACTAAAAAGAGAATTATTGAAAGATCTTATGGAACAAGAAACAAGTAAGGAGTTTAATATACTTAAAAAGGAGAGATACAAAGGGGGAAACAAGCCTGGAAAATACCTTGCAAAAATGCTAAGGCGGAATAAGTCTTTAAATTACATAGAGAAGATCAAAAATGAAAGAGGAGAAATGGTAAACAAAACACTTGATATTGCAGCAGCATTTCAAACATACTATAGTGCTCTATATGCGATTAGAAATGAAGACACGCACAAGGAGAAAGAGAAGAGGAATATAAAAATACAAGAATATTTAAAGGACGCAAAACTGCCAAAAATTCCAGAAGAGCGGTTGACAGCCCTTGACACACCTACCTACCGGCAAAAGCCCCGGACCAGACGAGTTCACCATCAAATATTATAAAAAGTTTCAGAGCCAGCAGACCCCGAGACTATGTGACTACCTTAACAAAATTGGGGAAGATGAGGAAATAAGACGTGAATCTTTAATGGCCCATATTTCAATAATACCAAAACCAGGAAAAGATAAGACGCTATGTTCCATTTACAGGCCAATTGCATTATCAAATGCAGATACAAAGATATATGCAAAAATCCTTGCTACCCGATTAAAGAATCTAATGCGAGATTGGGTTGAACCAGATCAGACAGGGTTTATACCTGGACGAGAGGGCAGAGACAATAGTTTAAAAACTATAATACTGCTGCGTAAGAATAAGAGTGGAAAATCCCCAGTCTTACTCCTGTCAATAGATGCTGAGAAAGCATTTGACAGGGTAGACTGGGGATTCATGATGGATACGCTCCACCATCTGGGATTGGGACCCAAAATTAGACAATATATACAAAATCTGTATAGCAGACCTATGGCAATGGTGAAGGTCAATGGTAGGACGTCACTGCCCTTTGAAATGCACAATGGAACAAGGTAGGGGTGTCCGCTCTCGCCACTTCTATACGTACTAACACTGGAGCCTTTCCTTGCGACTATTCGGAATAACCAGAGTATAGGGGGAACGAGAGTGGGTGAAGAGGAGCACAAGGTAGCGGCATATGCCGACGATATCTTAATGTACATAACTAATCCAAGGGTGACCTTGCCAAATGTAATTAAGGAAATAAAAAATTACGGAGAACTTTCAAACTTTAAAATAAATCCTATAAAAACAGAAATTTTAAACATAGGAGTGGGAAAAAAAGAAGAACTTGCGTTGCAAAAAGAATTCCCATTCATGTGGATAAGAGGAGAGTTGCCCTATTTGGGAATTAAACTGACACCTACAGTGGAAAGCCTGTATCTGGCAAATTATATTCCTTTTATTGAATGAGATCAAAATAGAACTAAAGAAGAATACAAGATCGCTTTTATGGCTAGGAAGGATAAACCTTTTCAAGATGGCTATACTCCCAAAAATAACATACAAATTTCAGATGTTACCTATAGATATACCACAGAGCTTTTTTAAAACAATAAAAACAATGTTGATAAAATACATATGGCAAAATAAAAAGCCGAGATTGAAATATGCAATATTAACAAGGGAAAAAAAACACGGAGGTCTTTCTGCACCAGACATAAACAGATATTACAAGGCTTCGAATATTGCACGAATGGTGGAATGGGGAAACAAAGAAAAAGAGAAAAAATGGGTTCGGATTGAAAATACTTTAAGTAAAACAGCACTTCACAAAAATACATGGATACCACGGAAACACAGAGCACTGGATGCAGACACTCATGAATTAACTAAAAATGTCTTTAAAATATGGGGATTTAATTCATAGACATAACAAATGGACTTACAATTCACCTTTAATTGCACTCACTGAAACAAATTTTTTTATCCCTGGGAATGGGACTTGGTTCTGGAATAAAATGGGGACAGCACAAATAAAGGACATCACAGATCAGGGAAAGATAAAAAAACTACTGGATATAAAAGGAAAAAATGAATGGGAATATCTACAACTAAAACATCTGATAAGCTCTCTGCCTTTACCTATTAGAGATGGAAAGAAAACTAACAGCACTTGAAACACTATGTACCGTACAAACCCCACTAAGACATGTGATCAGTGCCGGGACAAGGTCATCAAGCGCCCAGGGCAAAGATGCCAAACTGCGCCCCTCTTTCCCTTAGGGTTAGGGTCAGGGTGCCCCCCATCCCTGCAATAAACCATTGCGCCAGGGGCAGTCGCCCCTCCTGCCCACCCCTTGTCCCAGCCCTGCATGTGATATCAAGAGTATACCGAATTCTGACAGACCTAGAAGCACAGGGAAAACCTTATTTTATAGAGAAATGGGAAAAATAAAAAAATAAATATGAAATTGGACGAACAACAAGTTGAAAGAATAATAGCAGCCGTACATAATAATGCAACGGACATGAATACAATCAAAATGAACTATAAATGTATTTCAAGATGGCATAGGACACCCGAAATGATTCATAAATTTAGTAAAGACAAATCCCCATTATGCTGGAGAGAATGTGGTCAGATCGGAATGACCACACACATATGGTGGGACTGTCCAAAGATAAAGGACTATTGGCAGGAAATCCAGGAATACATAAAAGCAATAACTGGAGAAAAGGTTCCGAATATTATACAGGTCTGTCTATTCACGAATCAAAAGATGCAAAAGATGCAAATAAAAACTATAGGAAAACACTAATTCCAACATTGATAAATGCAGCAAAAGGATTGATACCGAAAAACTGGCTAAATACGAGAAAACCAGACATAAAAGAATGGTTTGAAAGAGTAGAAAATTACAACAAAATGGAATACATATGTAGTTGCGATATGGGGCAACTTGATAGATATAATAGGAGCTGGGGGCAGTGGAAGACTTTAAATCTTCGGAGAAATACCTGGTAAAAATTATAGAAGACAACAGAGAATGAAATAAGATGGAAAGGAGAGAACAAACCATTAGGGAGAGGGGGTGGGAGATGGGGAGGGGGAAAGGGTAGGGTTTAAAACTAATATTAATGGGCAAAAACATTTAGTAATTAAAAATAAAAAATAAAAGCAGTAAATGAATAAGCAAATTAAACCGGTATCCGGAAAACCACAAATGATGCAAAACTTAAGAAGAGACGACATTAATAAATAAAATCATGAGCAAGTCTCTTGTTATCGTTGAGCCTGAAGTGGTTTATAAAAAAAAAAAAAAAAAGAAGTCACAAGACTGCTGATGAGAAAAGGTATTTAGCAGTTTACATTTACTAAAATAATTGCATTTCCATGTTCTGTGTACAGGCGGTCCCGGGTTACAAACAAGATTGGGTCTGTAGGTTTGTTCCCAAGTTGAATTTGCATGCAAGCCGGAACAAGTAAATTTTTTAAGTGTAGCTCCAGCCAAAATAATAATTTAAGTTTTTGGGATAGCATAGGGAAGGGTTGTCACCCCTGTAACATTTGTTTAGCTGTCTGTGCCCCTGTTTAGAAGATTTCACCTTTCACTTTCTGTCCCTGTGACAATTGGATTTTAAAAATGATGGGTTGTTGTGGAAACAAGGATTGGTGCTAAAGCTTCAGTGGAGACACCTTTTACCCATGAGAACACTTACAGGAGTGACTTTCCCTTCCTAGGGATAGATTTCCTCTCACTTCCTGTTGTCTCCCTCCGTTTGTAAGTTGGAGTCGTTTGTAAGTCTGATGTTTGTAACCCGGGGACCGCCTGTACTGTGTGAGACAAGATATAGTGAATGCAGGATCCTGGGTTTAGTAGCACTTTAATCTCCAAAGGCGACGCTTTAACATTTTTTTACAGGTTACCTGTGTAGAGTTACAGAGGAGGTCTAGTGCTAGAATTATTGCTCTCGCTCTAACGCTCATGGTGAGCCCCCTCTCCCTTCTCTAGACCTGTGTGGTTCATTTTGAATCAAAGTTTGGACGAATTCTTCATTATTCGGATGTATCCCAATTTCTAAATGACAATAGTAATGAATTTAAATGAATCCAAAATAACGAAACAAAGTTTCGGATGAAAATCGAATTCAAAGAAAATAAAACAGAATAGAAAATAAAAGAATAGAGAAATATATAATAGAAAAGAAAAGGATAGAATAGAAAATAAAAGGAATAAAAAATAGAGTAAATCAGACCAGAATAAAATTGAAAATAAAGGAATAGAATAGAAAATAATAAAATAGAATAGAATGTATAGAATAGAGTAAAAATAGAATAGAAAATAAAAGAATAGAAAATAAAGGAATAGAATAAGTTAGTAAGAATATAACCATCTTCTGAAACTTAAGTTGGGATAGAATAGAAAAATAAAAAAATAGAAAAAAATCTTCTTCCGAAATTCAAATTTCTAATAGAACAAATTTGGATCCTTATAGAAAAGAAAAGGATGGATGAGAAAAGAAAAATAGAAGATAGAACAGAATAGAAAGAATATAATGGTTTCCCAAAATTTGAATAGAAAACAAGAGATTAGAACAGAAAAAAAAATGGAATAGAAAAATCTAATATTAGAAGAGAATAGAACAGAAAAAAATACAATAGAATAGAAAGAATATGACCGTTTCCCAAAATTCAAAGAGCAAAGAAGATTAGAATATAACAGAATAGAAAAAAACAATAGAATAAAATAGAAAAATATAACCATCTTTTGATATTCGAATAGAATAAGAATGGAAAATAAAATTTAAAAAAAAGGAGTAGAATTTAAAAGAATAGACCAGAGTAGAAAAAAACCTGAATAGAATAGAAAGAATCTAACAATATAACCATCTTCTGAAATTCTAATAGAATAAATTCAAAATCGAATAGAATAGAAAAGCAAATAGAATAAAATGAAATGGAAAGAATATAACCATCTTTCAAAATTCGAATTTCAAATAGAATAAATTCAATTTCAGATGAAATTCGAATTTGAATATACGAATCAAATTCTGAACACAAATTAAACAAATAAAACTTAAGGAATTTATGTAAATAACGAGTCAAAACTAAACAAATTTTTGTTCTGCACATGTCTAACCTTCTCTTTTACAAGCACAGCTATTTATTTATTTTTGTACCTTTCTCGGAGAAAACATCCCCTCACTTCCCCCTTTCTTCCCTCGGCAAGAATGCCATTTGTGGGACCAGCAGCCTCCTAGGATGCCCACCCGAGTCATTAGATCAGATGCACATCCAGATCCGCTGGCATATACTTCATATATAATATTATAGAGCTACTTATTCCAAACTGCGGAGAGGTTTCAGCGTGTCAATGCAGTATATGGAAATCATGGCTTCTATGGAGTTAGGCTTGAGACCCAACGAGCCACTATAACCATACAGATAACGGCAAGAAAAAAAAAAAAAAAAAAGAGTAAAGCCTCGTACACAAGAAACTCGGCAAGAAACGACAAGAAAACTGTTGGGAGAGCTTTCTTGCCGAGAAAACCATTTGTGTGTATGGTTTCTCGTCGAGAATACTGTCGTGAATCTCGACAAGAAAAAAAGAAAACCTGCTTTAATTTTTCTCGTCAGGAGTCTCAGTTTTCTCGTCGTGATTCTCGTCAGACTGTTTTTGGACAAGAAAACCGTTCGTGTGTATGCTTTTTCGAGTCTTCAAAAACCGCGCATGGTCAGAATCAAGTATGAGACGGGAGCGCTCCTTCTTGTAAAACTAGCGTTCGTAATGGAGATAGCACATTCGTCACGCTGTAACGAACTGAAAGCACGAAGACTGAAAAGCACGAATCGTCTCTCACTAAACTTTTACTAACACGCGGTGACATGAGATCAGCAAAAGCAGCCCAAGGGGTGGCGCCATGAGAATGGAACTTCCCCTTTATACTGCCGTCGTACGTGTTGTACGTCACCGTGCTTTAGACCGACGAGATTTTGGATTGACAGTGTGTATGCAAGGAAAGCTTCACAAGAAACCCGTCGAGAAAAACAACGTTTTTTTTGCAACGAGATTCTCGGCCGTGTGTACTAGGCTTTAAAAAATCAAAAAGGTCTCCAAATGAATCAGTAAAGCCTTCCTACAACAGAAGGTATTTACACGTCTATAGCCCCATACACACGGTCGGACTTTTTGACAACAAACTTCTAAATTCCCAGGTTTTCAAAAAAATCCGACTGTGTGTACGCTCCATCGGACAAACATTTCCGGTTTTCATCGGACAAAAGTTCGCTCTGCAAACGGACAAACTTTTTGGCAACAAAAGTCCTACGGTGCAAAGTCCTATCGTGTGTACAGAAAGTCCAAAGTACAAATACGCATGCCCAGAACCAATGTTAAAATCAACCAACAATAGCAGAAGTTGACCAAAGGGTGGCGGTAAAGAGCAGAAAAGAGCAGAAAAAACACGTAGTACGTCAATTACGTCACTACGTTCATGTTTGTTGGCTGAAAAAGTCCTGTCGTGTGTATGCTATACAAGTTCGACCGTGTGTATGAGGCTTTACTGATTTGTTTGGAGAGACTTTTGATTGCTTTAGTCCCCTCTGACCAGAACAT
Source organism: Rana muscosa (assembly GCA_029206835.1). Lineage (NCBI taxonomy): Eukaryota > Metazoa > Chordata > Amphibia > Anura > Ranidae > Rana > Rana muscosa. The sequence continues at coordinate 337,839,250 of CM055119.1, forward strand.
GTATGGCTAAGCTTACTGGACTCCTGATGGTGACAACAGTGGATTATCTCTGCATAATGCTTGTTGGTGAGCTGCTTGTAGTCTCCACTATGAGTGCATGTAAATCCTTGTAAACACGGTCGGATTTCAAACAAACTTTTCCGTGGATTTTTATCCGAAGGGAGTTGGCCGGGCACACCCATAGCATACACACGGCAGGACTTTTCTGCAAACTTTCCCAAAACTTTCCCAACATCACGTGGTTTTTCTGCTCTTTTCTGCTCTTTACTGCCACCCTTTGGTCAACTTCTGCTATTGTTGGTTGATTTTAACATTGGTTCTGGGGATGCGTGCTTGTAATTCGGACAAAAGTCCACTGGATTTCTGTACACACGATAGGACTTTGCACCGTAGGACTTTTGTTGCCGAAAAGTTTGTCCGTTTGCAGAGCGAACTTTTGTCCGATGAAAACCGAAAAAGTTTGTCCGATGGAGCGTACACACGGTAGGATTTTTTTGAAAACTTGCTCATTTTGAAGTTTGTTGTCATAAAGTCCTACCGTGTGTATTGGGCTTAACTGTGAGATAAACAGGAGACAGTTGTCACCTTATAACAGGAAGTGCCTGAGCAAGAATTTTCATGGCAGGATCACCAGGGATGATTTTAATGAAAGCTGCAGATTTAAATCGATTAATAACCTTTAAATTACCATAACCTATCAGTGATTGAGCTCACATCTACTTTAATATCTTTTTTAACCACTTCCCGCCAGGAGGATGTCCATGATATGTATGTTTTCAGCCAGCGATTCCCTTTTAGGCAGAAGTGATCCGAGTGGCTAATTAACCACTTGATCACTTCTGCAAGTGGCGGAAAGGGGTCCCACCCCCCCCCCCCACCTGCAGCCACATTTCCTAGGCCCTATTGTCCCATCACAGAGCCTGGGAGCGATTACTGCCCTGAACAGAGAGAGAGGAAGGGACATTGTTCCTCACTCTGTAACCCCCAGAAACCAGGAGCGACAAGTAGTTTGTCACTTCTGGTTCTGCCTCTGTTTACCTGGCTGCCAGAAAAGCAGCCGATCAGACCGATCTGTGTCCGACTGGCTGTATGGGAGGCTAGAGGAGAGATTTGGGGTCTAATCGACTCCAGATCTCTCCATAAAGAGGACCTGTCACAACCCATGCTGTCACAAGAGATGTTGTTCATACCTTGTGATAGCAATAAAGTTAATCCAAAAAAAAGCGAACGTTAGAGCGAGAGCAATAATTCTAGCACCAAACCTATGCATCTCTAAACTGGTAACCTATAAAAAATTGCTTAAAGCGTAGCCTATGGAGAATTTTAAGCACCGTAGTTTGCCGCCGTTCCACGGGCAGACGTAATTTTAAAGCGTGAAATGTTAGGTATCTATTAACTCGGCATAACATTTTTCACATTATACAAAAAGAATTGGGCTAGCTTAAGCGTTTTTTTTTTGTTTTGTTTTTAATTCATGAAAGTGTTTTTTTTCCTCCCCCAAAACAATTGCATTTGAAAAACCACTGCGCAAACACCATGTGACATAAAAAATTGCAACACCCACCATTTTATTCTATAGGGCCTTTGCTAAAAATATATGTTTATGGGTTCTAAGTAATTTTCTTGCGGAAAAAAAGTAGATTTTTACATGTAGGAGCAAAGTGTCAGAATTGGCCCGGGTGGCAAGTGGTTAACATAGTTGGTGTGCCTGATCTGGCCAATCAGCTCCCATCTTCTCTTCCCCCGGTGTACTTACATGGGAGGCTGTTCGGTGGCCTCTCTCACCCCATTCCAGGCTTTTGGGCGTCCTGACGCTGCAAAACGTAGCGGTCCCACTGGAGGCTCAGCGAAAGGGACCCCATAGAAGGCATGAACCTGTCTGTCCGTTTCTTTGACCGTCACCGTTTTGCCATGCAGTTTGCCGTACCGTGTACCCACCAGAGGTCTTTCATCCTTGCCTCCTGCTATGAAAGCAAAGACACAATTCACTGAATAAGATCACTATGCAAGGAAGGGAGAAGGAAAATGGCGTGTAGGTGGGGTGCAGCGAGGGCGGAGACAATAATTCACATAGACAGGTGCAACAAAAAAAATTGTATTGAAGTGATGCAGCAACAATTCACAGCCAACATGGTGGGGCCACTTCCCAGTTGGATACACTCACAATAACAACGATGTGACGTAGTAATGACCGTGTCTATTGAGAAGGGATACAATGCGGCCTGGCAGTCTTGTGCCCAATCAGGAAAGTATCCAGAATAGATGCGACCCTACGGTTTCCCTCCTTTCCCTAGCACTATTACTGACAGGGTACCTGTCCTTACTCTACCAACCCACCAGAAGCGTGCCAACCATGGGAGCCAGGGCCTTATAAAGGCTCTGCCTGCCCCAAGATGGTCTCCACAGCCACATGGTGTGGCAGCATCCAATCTGATGGCTTCCCAAGTGAACCAGGAAGCCATAGAGGAACCATGTTCCTCTTGACTTTTTCTCCAACTGCAGTACCATTGCAGACAGTGCCACCTGCAGTGGAGAAAGTAGACTGTACCTGCCTACAGTTGGCTTAGCATGAGCAAGAGGGATCATGCTCAGACAACTACATCAGCCAGTAGATGGCAGTGTTTATATGTTTGTAACTGCTCTATGGTAAACTCTGTGTCTTATCTCTGCATAACAAAGTTCCTGTTTGCAGGGGGGCGGTTAACCGATTTTGACAGGTACCCACTCCCACTTCCATTCCTAACCCCCCCCACAGTCTTCTGGGACACGTGAAAGGTCCCAGAAGATTGCGGGACCATTGGGTGCCCACATTTAAAGAGGAGATCCAGTCTCCTTCCCCCCACACCTGTACGCACTCAGTCCCTTCCCCCACACCTGTACGCACTCGGTCCCTTCCCCCACACCTGTACGCACTCGGTCCCTTCCCCCACACCTGTACGCACTCGGTCCCTTCCCCCACACCTGTACGCACTCGGTCCCTTCCCCCACACCTGTACACACTCAGTCCCTTCCCCCACACCTGTACGCACTCAGTCCCCCCCAACACCTGTGTGCACTCAGCCCCCCTCCTCACACACTCATGCACTCAGTCATCGTCCCCACACCTTTACGCACTCAGTCCCCCACCTGTACGCACTCAGTCGTCCCCCACCTGTACGCACTCAGTCGTCCCCACCTGTACACACTCAGTCCCCCCACCTGTACGCACTCAGTCCCCCCACCTGTACGCACTCAGTCCCCCCCACCTGTACGCACTCAGTCCCCCCCATTTGTACGCACTTAGTCCCCCCCCACCTGTACGCACTCGGTCCCCCCCACCTGTACGCACTCGGTCCCCCCCCACCTGTATGCACTCGGTCCCCCCCCCACCTGTACACACTCAGTCCCCCCCACCTGTACGCACTCAGTCCCCCCCACCTGTATGCACTCAGTCCCCCCCCCCCACCTGTACGCACTCAGTCCCCCCACACCTGTACGCACTCAGTCCCCCCACACCTGTACGCACTCAGTCCCCCCCACCTGTGCGCACTCAGTCCCCCCACCTGTACGCACTCAGTCCCTCCCCACCTGTACGCACTCAGTCCCCCCCACCTGTACGCACTCAGTCCCCCCCACCTGTACGCACTCAGTCCCCCCCCACCTGTACGCACTCAGTCCCTCCCCACCTGTACGCACTCAGTCCCCCCCACCTGTACGCACTCAGTCCCCCCCACCTGTACGCACTCAGTCCCCCCACCTGTACGCACTCAGTCCCCCCACCTGTACGCACTCAGTCCCCCCCACCTGTACGCACTCAGTCCCCCCCACCTGTGCGCACTCAGTCCCCCCACCTGTACGCACTCAGTCCCTCCCCACCTGTACGCACTCAGTCCCCCCCACCTGTACGCACTCAGTCCCCCCCCACCTGTACGCACTCAGTCCCCCCCACCTGTACGCACTCAGTCCCTCCCCACCTGTACGCACTCAGTCCCCCCCACCTGTACGCACTCAGTCCCCCCCACCTGTACGCACTCAGTCCCCCCACCTGTACGCACTCAGTCCCCCCACCTGTACGCACTCAGTCCCCCCCACCTGTACGCACTCAGTCCCCCCCACCTGTACGCACTCAGTCCCCCCCCACCTGTACGCACTCAGTCCTCTCCTCACACCTGTATGCACTCGGCCCCCTCCTCACACATGTACGCACTCGGCCCCCTCCTCACACCTGTACGCACTCGGCCCCCTCCTCACACCTGTATGCACTCGGCCCCCTCCTCACACCTGTACGCACTCAGTCCCCCCCACCTGTATGCACTCAGTCCCCCCCCACACCTGTACGCACTCAGTCCCCCCCACACCTGTATGCATTCAGTCCCCCCCACACCTGTATGCACTCAGTCCCCCCCACCTGTACGCACTCAGTCCCCCCACCTGTACGCACTCAGTCCCCCCCACCTGTACGCACTCAGTCCCCCCCACCTGTACGCACTCAGTCCCCCCCACCTGTACGCACTCAGTCCCTCCCACCTGTACGCACTCAGTCCCTCCCACCTGTACGCACTCAGTCCCCCCACCTGTACGCACTCAGTCCCCCCACCTGTACGCACTCAGTCCCTCCCCACCTGTACGCACTCAGTCCCCCCCACCTGTACGCACTCAGTCCCCCCACCTGTACGCACTCAGTCCCTCCCCACCTGTACGCACTCAGTCCCCCCCCACCTGTACGCACTCAGTCCCCCCACCTGTACGCACTCAGTCCCCCCACCTGTACGCACTCAGTCCCCACCTGTACGCACTCAGTCCCCCCCACCTGTGCACACTCAGTCCCCCCCACCTGTACGCACTCAGTCCTCTCCTCACACCTGTACGCACTCGGCCCCCTCCTCACACATGTACGCACTCGGCCCCCTCCTCACACATGTACGCACTCGGCCCCCTCCTCACACCTGTATGCACTCGGCCCCCTCCTTACACCTGTATGCACCCGGCCCCCTCCTCACACCTGTACGCACTCAGCCCCCCCCACCTGTACGCACTCAGCCACCCCCCCCTCCTCACACCTGTACGTACTCAGCCCCTTATCATGACCCGACTAATAATAAGTAAAATTAACAAACTTTCTTAGCACACGTAGCTGGTAGTTGGAGGATTTGAATGTTTTAAATTTTATTTAATTTTTTTTATGCACAAAGTACTCGTAGCATTCCTGCGGTGATTTGTGTACACTCAGTGTCCCTCCTTTGCTCACATGGAGTGTATGAAATCTCAGTGTTTGCGCTTGGATATGGCCCATCCCAGCCTCACCTTTGGCCCGCTGCCTGGCTACATGTACATGTAGATAGATCTCTGTAAATGTGTCAAAGGTCTGCAGTGTCATACAGGGGACAAAAAAAAAAAAAAGTCAGAAGCCAGCTACCAGGGCAAGGTTTGGCTCTGCTGAGCTTTGGCATGCATGTGAAGCTTGCACACGCTGGCAAATGATGCTGATAGGGTGCCCACGTGTCCCGGATTGTCCGGGACTGTCACGCAATTGCCATCTCTGTCCCTGGTCCCAGGCACCTTCATTCCGGGACAATACAGTGTCCCGGAATAAAATTGAGGTCACAGCCACCACCTACTAACTAGTAATTACATTTCTCTACACTTCCGGAACTGGTTGCTAGGGCCGGCCCGCCTGGCGTCCAGCAACCAGTGACATCACAGACTCTCAATCTCTCAGACAGTGAGGCCAGGAGCAAGGCCCGTGCTTAGTGCTGCACTGCTGTCTCCACCCTCCTCGGAAACCTCCTCCTTCTCCGGCGCCCAGCAGCAGGGACTGGCGTGATCTTCACTCTCCAGGCAGTGTCTCCTCTCCACCCACCTCCTTCCTCTGCGCCTGCGGCCCACCACCCAGCGGCATGCAGAGGGAGTGACAGCAGCAGGGACTGGTCATCTGGTGTCTGTTCTGTGTGCTGCTGCTGGATCAGATCGATGGCTGCCCGAGCGCCTGACTTCTCCTCCTTTCACCCACAGCCCGACTCACTGTCTAAAGGGGCCATTCAGAGTCAACAGAGGGAATATTGGAACTTGGAAGGTGAGGAAAAAAAATTATGAAGAAGAAGGTGACAGTCACACGAGTGGACACTGGACAGTAATGAAGGTGACACAGGGGAACATGGGTGGCAAGTGGCACAGCTGTGGGTGGCAAGTGGCACACTGCATCTGGTGGCAAGCTATGGATGGCAAGTGGCACACTGCATCTGGTGGCAAATGGCAAACTGCATCTGATAGCAAGCTATGTATGGCAAATGTTACACTGCATCTGGTGGCAGGATATGGGTGGCAAGTGGCACACTGCATCTGGTGGCAGGATGGATATGGGTGGCAAGTGGCATACTGCAACTGGTGGCAGGACACGGGTGGCAGGTGGCACACTGCAACTGGTGGCAAGATACGGATGGCAAGTGGCACACTGTATCTGGTGGCAGGCTATGGGTGGCAAGTAGCACACTGCATCTGGGCTACAGGTGGCAAGTGGCACACTGCATCTGGTGGCAGGCTACGGATGGCAAATGGCACACTGTATATTGTGGCAGGCTACAGGTGGCAAGTGGCACACTGCATCTGATGGCAAGTGACAAACTCAGGGTTCCCGCTGATTCTGCATTATGGTGAGTTGAACTATTTCATGATATATTACAATGTGGTATTAGAAATAATGTGATTTCATCATCCTGACACCATATCTAGCATGGTGTGGGGATGATTTATGTGCTGACACCAGCCATTTGCCGGACAAATCATGCCGAATTCCCCGTCATCCCTGAGACTACATTGCCCCCCCCTCAATTTTTGGGGAAAGGTGGGTGTCCCTGAATGGCAGTTTGGAAATGTTGTCACCATAGATGCTGAGTCACAAACGATCAGATTTCTCTGACCCAACACCAGGTCACATGACCAGCGAGCATTGTGCAAGACAATGCGGTCGCTGTTAATCCCTGGAAAACAATGAAATATCGCATTACCCCACAGGGACCCCTCACTGTGCAGGACACTCACCAGTTTGCAGCACATCAACTCTGCAGGAGAATAGGACATTAACTTTAATAACTATATGGTAGCAATAAAAATGTAGCAATAAAAGAAAACAGGAGGGGTCCTCAGCACATTTTTTTACTAGCGAGCAACAAAAATAACTAATCTGGTTCAGCTACTTAGGATAAAAAGAGAGGTTTTAATTTCATACAATTTGCACATACATTGCAATACAGAGAACTAACACTCTATATAATTCATAAGAAATCAGTGTATATAGCAGTCTTTCTCAACTCCAGTCCTCAAGGCGCCCCAACAGGTCATGTTTCTGGTTTTTCATTATTTTGCACAGGTTATTTGATCAGTTTCACTGCCTTAGTAATTACCACAGCAGTTTCATGAGGGAAATCCTGAAAACATTACCTGTTGGGGCGCCTTGAGGACTGGAGTTGAGAAACACTGGTATATAGTGTCAGTCCACTCAGTATATAGTACCACTCAGGGTACCCATTTGTATATAGTGCCAGTCTCCAGGAGTCAATGTGCTCCTCTGTATATATTGCCAGTCTATGGTAGTCAGCGTGCCCCTCTGTATGTAGTGGCAGTCAGCGTGCCCCTCTGTATGTAGTGGCACTCATCGTTCCCCTCTGTATGTAGAGGCACTCAGCGTTCCCCTCTGTATGTAGTGCACTCAGCGTGCCCCTCTGTATGTAGTAGCAGTCAGCGTGCCCCTCTGTATGTAGTAGCAGTCAGCGTGCCTCTCTGTATGTAGTAGCAGTCAGCGTGCCCCTCTGTATGTAGTAGCAGTCAGTGTGCCCCTCTGTATGTAGTGGCAGTCAGGGTGCCCCTCTGTATGTAGGGGCAGTCAGGGTCCCCCGTTGTATGTAGTGGCAGTCAGGGTGCCCCGTTGTATGTAGTGGCAGTCAGGGTGCCCCTCTGTATGTAGTGGCAGTCAGTGTGCCCCTCTGTATGTAGTGGTAGTCAGGGTGCTCCTCTGTATGTAGGGGCAGTCAGTGTGCCCCTCTGTATGTAGTGTAGTGGCAGTCAGGGTGCTCCTCTGTATGTAGGGGCAGTCAGTGTGCCCCTCTGTATGTAGTGGTAGTCAGGGTGCTCCTCTGTATGTAGGGGCAGTCAGTGTGCCCCTCTGTATGTAGTGTAGTGGCAGTCAGGGTGCCCCTCTGTATGTAGTGTAGTGGCAGTCAGGGTGCCCCTCTGTATGTAGTGGCAGTCAGGGTGCCCCTCTGTATATAGTGGCAGTCAGGGTGCCCCTCTGTATGTAGGGGCAGTCAGTGTGCCCCTCTGTATGTAGTGGCAGTCAGGGTGCCCCTCTGTATATAGTGGCAGTCAGGGTGCCCCTCTGTATGTAGGGGCAGTCAGTGTGCCCCTCTGTATGTAGTGGCCCCCCCTATATAGTGCTCTCACCTGCACACAAGCCAGCCAGCAGCAGACAACACAGCACAACTCCTTCACTCCTCATCTTCTCTCTGGAGTAAATGACAGCTTCAGCTGCAGAGAGTTACATAGGGCAGGGGCTGGGCTGGGCTGGTCCTGGGTACTGATTGGCTGCAGAGGCTTTTGTTGAAGGATTCTCTGTCTATATGAGGAAATAATGGGAAGTTTTTTCATTGCTCAGGCTGGAGAAGAACCGGTCACTATCTATGAGATATCACTGCTGACCTGCTGAACACTGACGTTCCCTTCTTCCATATAAGTCTGCACAGGGTGTGGGTGTTCAGCTATCCCAGATACACTGGAGGTGTGCAAATGCAATACTGTACATGCAAGAACCAAATATGGAATGAAGAATATCCTTATCAGGCACAGAGCTGTGTTGCAAATACAAACCATGCTCTTTCACTGGGGCTGAGTGTTTTCTTACATCAGGAGGAACTTGTAGGTTGCAGAGAACAAAATCATGTGACTTCATTTTTGGGGATTTAAGTTCCCCCGGCATCCCTGCACAGCCCTACACACCTGCTGTGCCCATTATGAGGAGTTAATTTTGTTTATTGAAAAATCTTACAAACAACAACTTATATACAATAAAACCATGATAAATAAAACATATTTACAAAATAATTGAATATGACTATACAAAACAAAACAAAATAAAACACAAGAACATAATAAACGGTGCAAACCAAATTGCGCACAACATAAACCCTTACGGGAGAGCCAGACTAAAGAACATCACCGTCACCATGCATGTAGCCTTTTATATAAAATGAGTGGGAACTGCCATTAGGGTAGTTGGGGCAGCCGTTTCCTAGCCTGGATACAACCTCTCCCTGGAGAACCTGGCACTCATCATCCATAGAGAATGCTGAACTGAACAAGTCCCATTCATCATCATCCTCATCATCATCTGACAGTACCTTAAATTTATTCGCCAAAGGCAAAACCTTAGGACTTAAGGTAACTGTACCTCTTTTTTTTCCTTCCTTTTGCCTCTCCTCCTTTTATCCTCCAACCACTCCATATCATCCTTGGACAAACCGGAGTCAACAGCCACCCCACTCCTATCCTCCCCTCCACCCCCCTTCCCCCCACACTCCCTTCCCTTATTTACCACCAGGCCAGCCTCTTCACCATCCTCCCCACTCCTCTGCACCCCACGATCCTTAACAGGAACCCTGCAGCGTCGAGGGAGGGGGACTGGCACCGCACTTTATGCACCTGCCTCAGCACCTCTCGCTGCCACTGCAATTTTAGAAGACACAGACACAGAAGGATTGAACACATTCTCGGCAACTGACACCTTACCTACAGACTGGGAAGACACTGACACACTAGGTAAATGCACAGACTGGGAAGACACAGACATACTGGGTATTGGTATAGACTGGGGCACCATAGACTGGGGAGACACAGACACATTGGGTACGTGCACAGACTGGGGAGACACAGACACATTGGGTATTGGCACAGACTGGGGCACCACAGACTGGGAAGACACAGACATATTGGGTATTGGCACAGACTCAGATGGACTCACAGGCATTCTAGCTACTGAGCTCTGAACATCCTCCATGTCCAGGTGGAAGAACTCTCTCATAAGCTTAGGCTTGTTGTGCATTACCTCAGGACACTGACTGTAAGGATGTCCCACCGCATTGCACAGATTGCACCTGATGATGTTACAGTTCTTTTGCCAGATGTCCTGTACCCTGAGAGCACTTCATCACTGGACAGGAGGATGCAAGATGACCTTTATCCCTACATTTGTTACAGAGCTTTTGCTGGTCCGGATAAAAGATGGTCAGCCTGTCCCTCCCCAGGAAAGCTGAGGATGGCAGATGCTGAACAACATTATCAATGACCTTTAATCTTAGCTGTACAGACCATCCCCCCGTCCATATTCCCCGATCGTCCAAAATGTTTTTTAGGGGGCTCAGGACGTCTCCATACCTCCTCAACCAAACACATAAATCCCCCTGTGGTATGGACTCATTACGGACCAGAATTGTCACCATTTTAATGAGGGGCTGGCGGGATACAAGCTTGGGGATGAGCCCTTTCCAGTCCAGCAGGCCCCTACACACATGTTCATAATTCTCCCAAAATATGTCCAAAGACTCCGGACGGATAAAGGACAAATCATATTCATAGGAACCTGCCGGACTGATCAGGGCGAAGATATCTGTGGGCGTAAACCCCATCTGCAGGATTTTATCCACCACTGCCCTCCTATGTGGGGGAATTCCACCGCCTTCCTATTTCAACTGGACAACATTCCTCCTTTTGAACAGGGAGGAAGACAAAATATTCCCATATTCCTTCCCTGCTTGCTCCCCCTTCCCAGATCCCGTAGCAGCAACACCAGCATAAGTTTTTTAACACCCCCAGTATTTGCAGTCTTGTCCTTAGACACATTCAAAGCTGTTGGCAGAGAGTCTAATTCAGCTGGGATAGAAGTCATTGGATTAGCAGAGGCAGGACCCGCCCTCTGCTCTGAACACACAGCCCCAACCCTGTCCACTGCAGACTCCTGGAGGTTTGTGGCACTACTGCACCCAGCATCTCCTCCACCATTCACAGAAACAGCCGCTGTGCCTGGTCCAGGCAAAGTCTCTGTATTGTCCATGGACCTCTCTGCAGACTCTTCCCCCAGAAGCTGACTATTGCTCACACCAGTTTCAGCTGAAGCTTTGTTTTTAACAGGTAAATCAGACTGCATTGTATGTTGTACATTGTCTATGGAATTGGGCTGACTGCCTGCAGCACTACAACCCCCAGCAAGCCCATTGTCACCAATAAAGTTCACACCACCATCCTTCACACACACTGTACCTGCTTGCTGGATTGTTACCTTTACAATGTTATGGCTGAAGGTGGGATCGGACTTCCCCCCAGCTGCTGCAGATTTTATGGTGGATCTTGCTCTCGCCATAGGTTTTTCTTTCACAGGGCTAGGAATGGTGTCCATCTTATCACCATCGGGGGAAGCCGCATCCGGAGGGGATTCCAGCTTGGTGATGAACTCCAGCACGCCAGAACCTTCACCCTTCCTGAGATGTTCCACATTGCTGGGGTGGGAAGGGGACAGAGGCCTCCGCCATTGAGGGCTCAGCAGATTCCTGAGGTGTTGAACAGGTGGGCTCATCCTCCGGGCCCACTTTCTCACTCTCTGCTGAGTCTGTCTGTTCCTGCATCTCCTCACTGGTCTACTCACCCTCCATGCAGGAAGCGGCTCCTCTCCTCATGCGATTAAATCGCTCCTCATTCCTATATTTTTCTTTAAAAATTCCGCTATTCTCCTTCAGAGAACTCACCAAATCCTTCTGCTTCCTTACAGCTTGTTCCAGGTCCTTCATCCCAGGCCTCAGAGCCGGTCTTTTCTTGCTGTACACTTTTGCACAAATCTGCTTATTCTTTCTGAATTCAGCCATCATAACCATCAACTTCTCCTCAATCCGCTTCAGCTTGCTGACAGTCCTCTGTCTGAAGGCAGATAAGGACTCATCTCTCCTTTGGCCAGGCCCAGAATCTTCCACAGGCCTATCCAGGGGGCCCACGCCAGGGTCCTCCCCAGGATCCAGCATCCCTCCTGGGGTAGAGAAGCAACTCTAGCCTCTGGTCTCTGTAAGCACAGGAGCAAAGCAAATAGCAACCGCACACCTCACTGACAAGGAGCAGAATGGCAGTTTCCCACCATCCCTGTGCTGAGTTGCATAGTTGGTAAGGTTGATTAAAGACAACAGTTCATCCAGTTCAACCTGTGTTGGTGTGTGTGTGTAGAAAATCATTTCCCATATCTCTGTATATTGTGTTCGCTAAGATGCACGTCCAAGAGTCTATAAAAACTATCCATACTTCCTGCTGACACCACCAATTGTGGAAGAGAGTTCCACGTCCTTATCGCCCTGACTGTGAAAAACCCCCTACGCAGCTTAAGTTTAAACTGCATCTCTTACAGTCTCATTGTGTGGCCCCCGTGTCCTCTTATTCTCCCTGGGACTGAAAAGTTTCATACTTATGCTGGGATCACCATTGAGATATTTGTATATTGTCATCATATCTCCTCTCAAGCTTCTCTTCTCCAAGGAGAATAACTTTAGCGCTTGTAGTCCTCATAATCAAGGTCCTCCAGTCCCCATATTCATTTTGTTGCCCTTCTCTGGACTCTCTCCAGCACATCCTTTCTGAGGACTGGTGACCAGAACTGGATGGAATACTCCAGATGTGGCCAGACCAGAGTTTTACAAAGTGCCAGGATTATCGTTTTCTCTCTGGAGTAAATACCTTTTTAACCACTTAAGGTTGGCTCCCCTGGGCAAATCGCCATAGCTATACGTCGACCGCTTTAAAAGCTGTAGGGGGCACATCATCTTCCTGAGCCCAGCAGAGAGCAGTGTGGGGACTGTAGTCTCTTGAACAGACATCCTGGATCCCAGGATTATGTTACTACACATCCCAGCATGCTCTCTGTTCCTGGGAAGGAATTCTGGGAGAGGCTTGCTTCCCAGGTTCCTTCAAGAAAACACCCCTCAGCTGCTTTGCGAGAGGACTGCAGCCTACCACGCTGAAAAACGGCGATTGCTATACAGAGGGCATCACTGCAGCGCTGCTGTCACCAGCCAGTCTGGCATCTCAGCCTGTTTTGCAGCAGGATGCACCATCTTGGATCTCTCTTCAGGAGGTTCCGATGATGTTCTTCAATTTGGTGAGAGGGCATCCGCCCGCAAATACAATCTCTGCTTTATCTTAGTCCACCAAACTCTCTATATAGACATCACACATCTGGAATTGCCTTAACTTATCTCACAGTGCACTGTACACAGACATCTTACCCCTGGAATTACCCTAAGGATTACAATTAGCCAGGCGCAACCGGTTGCTTTGATTGTACATCACTGTGTTACAGTCAGGATCCCTGTTCTATGAGCTCCAACATGCCGGTGAAAATCATTGCAAGGTCTTGCATCCTGGACACTGTTAGTCTATTGCTATTTAAAGAGACATACCCCTAAGATCTAGAATACCCAGTCTCTCATTAGGATTAAAGGTATAATAGGCCGCCCTGGGGTTCCCTCTTTAGCAGTGATAGAAAAAATATATATATACAAAGCAAGTAGTAACTTTCCTTAGATATTCATCCATTTATTGTCTGTCTCATGTGTACATTGATATTGTTATATCTGTGATTACAAGTTGTTATTTACTTTGCTCTAGGGGATCAACTGAGTTTTGGCTGTTTACCCAGGACTTAACTGACTAATACCCTGTTACAGGACTCTCCCTTTGAACAAGTAAAATCAGAGAGCGCTAATCAATCCACATTGTGTTTTTTAAAAGGTACATACCTGGAGTGTCAGGAGGGCAGTTTACAGGTTCAAACTGGCGCAGATGAACATGCAATTCTAAGCAATTCTAAGCAATCCCCAAGAGGGTAGTGCTATATATATTTAAAAGATTTCTTGGGAATTTTTTCTGCTCTACTCCGCTATGTGTCTCTCACAGTCTTTTTTTGCTGTCCTGATTGCGTTCTTACAGTCCTTGTAGGAATGTTTACAATGACCCCTCTGCTTTATACATTTTAAAGGCCATTTTTTTGTCTTTAATATGAAATTTTAGGTTTTGGTTCAGCCTCCCAGGTTTAATCTTTTGTCCTTCTATATTTATTACCCATTGGAATGCACTCGGTGTTACTTTTCTTTAATATGTTACTAAAGCACTCCCATTGTTCCTCAGTGTTCAATGTTTCAAGCATTTGGTCCCACCTAATATCTTGTAGTATTAAAGCAGAGTTCCACCCTAAAATGGCACTTCCTCTTTTCGGAATCCTCCCCCCCTCTGGTGTCACATTTGCCACCTTTCAGGGGGAGGGAGGGGGAGCAGATACCTGTATAATGCAGGTATTTGCTCCCACTTCCGGACATAGATAGCCAGGGCTGGACTGGCTTACCGGGATACCGGGATATTTCCCGGTAGGCAGCCTGCCCTGGGGCCGCTTTGGGCTAAGCTGTGGCTGCAGCGCAGCGCTCCGCTCCGCTCCCTCCTCCTCCTCCACTACATGTCATACACAGTCAGCAGGCATCTCCCGCTGTGTGTCTCGGAGCTCAGTGTGAAAAGTTTGGCCGCTCTGTGAGAAAAGTCCCGCCCTCCTCCTAGATCAGCTTGTGTGATAGACGCAGCGTTCTGTCCATCACACAAGCTGATCTAGGAGGAGGGCGGGACTTTTCTCACAGTGCTGCCAAACTTTTCACACTGAGCTCAGAGACACACAGCGGGAGATGCCCGCTGACTGTGTATTTCCAGCCACAGGCACTGACTGCAGTGAGGCTGCGATTATGGGCATTATGGGCACGGTGAGGCTGAGATAATGGGCACAGTGAGGCTGAGTTTATGGGCACAGTGAGGCTGCGATTATGGGCACAGTGAGGCTGCGATTATGGGCACGGTGAAGCTGAGATTATGGGCACGGTGAGACTGCATTATGGGCAGGGTGAGGCTGCAATTATGGGCACAGTGAGGCTGCGATTATGGGCACGGTGAGGCTGCATTATTGGCACGGTGAGGCTGAGATTATGGGCACAGTGAGGCTGCATTATGGGGACGGTGAGACTGCGATTATGGGCACGGTGAGACTGCGATTATGGGCACAGTGAGGCTGCATTATTAACACAGTGAGGCTGCATTATGGGCACGGTGAGGCTGAGATTATGAGCATGAAGAGACTGCGATTATGGGCACGGTGAGAGTGCATTATGGGCACAGTGAGGCTGCAATTATGGGCACGGTAAGGCTGCGATTATGGGCACAGTGAGACTGCGATTATGGGCACGGTAAGGCTGCGAATATTGGCACAGAGTCTGCGATTATGGGCACGGTAAGGCTGAGATTATGGGGATGGTGAGGCTGAGATTATGGGCACGGTGAGGCTGCGATTATGGACACGGTGAGGCTGCTATTTTGGGCACGGTGAGACTGCATTATGGGCATGGTGAGGCAGCGATTATGGGCACGGTAAGGCTGCGATTATGGGCATGGTGAGGCTGCGATTATGGGCACGGTAAGGCTGCAATGATGGGCATGGTAAGGCTGCAATGATGGGCACGGTAAGAATGCAATGATGGGCACAGTGAGGCTGCATTGATGGGCACAGTGAGGCTGCATTTGATGGGCACAGTGAGGCTGCATTTGATGGGCACCGGTGAGGCTGCATTGATCTCTTGTACCATGTCTGCAGTCCCTGACCATCTCCTGTATCATGTCTACATCTACATATCTTACCATCTTTAGTATCATGTCCTCAGTCTCTAACAATCTCCTGTACCATGCCCGCAACCTCTGCCATCTTGACATCTTCTGTACCATGCCCACAGCCTCTGACCTCTCCTGTACCATGCCCGCAGCCTCTGAAAACTCCTGTACTATGCCCACAGCCTCTGACATCTTGACATCTCCTGTACCATACCCACAGCCTCTGACATCTCCTGTATCATGCCTGCAGCCTCTGACATCTCCTGTACCATGCCCACAGCCTCTAAAATCTCCTGTACCATGCCCGCAGCCTCTGACATCTCCTTACCATGCCCGCAGCCTCTGACATCTCCTGTACCATGCCCGCAGCCTCTGACATCTCCTGTACCATGTCTGCAGCCTCTGACATCTCCTGTACCATGCCCGCAGCCTCTGACATCTCCTGTACCATGCCCGCAGCCTCTGACCTCTCCTGTACCATGCCCGCAGCCTCTGACATCTCCTGTACCATGCCCACAGCCTCTGACATCTCCTGTACTATGCCCGCAGCCTCTGACATCTCCTGTACCATGCCCACAGCCTCTGACATTTTCTGTACCATGCCCACAGCCTCTGACATCTCCTCTATCATGTCTGCAACCTCTGACCATCTCCTGTTTTATATCATGTCTGCAGTCTGGAGAGGAGTCAACAGTGGGAACACCGCCAGGATGGGGGTCATGGGAGAGGTCAGACTTGTGTGGACTGCGGAGAGGAGACTATAGGAAAACCAGAGCCACCAAGCTGGAGCCAACTGATTGAGCCCTGCAAGGTGCACCTGAGAGGAGGTCAGTGACAGCGCCGCCAGGCCAATCTGAAGGGGGGGGGGGTCAGTGATGTAAGGGGGGAGTGAATACAATAATTTATGGGGGCACTGATATAAAGGTTTCCCCCTTATATCAGTAACCCCACCCCCTACCTTAGTGTATTCTTTCTGCAGAAGGTTGTCTCTGGTCATCAGAGTCCCCCCACATTCCCAGAGTCTCAGGTGTCCCCCTTGATGATTGCTTCACTTTTACCACTTTTAAGTGGAATTTACTGTTATATATATATATATCCCTAGCCCTATGTGCTTTCATATCTGTCTTATCTTCATATAATTCGCTCTTCAAATGTGCTTTAAAATGTATGGTTTTCCCTTTTATGAACAAGAAAATAATGACGTTATGCTGTTGGGCCGGTATAATAATGCTATGGGGCTGGTATGACATTTTTTCCAGGGCTGGTTTTTACTCCCAGTCCGGCCCTGTAGATAGCTATCCGTGGATACTGCTGCTAGCTATGCCATATCCGTCCCCTCCTCCAACCACAGCCTCTGACCACAGCCTCTGATCACAGCCTCCGACCACAGCCACTTGTAGTGCAAAGTGGATTTGCCTTTCATAAATAACCCCCATAGTGTTCTTGTACTCCCCCTGTGCCTCCCTTTTCTTATGATTTATCCTGAATGTAATAATCCTGTAGTCGCTAGTTCCCAAAGTTGTCCTGTATTTCCACATCTGCAATCAGATCTGTACTATTTGTAATTAATAGATCTAGCAATGCATCATTTCTACTTGGGGAATCCATCAATTGGGACATGAAGTTGTCCTGTAAGACATTAAAGTGATTGTAAAGTCAGAAGGTTTCTTATCTTAATGTACTGTATATCATACCTCCCAACAGTCACGGATTCTGCGGAACAGCCCCGGATTCGGACTTATGTCCCGCAGTCCTGCTCAGCTGAGCTGTTTCCCACATTCCCTCAACAGCCACACACTCTTGTAGAGTGCAGGCAGTTTTCAAAGCTTGTGAGAAGCTTATAGATTGACCAATCATTTAACCGCTTGAGGACCGCCGCATGCCAATGTATGTTGGCAAAATGGCACGGCTGGGCTCATGGGCGTACAGGTACATCCCCTTTAAGAGCCCAGCCGTGGGTCGCGAGCGCACCACCGGCGGCGCGCTCGCGACCCAAGCCTCTTCTCCGTGACCGTCCCCGCGGGAACAGCGGACCCGATCGCCGCTGGTGTCCTGCGATCGGGTCACAGAGAGGAAGAACGGGGAGAGGTAAGTGTAAACAAACCTCTCCCCGTGCTTCCTAGTGTGCCTGTCACTAATCGTCTGTTCCCTGTAATAGGGAACGACGATCAGTGACGTCACACACTAAGCCACGCCCCCCCCCCCCCCCACAGTAAGAAACACAAATCAGGGCACACTTAACCCCTACAGCACCCACTCCTGGTTAACCCCTTCCTAACCCCTTCACTGCCAGTGTCATTTTACAGTAACCAGTGCATTTTTATAGCACTGGTCGCTGTATAAATGTGAATGGTCCCAAAATAGTGTCAAAAGTGTCCGATGTGTCCGCCATAATGTCGCAGTCACAAAAAAAATCGCTGATCACCGCCATTACTAGTAAAAAAAATTTTTTAGAAAAATGCCATAAAACTACCCCCTATTTTGTAAACGCTATAACTTTGAGGCAGACAGGCATCCCTTCCACATCACTCCGCTAGAGACAGACAGGTTTTAAACTAACTTTTGGCAAATGCGGCTTAGCTGCCTCCGCCCCTACATAAAAAAAAAAGAGTCCCGCTCTGCTACTGCCTCCTGGGGCCCCACTGATGGAAGGATGGGGCCCCAGCAAATGTAAATCAACCACTTAAGACCCAGACCAATACGCAGCATAAGGACCAGGCCCCTTTTTGCGATTCAGCACTGCGTCGCTCTAACTGACAATTGCGCGGTTGCGCGACGTGGCTCCCAAACAAAATTGGCATCCTTTTTTTCCCCACAAATAGAGCTTTCTTTTGGAGGTAATTGATGACCTCTGCGGTTTTTATTTTTTGCGCTATAAACAAAAATAGACCGACAATTTTGAAAAAAATGAAATATTTTTAACTTTTTGCTATAATAAATCTCCCCCAAAAATATATAAAAAAATTTTTTTTTACTAGTAATGGCAGCGATTAGTGATTTTTTTCGTGACTGCAACATTATGGCGGACACATCAGACACTTTTGACACTATTTTGGGACCATTGTCATTTTTACAGCGATCAGTGCTATAAAAATGCACTGGTTACTGTAAAAATGACACTGGCAGTGAAAGGGTTAAACGTTGTAGGGGTTAAGTGTGCTCTGATTTGTGTTTCTTACTGTGGGGGGGCGTGGCTTAGCATGTGACGTCACTGATCGTCGTTCCCTATTACAGGGAACAGACGATCAGTGACAGGCTCACTAGGAAGCACGGGGAGAGGTTTGTTTACACTTACCTCTCCCCGTTCTTCCTCTCTGTGACCCGATCGCGGGACACCAGCGGCGATCGGGTTCGCAGGGACGGTCACGGAGAAGAGGACCGGGTCACGAGCGTGCCGCCGGCGGCGCGCTCGCGACCCACGGCTGGGCTCTTAAAGGGGACATACCTGTATGTCCATGTGCCCAGCTGTGCCATTCTGCCGAACGTGCATCGGCGTGCGGCGGTCCTCAAACGGTTAAAGGAGGAATATCAATGTTAAAGGGGGACTCTGATGGGAAGGGAGCCCCACATTTAAGGGCCATTGCAGATGTAAAGGAGGATTCCTGCTTTAAAATGGGACTCTTGTCAGATGTTAAGTATAAGGAGCTCCTGATTTAAAGGGTCACTGCTGATGTGAGGACTCCTGCTGTAAAAGGGGACTCTAATGTGAAAGGGTGGCTCTTAATGTTCGGGGTCTTCTGATGTAAAGGGGAAATACTGATGTGAAGGAGGGGACTTTAATGTGAAGGGGAGATTCTGATATAAAGGGTGACTAAGTATACCTCAGCCCTTGACTGTATCTAAGTGTATACATGGCAGGTTTGTGTCAGTGAGCCTCTCACTCATAGCACAGAAATGAGGGAGTATTTTGTGGGTACAAGGACTGCGGACTGTGTACAGTACTATATACCACTGTAAAGCCGTATTAAACCCAAAATCAAAAATTTATTATATTGCAGCTTAGTAATCATTAGATGTGGTGGCTGCATTCGTTTTTGTTTTTTTTTAGGCTTTTTCACCTGGTGATCTGGTCAGTAACATACCTCCTGTATTAGTGAGACACAACTCTGTGTGAAGGAATAATGGGGGCACCTTTGAACAGCAGCATTTGCATTCTGGATGGACGGGAGTGTTAGATGGACTAGCAGATTTAGATGCACTAACACTTTATAAGCAGTTGCAGCAAACAGGTTTTTTCTTTCAGGATAAAGGTCTTGCATAAATAAATAAAAGCTGATCATTGTAAGCACCCCTGTCAGTGGTAGATGGTTTGCCTCAACTCTCTAACTGCTACATCTGCAGGACAGCATGTTCTTTTGAAAAACAAAAAAACATACTGGCTGGATCACTAGGTGAAAATAGAAGAAAGCCTAAAAAAGGAAGAAAAAGAAAGCAAATGCAGCCATCACATCTAAGAATTGGTAAGCTGAAATATAATAAATGTTTGCGGGTTTAATACCACTTTAGACTCTATTTACCCATGTTCCTTTAAGCCACCTCAATATTCAACTTATTTAAGCCACGCCCATTAATGTTGCGGTGCGCGCCGCATGTCTTTTCCATCCCTAGGTGTCCCTCATTCTCAAGTTCTAAAGTTGGGAGGTATGTATTCTATGCTTCTGTGTGCAGAAGCCCCAGCCTTGTTCCAGCGATGTTTCAGCAAAAAATCTTGATCTCGGTAAAGAGCCGATGAAGTGTCCAATCACAGCCGATCACATATAAACACAGAAGTGCCAGTAATCCTCTCTCCTTGCCTCACACTGACAGAGTGTGAGGAGAGGATAGCCGATCAGCTGCATCTCCACACAGGGGAGACTGTACAGATAATCAGGGCACTGATTATTAGTGCAGCCCCACCAGTGCCCAGCAGTGATGCCAATCTGTTCCCAAGCAGAGGCGGCATCTAATTTGAGAAATTAGGCGGTCGCCTAAGGCCTTGCACTCCCAGGGACCTCTCGGCCGCCTAATTTGCCTGACGTGTGTGTGGGAGTGGGAGGAAATGTCTAGACATGTGCACTGCCAAAAAATTTGTTTTTTTCGTTTCATTCGTTTTTTTTGCTTTTTTCGGAAATTCTGGAAATTCGAAAAAATTTGTTTTTTTCGTTTTTGCTTTTTTCGGAAATTCAACTTTCGAACTTTTGGAAATCCGAAAATCCGAAAATTTTAAAATTCGGAATTTACCTAATTTGTCAAAATTAGTTAAAAAACGAATTCGGAACTAAACGAATTGCACATGTCTAGAAATGTCCCCCAGTCGGTGTCCCCAGGGCCGTCTCTCTGCCTGCAAGTATTTTCCTCCTGCCTGTGGACTATTCACATGAGCACTGCCCGAGGTTCCAGGGTCAGTGGGTGGCTCCATATACTCCTCTCCGTCTGCCCCGCTCTGCGGATCTCCTGCAATGTGCAGAGTGTGGATAACGCCAGCAATGGCCGAGCAGCTCTCTGATCTCCTCTGCAGGTCAGGATGGACATCTGCAATGGAGGACTTGCCCGAGCAGGAGTCTGACAATCATAGGGGGAGCCTGTCTGCCGGAGCTTCAAGGTACAGCATGCCCGACGGTCCTGCCCGACACTGACTCATTCCGTGACGTCACCTCCTGACCAAACATCCCCGCTACCAGCCGCCCCACACACACACAACCCTGATGATATGTATGCCATCCGGCATATGATATCATCTACAGACCCCCTGTCATCTTCATCTCCCCTACCACCGACTGCCAGCTTCCTACCACCCCGCCCCTGTCATCTTCATCCCCCCTTCCACCGTCTGCCAGCTTCCTACCACCCTGCCATCTTTATCCCCACTGCCACCATCTGCCAGCTTCCTACAACCCCACACCCTATCATCTTCATCCCCCCCTGCCACTGTCTGCCAGCTTCCTACCACCCCGCCCCCTGTTATCTTCATCCCCCCTGCACCCATCTGCCAGCTTCATACCACCCCGCCCCCTGTCATCTTCATCCCCCTGCCACCGTCTTCCAGCTTCCTACCACCCCACCCCCATCTATCCAATGACGACCCGAGACAGCGGCTGGAGCTGGTGTGATCGTCCCCATCACTGGAACGAACAGGTTCAGGTAAGCAAAAGGGGGAGTTGTGGGGGGGGGGCTGCATCACAAAATGTTTTTCACCTTAACCACTTGCCGACTGTCCGCTGTCGATTGACGGCGGCAGAATGGCGCTCCTGCACAAATCACCGTAGCTGTGCGGTGGGCGCTTTAAGGAGTATAGGGGGCACGCGCGCCCCTAAGGAGCCGATGCTCGTGACTGGCGGCCACAATCTCTGCCGGGCACCCACGATCGCTCCTGACAGAGCGAGGACAGGGATTTTTCATCTATTAAATCCTATGCCCTTGTTGTTTTAACTTTGGATAGTAATTTTTTTTTTTTCTACCAATAAATACCTTAAATGCCTAGGCTTATGACATCATGCACAGCTCTCTCTCACTCTTGTGAGAGTTTGTCAGGAAGGGAGGGAGGGGGGATGATTCATAAGAGGCCCAATGAGAGCTGCAGAGGGGTGCCTCTGTGTGTCTGTGTACATCCAGAAAGTGAACAGGCAGCAGCTTCAGATGCCCACAGTTATAATGGATGCAGCCAGACTTAGTGGAGGGAGATTTCAGCAGCATATTTGGCAAGTACAGAACCACAGTATAAATAAAATAATATGTAAAATGGTTGGAGGGAAGCTTGAAAATGGCAAAGATCTTTTTATTACAAATTATGTGAGCAGACTGCAGTTCCTCTTGAATATCGTTTTTCCATGGAATAAAACATTTCTGCAGCAGGACAAAGACTTTGTGGTGGGGGTGGAGCTGAGAACACTATTACTGAATCTCCAAGAGATATAAAAAAAATAAAACCAGCCAGTCTCCACCCACAACTCAAATATCAGCCTTTAGTCACATTGTACTTTACTCATCTTGCTTTGGAATGGAGATTTGCTCATTTACTGATTAATCCAGATGGATCTAAAGCTCGCTGTGCTCTTTAGACTCCTCCAATATCTTCTGGATTTTCTGAGGGAGAATTTTGGTCCAAAAGTCGTACTTTGTGTCTTTCAGTCTCTGAGCGGCTTTCTGTTTTGGCTGAATATCAATCTGCAGATAATCTTCATCCTGGTCATACCGCGGCCACTCAGGCAGGCCGGGTCCATTGGGGTCACTAAAATAAGATGGACAGAAATTATGATCAGGAAGAATGAACTCTGCACCAAAGGAGCTTACACTCTAAAATCCACACAGCAGTCACACCCTATTATTAACTCCTTCAGATCTGCACTATAGCCGAATGATGGCTACAACGCAGACCTACTTTGCCGGGAGGCTGTCAATAGACGTCCTCCCCTTTGCATGCTCCCTGCGCGGCGTGCGCTGCGATCACCGAGTCAATGAGACTCGGGTGATCACAGATCGATCCCGGCCCCTTACTACGTGATCAGCTGTAGGCCAATGACAGCTAATCACGTGATGTAAACAGAAGTTCGGTAATCGTTGTTTTTTTTCTCCTCACGCTGACAGCGTGAGGGGAAAAAAAAAGCAGATTACCGGCTTCTGTGCAAGGGACATCGGTCCCGAAGAGGAAGAGACACAGGCACCTCATCTATGCCCACCATTGCCACCTGCCAGTGCCCACAGTGCAACGAATCAGTGCCCACCAGTGCATAAAAGTGCCACCTATCAATGCCCACGAGTGCCACCTATCAATGCACACCGGTGGTGCAAATAATTGCCTCATCAGTGTCACCTACCAGTGCCCATCACTGCCACCCATCAGTGCCCATCAATGCCAGCTATCAGTGCCACCTCTCAGTGCCCACCAGTGCCGCCTATCAGTGCCCATCAATGCAGCCTATTAGTGCCCATCAATGCAGCCTCATCAGCGTACATCAATGAAGGAGAAAAATTACCCGTTTGCTAAATTTTATAACAAAATATAAAACGGTTTTGTATTTATTTTTTTTATTTTTTGTTTGGTCTTAAATTTTTTTAACAAAAAAAAAAAAAAAACACAGATGTGATCAAATATCACCAAAAGAAAGCTCTATTTGTGGGGAAAAAAAAGATAAAATTTGGGTACAGTGTTGTATGACCGCACAATTGTCGTTCAAAGAGTGAGAGCGCTGAAAATAGGTCTGGGCAGGAGGTGGGGTTTAAGTGCCCAGTAAGCAAGCGGTTAAACATTTATATAGCTCTGACATATACTGCAGTTCTGTACAGAAAGCACTGAGACAGTCACATCAGCCTTTACAGCAGAAGAGCTTATACTCTAGTAGTACAGACAAGCAGATGTCTAGATGGCGTTTGTAGATTCTAGGAGGAAACCTATTTTATCACAGCAAGACTTATGCCGCGTACACATGGCCGTTTTTCTCGTCGAGAAAAACGCCATTTTTTCCTTTCGACGAGAAAAATGATCGTCTGTGGGCTTTTTGCCGTTTTTTTTAGACGAGAAAAACTGCATTAAAAATGACGAGATGTTCTAATTTTTCTCGTCGTTTTTTTCTACATGTTTCCCGCGGCAGTTTTCCCATAGGGAAACACTGCCGCGGAGCCCACAGACGGTCGTTTTTCTCGACAAGAGAAAAAACGACGTCAAAAACGACCGTGTGTGGGGAACAAGCCGTTCCCTCGTTTTTAATGTCATTATTCACGGCGGTTTTTTAACCGCCGTGAATAATGATCGTGTGTACGCGGCATTACATACACTATGTGGATAATATTAGGAACGAAAACCAGAACCCCCAACATTGCAAGCCAAGAAGATTAACCACCAAGGCACTATGAAGGGCTCTCTCCCCCAGCTCCTGAGTGCCCACAACATTATGAAATAACAGAGCTGTGTTTTCTTTACAAGTTCGTAGAAAAGCCTGCACCATTTATAATTATTTATGACTGGATATTCAAATTCTCGTATAAGCCCAACCATGACTGGTTCTTTTTAATACTGGTCCAATGAGGTCAGGCCCAGCAGTGCAGACTCCAGCACAGGAGTCCCAATAATTGGAGTCTTACCCGGTCCGAGCGAAGTTGGCCCAATATTTCATCATGTTCTTACTAAGGATCTTTTCGTCTTCCTCCGTCTCGCCTGGTGGAGAGAAGAGAAGTGACACAATCTGGAAGCTTCTACAGACGCTGAGATACAACAAAGTGATAACCAGATAATATCAGATATAGATCAATAAAAGAAAAGGGAAACTGCGGTCTGAGATAATAGAAAGCAGCTGACACTCACAAGACAATTTGTGTAAACAAGTAAATAAAATAGAGTGCAGCGCTAAAATTATAAAATATTGATGTGCAATAAACAAATAATTAAATAAATGTGAAAAAGCTGTTAGACCCGGTTCACACAGGAGAGACCTGTCAGGCGTTATTAGGAGCGACTCAAGTCGCTCTGATTTAGAAAAAGGTACTACTTTGGGGTAACTTCAGAGCAGCTTGCATTGACTTCTAAACAGAAGTTGTTTTGCAAGCCGTGCTGTAGTCACGCTGTAAGGGGTGGCTTCAGAGTTGGGCGACTTTGAAGCTGCCCCTATGTGAACCAGTCCTTAAACGGTTCCCGACCAGCTCACGTCTATTTACGGGGCAGAATGGCTCCCCTGCGCGAAACCCCGTACAGGTACGGGGTCCCTTTAACAGCCGCCAGAGGGCGCGCGCCACCGGAGTGACGCGCGTGCACCCGCTGCACAGTGGGGAGCCCGATGCGCGTGGCCGGCGGTCGTGATTTTCGACCGCCACACGCGATCGGGTGCACGAGCGCCAGCACTGGGAAAATAGAATAGAAAATAAAGGAATACAATTTTTAAAAAAAATTCTATTCTATCTCTTTATTTTCTATTCTATATTTTTATTCGTTTTGGAAATTGGAAAACGATTTGAATTTAGAAAAAACTTTTTAAATTCGAAAACGTTTCGAATCGATTGGAAAACGAATAAACGAAACGAATCACGAAAACGAATGAAACAAATTTATCTAAACGAATTTATGTAAATAACGAATCTAAATGAAACAAATTTTTTCGTTCTGCACATGTCTATACGAGTCCACGTTTTCTGGTAATCGTGTCCATTTTACTTCTTGGTGGTGGATTGCACAAACCAGTGGCCAGTGTTTTTCTACTGTACCTTAACATGGGTATCTTCACTTAGGGATTCCAATTTCTTGGTGGCCTTTTATCCTGGTACAATGTTTTTATTGATATATGAAAAAAGGGGAACCAGATAACAAATTTCCACGCAGGGGATATGGACGTGATTAGGCACAAAAAAAAAAACAACAACAACAAGACACACACACACACGAACAACAGAAAGGGGGGGACGGGGGTTAGGTGTAGAGCAGAGCAGCGGGCAAGAGGCCCAGAAATGGGAAAAGCAAGAAAGCAAGAAAGAGGGACAAAGAGGAGGTGGGAGAGAGAAGGAAAGGTCCCCCAGGCTGGAGATGGGGTCAAATTAGATTTGGAGTCCTAGACTATTCGGATGTAAAGTAGGGAATGCATAAGGCCACCATGGGGCCCACACCTTAATAAATTTGGCATGGTAGTCGTGGAGGACACTAGACATTTTTTCATGAATCATAAGGGTCGTCAAGGTATTCTTTACCTCAGAAAATGAAACAGCCGTCTTTTTCCAGGCCCTTGTTATTGTTCATTTGGCTGCGATAAATAGGTATGTGGCTAGTTTCTGCTGGTGAGAGAAAAGGCCCGGGATCGGGTAATGGAGTAATGCAAATTTGGGGTCCTTGCGGAAGGGTACGTGAAATAGGGAGGATAGTAGGCCAAAGACCCTTGACCGGAATCCTACAAGACGGGGGCAAGGTGGACTTTTTTTCATAAATTTTTAGATTTTATGAACTTTCATTTTGGAGTTATTGAACTTTATTTATTCATTACCATTTTTTGCTTCATTGATTATAGCACGTTATTCACAATTTATTTGCTGCTGCATTTTTTGCGCTGTCATTTGTGCGCACATTAACAGTTTTTCAAGTCACATTTATTTCATTATTAAATGTTTATTGCACATAAATATTTTATAACTTTAGCGCTGCACTATTTTAATCACTGAATCAGCCTATCGTTCTGTGGAGTGAAAGGTAGAAGGGGCAGTTCCTGGGGAACTTTGATTTACCTGAAAAGAGAATATAGTCGTCGAGGAAGGGTCCTCCAATCACAAAAAAAACCTCATCGGCATGGTCGGCCTTCACATAATCCGGCTTAATATCTTTAAAGAGAGATGGACGACGGTGGAACTCGTAGAAGTAGACGGGATATCCAGAATCTGTGAGAAGATAATGGTTTAAGCCGGGTTCATACTGGTGAGATTTCAGAGGCACCTTTGCATGACAACGGAAATCACATTGATTTCAATGGTGCCTGTTCACATCAGTGCAACGCGACTTTGGGGAAGGGTCCTGTGCTACTTTGTTGTGCGGCGTGATTATGTCCCCCATAGACTTCATAGAAAAACATCAACACATCTACATGCATTTTTTTATGCAATTCCGTTATTATATTTCCCCTCCAACTATCCGCCTCCAGAAATCACAGTAGTATTAAAATTGTGTCAAAAATGGATCAAAAACAAAATTAAAGTCATACCGCAGTTCCACTACATAAGTTCATTGGAAAATCGGATGAAAACACAGTTGCACTAGTGTGAACCAGGCCTTACGATCAAGATGAGAATGCAGATGAAAAGGCATTTAAATTGGAGTTAAACTCAAACTTAGGAAAAAAAGCAACTTTCCTTTCCTGCTGCTCCATCACCTAATCTATTAGGCAAAGCTTCAAAGATTTACCTGCTAGTATCCCTGGGCTCCCTTAAATTGCCAGCATCCTCGGGCTACCTCCAGCTACCAGCATCCCCAGGCTCCCCTATCATTCCCATGTTCCCTTCAAGCTACCAGCATCCCCAGGCTCTCTTCAGGTGCCAACATCCTCAATCTCTCTTCAGCTACCAGTATGCCTCGATTCCCTTCAACTGCTATCATTCCCATGTTCCCTTCAAGCTACCAGCATCCCCAGGCTCTCTTTAGGTGCCAGCATTCTCGAGCGCTCTTCAGATACCAGTATGCCTGGATTGCCTTCATCTGCCATCACTCCCATGCTCCTTCCAGCTGCCTTCATCCCAGGGCTCCTTCCGACTGATTTCATCCCAGGGCTCCTTCCGACTGCCTTCCTCCCAGGGCTCCTTCCGACTGCCTTCCTCCCAGGGCTTCCTTCCGACTGCCTTCATCCCAGGGCTTCCTTCCAACTGCCTTCATCCCAGGGCTTCCTTCCAACTGCCTTCATCCCAGGGATTCCTTCCGACTGCCTTCATCCCAGGGCTTCCTTCCGACTGCCTTCATCCCAGGGCTTCCTTCCGACTGCCTTCAACCCAGGGCTTCCTTCCGACTGCCTTCATCCCAGGGCTTCCTTCCGACTGCCTTCATCCCAGGGCTCCTTCCGACTGCCTTCATCCCCTGGCTCCTTCCAGCTTCCATCATCCCAGTAGACATGTGCACTGCCAAACAAACACAAATTATCCAAAGTTACAAATTATCCGAAATAACGGATACCGCATCTAAACAAATGGAACAGAATGAATTAATAATAAAAAGTTATTATTGTTATTTATTATTATTAATTTGTTACGTTCCAGTCGTTTAGATACGGCATTCGTTATTTTGGATAAATTTGTATTCGTTACGGTCACTAACAGCCAAATTTGAAAGGAATTCCAATACCTATAATTTAATCGTTAGTAATAGTTAAGTTATTATTTCAGATTTTCGTTCTTATTTTTGGATTTTGAATTTATCGTATATACACTCGAGTATAAGCCGAGTTTTTCAGCACATTTTTTAATGCTGAAAATGCCCCCCTTGGCTTATACTCGAGTCACCTTTTTGCGCCTGATCTCCCGGAATTTGGGGACCCGGTACTGGCCGGCCGTAGGTCCCCTGGACCCCAAGCTTGGCACACATATAGCGTCACTCTTGCACTACAAGTGTGCAAAGTTTGTTGTCCGGAGGACCTACAGCCGGGGAGCACCGATTTTTCAAAGCCGGGCACCCCTTCCAT
Source organism: Rana muscosa (assembly GCA_029206835.1). Classification (NCBI taxonomy): domain Eukaryota; kingdom Metazoa; phylum Chordata; class Amphibia; order Anura; family Ranidae; genus Rana; species Rana muscosa. The sequence continues at coordinate 337,868,055 of CM055119.1, forward strand.
AGACTCCCATGTTAAACGGTAATTTCTCCAGTGATTTTGGGGACCTGGTACCGGCCGGTCGTAGGTCCCCTAGACCCGAAACTTGGCACACATGTAGCCCTATTTCTCCTCTATACGATTTTTGTCTGGGAAACCTACGGCCGGGGATCACTGATTTTTCAAACCCGGGCACCCCTTCCATAGACTCTCTAATGTTAAACGTCAGTCTAGTCATGGACACAGTGAGGCATGCACATGGGCACAGTGAGGCATGCACATGGACACAGTGAGGCAAAGTGAGGCACAGTGAGGCATGCAGATGGACACCCTAGGCTTATACTCGAGTCAATAAGTTTTCCCATTTTTTTGTGGTAAAATTAGGTGCCTCGGCTTATATTCGGTTCGGCTTATACTCGAGTATATACGGTACTAATTTTCGAATATTCAAATTTACAAATATTTGGAAAAAAATTGGTAAATGGGTTTTCGTTAATTCGGATATTCCCAGAATTAACAAATTTATCGAAATTCGTTAAAAAACTAATTTGGAATGAAACAAATTGCACATGTCTACAATCCAGGGCTCCCTTCGACTGCCATCATCCCGGGGCTCCCTTCGACTGACATCATCCTGGGGCTCCCTTCGACTGCCATCATCCCGGGGCTCCCTTCGACTGCCATCATCCTGGGGCTCCCTTCGACTGCCATCATCCCGGGGCTCCCTTCGACTGCCATCATCCCGGGGCTCCCTTCGACTGCCATCATCCTGGGGCTCCCTTCGACTGCCATCATCCCCAGGCTGACTAGTGACACCGCAGTGGGTGACGATTATTTTCTATACACGTTTACTTATAGAAATGATCCCAATATGTGAAATTAGGGTATACTGTATACCCAGTTTCCTGTGAACATCACATTTAAGCAGCAGTTTCGTACGTAGCAATGTCTCTTTATCTGTATTCACATAAAGATGATCAGCAGACAATGAATATTCACCATGGAACTGAGGGCATCCTGTCTTATTATAGGTACAGAAACGTAACAATCAGACAGGAAGTCGGCTGTGCGCAGGTAAATATGACCCCCAGGACCGGGAATGTACTGTATCTCACAAATTCTCAGGTCTGATGACTTCATAAAATGTTCAGATACTGCAATGTATGAGTCTGAAAGATTTTTTTGGGGGTATTAAAATTATGACTGCCCTGGGCTCACCTCTGTGATATTTTGCCGTTTTCAGGGCCGGCATTACAAATACGAAGTCTCCACACAGGTCCAGGAAGCGGTTGCGGAGTTCAGCGGGATCCGTCTCATCTCCCAAATATTCCTCGGTCAGCAGCGGGATGACAGCGCCTAATGATCCCTGCAATGGACGGAGATACGATGTTCATCGCAGTTAGAAAGACTGGCATACATACAACCAATTCAGACAGAACTAATGCCAGGCTATTTTTAGCAGGTTTAGTTAATTTTTAAGGAAAAATAAAGACTGCGCTGGAAACCTAACTAAATAAATCAAGCAGCAAGCTCAAAGTGAAATACACACACGAATAGCAATAAGTAAAAAGTAAGCTGTGCTCCTAAATTGACATGTAAACCAAATAAATGTTAAAAAAATGCAGTACAGAAAAAAAAAAAGAATGATTAAAAAAATGGTTGAAACAATATATAAAATGAAAAAAAGTCCCAAACTGTGGCACATATGACTTATATGAAGTCCTCCAATGACAGTTGCAAATTGCTTTGTGGTTTCTTCAGTGAAGAGCGAACCAATAGCCAAGGTATCAATAACAATCTTGTGACTTGTTATACACACAGTGAATCCACCACCATATAAAGTGCACGCTTACCAGCTGCACAAGTTATGAAAACTTGTGGCTAATACCCAGCCAGGGCCTATTATTTCAAGGGTTGGGGATGTCCAGTCTGGTCCTGAGACGTGGCGACTTGTTTGGTCGGGAACATGATTGACACTGTAGTCTATGGACCCATACACGGTTCGATTGACGATAAGGTGGTGGTAAAGAACTGGACTGAAAATTATCAGTGGTTTGTTCAATCGAGTCCAACTTTTACAACAACTGAAATCTAGAGCAAGTTATAGGCCAGCTGCTGCAGAACCTCTTGTTAGACCCAGCAGCAGGGGAGTGCTGGCTCTCCTATTCTGCTGGCCTCTGAACTTGTACCATGTTATTGCCCTGGCTGCCTTTCATGTGCAGCTCATTAGAAAGTCAGACTGCACTTCCCACAGCAGTCATGGATGAGTGAGTTTGGGGTGGAGGAACTTGACTGGCCTGCACAGAGTCCTGACCTCAACACGATAGAACACCTTTGGGATGAATTAGAGTGGAGACTGCGAGCCAGGCCTTCTCATCCAACATGATCATCAGTGCCTGACCTCACAAATGCGCTTCTGGAAGAATGGTCAAACATTCCCATAGACACACAGCCTTCCCAGAAGAGTTGAAGCTGTTATAGCTGCAAAGGGTGGGCCAACCCAATATTGAACCCTACAGACTAAAGCCTCGTACACACAGGCGGGAATCTCGTCAGGAAAAAAAACGTTGGTTTTCCCGACGAGAATCCCGGCAAGCTTTTCTTGCTCGCCGAGTGTACACACGGCACATTCAAAAGAACCACCATTCTTTTGAATGGCAAGAACGCGGTGACGTCATCGAATACGACGAGCATACGCTCGTCACATTCGATGCCGTCGCCATCATCTTGCTTCACCCTACACTACCCTTGTAAGCTACCACGCATGCGTCGAAGTCTCATCGAGCATGCGCGGGTTTACCAGGTAAGCATACACACGCACGGTTTTCTCGTCGGGAAACAGGCCGACGAGAATCCTGATGAGAAAATAGAGAGCAGGTTATTTTTTTCAATGGAAGGCTAAATAACGCTGGTGAGACATGTTTGAGCGTTTATCGGCATTTGGCATTTTTTAGCGTTGAATGGCACTTTGAACGAGATTTTCGGGCGTTCAGAAAAAAGCCCATAAACTCCACTGCTCATTAAAGCTGAAAAACGTCCATGTGTACATGGATACATAGGCTAACATACCGTAGAGAGGACTTTATGGGCTCTAACCTCTTCAGACCCGCGCTATAGCCGAAAGACGGCTGCAGCACAGACCTGAATTGCCGGGAGGGCATCCCTGGACGTCCTCCCGTGCTCGAGCTGCCTTCGCGCCCCGCTCTGTGATCAGCGAGTCAATGAGACCCGCTGGATCACAGATCGGAGTAAGGGGTTGATCCCGACCCCTTACCATGTGATGTAAACAGAGCCAGTAATCGGCTATTTTTTCTCCTCACGCTGATAGCGTGAGGAGAAAAAAAAAAGCCGATCACCGGCGGCTGTTAGAGGGACATCAGTCCCGATCAGGGAGAGCAGCCGCCTGCTCATTTGTGCCACCTGCCAGTGCCACCTAGCAGTGCACAACAGTGCCGCCTTCCAGTGCCCACCAGCGCCACCCATCAGTGCCCACAGTGCCACACATCAGTGCCCACAGTGCCACACATCAGTGCCCACAGTGCTACCTACCAGTGTCGCCCATAAGTGTCACCTACCAGTGCCGCCCGTAAGTGTCACCTACCAGTGCCCATAAGTGCCACCTACCAGTGCCCATCAGTGCCGCCTCATCTGTGCCCATCAGTACCGCCTTATTTGTCCCCATCAGTGCCGCCTTATCTGTCCCCATCAGTACCACCTTATCTGTCCCCATCAATGCCACCTTATCTGTGCCCATCAGTGCCCACCAGTACAGCCTATCAGTGCCCACCAGTGCAGCCTATCAGTGCCCACCATTGCCGCCTCATCAGCGCATATCAATGAAGGAGAAAAATTACCTGTTTGCAAAATTTTATAACAAACTATGAAACATAATTTATTTTTTTTCAAAATTTTCCATGTTTTTTTCTTTCTTTAGCAAAAAATAAAAACCCGAGCGGTGATTAAATACCACCAAAATAAATCTCTATTTGTGTGAAAAAAATTATAAAAATTACATTTGGGTACAGTGTAGTATGACCGCGCAATTGTCATTCAAAGTGTGATAGTGCTGAAAGCTGAAAATTGGTCTGGGCAGGAGGGGGGTTTAAGTGCCCAGTAAGAAAGTGGTTAAGAAAAAAAAAAAAACGCCCAAACTCCAATAAACTGCAGGTTATCAGTTCCAGTGTGCATGGAGCCTTTTAGTTATATCTGTAATGTTTTGGAGATAAACGGTAAGTTGTACGTTGTTATGCACATGGCACCAGTTGGCCCGGGGTATGCCCCAATGGCCATGTTTTGTAACTTTACACTGAAACATTTTAATAAAAAATAAAATAAAATAAAAAGTACCATGAGAAAAGGACAGCCCAGTGCTTCATTGTGTAAGTAATCAAGCTCTTATTTCAGAGGATTTGGATTTTGTGGCACAGATTTAAAGTGAAACAATAAAACAAATTAAGCAACAATGATTTACACAATGTGCATTGTGGACGCACACTGAGACAATCGTACCAGCATGGGGTTGCTCTGTAGTGCGGTGGTTACTGTTTCTCTGTCCATTCCTTCTTCCAATCCGCTAAAATTCATGGCCTGCAGGGGAAGAGAAAAAATCATTAAAGGGCAAATTCAGTGCATGGTCCCCCCCTTTTTTTTTTTTTTTTTTACGAATTTTATTCAAAGTATATAAATCTTACACTTCATTCACCACAACGATTCAGCACGGTGTGCTGTGCTGCCTGACATTGCAGTGCGATTCTGGCCGGTGGCTGCTGTCACCACACATAGTGTGAATTTACCCCAAGAATATTATAATGAACAATAACTTTATTTAAAAAGAAACTTCTGATGTGTTTGGGTCCCTCCAATTATTAAGGTTTAGGGCCAGTTCACACCACAGAAACACAGTCCTGATGCATTCCAGATGTGTTTCTGCATGCGAGTTTACATGCATTTTTAATGCATTCCAGTGCTTTCTTTTAATGCGTTTTTGATGCGTTCAGGAGCAGGCTAGGTTTACTCCTAGGCATCTTGTGGTGCGTTTTTAGTTTGCAGACTGCCCATACTGTAGACTTCTATGTTATCTCACAGAAGTCGCATCCACATAAGCTATATGACTTCCTATTCCACCTTGATAGAGGAGTGTTCTTTTCTTTAACCCTCACCTCTCCTCCCTGGTCATCCTTGCTGCCTAAAACTCTCCTCCCGAGCAGCAAAGTGCGTGTTTTCTGTACATCTGGAAATGCGCAGGTGTCAATGCAGCCTTTAATGACACCCCAAATCACGGTTAGCAGTCGCATGTTTTGCCACACTTTTGTCACGCAACAGAAACGCACTACATACAGTCGCGCCAAAATGAGCACTGAAATAAGACAGGCTAAGCTCCACTTAATTTTGGGCGGTTTTCGCTCACAGGGCAGCCCATTCATGCTAATAGGCTGCCCTATGCGTGAAACGCGTTTACGCAAAAAAAAAAAAAACGTGCGTGGGAACGCATATTTTTATTACGCTCAGGTGTGATTGGAATGTGCTTGTGCTTATATGACTTCTATGAGTGTTTGCATAGAAGTCTATGGGGCTAAAATCGTAGGGCACCATTGAAAACAATGTGATTTTCCTTGTCATGGGATTCTGTACCACTCAAGTCCCATCAGAAGTTTCCGGGTGTGAAAGGAGCCAATTAGTGACATGTGCATTCAGGTGTGTTTTTTATGTGTTTAGATGTGTTCCAGTACAGTTCACTGCAGAAAAGATGCAGCATGTTCTATTTTTTTTTATTCTGCACTGAAATGCACAGTACTGGTGTGAACTATGCCACTGGAATCCATACATCAGCTACTGTCTATGCGTTTTGGATGCAGAAACAAAAAATGCACGGGACCGGCATCTGGTGTGAACCGCCCAAGGATTTTTATTTATTTTTTTAAATCAGAAAAGAAGTTTATTGAAAAAAAAAAAAACATATGACAGACACATATACAACCATAGTATCCGGGCAGCAGGAAAAAATACAGGCATAGAGCATTCTAAAGCCCCGTACACACGATCGGTTTGACTGATGAAAACCATCCGATGGATGGTTTTCATCAGACCAACCGATCGTGTATGGTACCCATCGGTCTTTTTTCCATCGGTTGTAAAAAATAGAACTTGTTTTAAAATTTTCCGATGGCTAAAAAACCGATGGGAATTTCCGATCGTCTATGGGCAAGTCCATCGGTTAAAAAACCCACGCATGCTTAGAATCAAGTCGACGCATGCTCAGAAGCATTAAACTTCATTTTTCTCGGCTCATCGGAGTGTTTTACGTCACCCGCGTTTGGAACGGTCGGTTTTTTGACTGATGGTGTGTGGCCAAGACTGATGAAAAACAGTTTCATCGGATTTCCGATGGACAAATCCATCGGACGAAAATCCATAGATTATCCGATCGTGTGTACGGGGCTTTAGGTTTTATAAACAAATGGTAGAACAATAATTTGGGCTGATGTATCTACCTGTACATACTAAACGTTAAGATAGTAATCATTGCTGCGCAGCATATAATATTATCAAGGTACATTAGGTTGGACCAATGGTCTGGCAGTGTCAAAAATACTAAACAGAAACAAAAAACAATAACATAAACAATAATAAACTGAAAAAAAAAGTGCATGCATCTAGCTCTCCAATGGGATTGGATGACCTTCCTCTCAAGAAAATTCTAATGAAAAATTAGTAACCATCACTACCTTTCCACAATACACACCACAAAAGACCACGGTTTGTCACCAGCATACTGTGAGAAGTCACTACTTTACATTTGCAAGAGTCTATCTTTGACCAGTTATGTAGGCCCCAGACCTGGAGTGTCGAGCCAAGGTTGCCACATGGAATAAAAAAAATTCTGGTAATTTCTATGCTGATAAGTGAGTTTCTCACGTATCAGGAGACAGTTGACCATTTCCACCTATTGTCCCCCCGTTGGTACCCTAGGAGATATCCAAAGCCCCGCAATCGCCTTCCGAGCAATATATAGGAGACAGAGTATTGTAACGTGGCCGTTAGGCGAGAGCGAGGGCATCTCCAGTGCACCAAGCAGACACACAATGGGGTCGTGGGGTACCGGGAGTTGGTACACCTGTGAAATGGTAGTAAGAACATACTTCCAATACTGAAAAAGTTTTGGACACTTCCACATCATATGCAACAGGTCCCCGTCATGTATGCAGCACTTCGGACACAGTGGAGTATCCCGACATCCCCATTTATGTAGGCGGACTGGAGTCCTGTACACTCTATGTAGCAAAAATAAATGTGATAGTCTGCGGGATGCAGAAATAGACACCAATGGGGCAGAAGTTAGGCACAGTTCCCAGGTTTCCCTGTCTATGGGGCCTAAATCTTTTTCCCACCCCTTTCTACAAGGGAGTGTAGAGGCATCGTGCGTGGCGCTAAGCAATCTAGCATAAATCCTTGATATCATACCTTTCTTATCTTCTGCCAGCAGCACCTCATTCATCAGAGGATGTGTCAATAGCATAAGTGGAGATATTCAAAGCTCATTCTGTACTGCATGCCTCAATTGCAGATATCTATAGAATTGCGATCTATGGAGAGCGAATTCCTCCCCAAGGTTGGTGAATGACTTGAGAATCGTACCCCTAAACAGTTGTGTGATATAGTGGATACCTGACAGCTAACAGGAGCGGAAGTCCCTAAGTTTAAAAAGTTCCACAAAGTATTTATTTCTCCATATGGGTGTGAATGAACAAATGCCCCTAATTTTCAGGAGAGATCTGGTGTATTTCCAAAGGGTGTTCAACAGATTAATCGTGTGGAGGAAACCTGAAATATGTGTGAGTCCTGCCTCTAGGTGGGATAGCGCGGAGAGCTCTGAACCATAAGGTACTAACAGTGATCTGATGGGATCATCTACATCCTCCCCAACCCATTGACCAAGGTGCTGAAGTTGGGAGGCCACAAAATAATATCAAGCATGCAGAACTGCCATGCCTCCCTGATCCCTAGCCAATTGTAGTGACGAGAGGCTGATTCATGGTGACTTAGGCCCCTTTCACACTGGGGCGCTCATAGCGTCGGCGGAAAAACGCAGCTATTTTTACCGCCGACGCTATGGGCGGATTTGTGGAGCATTTCGGCCGCTAGCGGTGCGGTTTTAACCCCCGCTAACGGCCGAGAAAGGGTTAAAACCGCCCGCAAACCGCTGCTACAGCGGGCGGTATAGCCGCGCTGTCCCATTGATTTCAATGGGCAGGAGTGGTAAAGGAGCGGTATACACACCGCTCCTTCACCGCTCCAAAGATGCGGCTAGCAGGACTATATATATATATATATATATATATATAGAAGCACTACATTGTTAAATAATAATGTTATGCATATGAAAACAAACAAAAATGTAATATAGTGCACCCAGGACACTGACTTGAAAAGCATTGAATTGTAGGGTTCCCCTTTACACACTTCTGGAGCCACCCGCAATCTATGATATCAGTGAAGCCGTACAGAGAGTGCCTCTTACCGAAGGGAGAATCCAGCCAAACTCCTGCTCCGCCACACCGGTTATAAACGGAACCGGATTGTTTTCTTTATCCGCCAAGATCTGCTCTGCAGGTTTTGGAAAGAAGACGCCATCAACGGTGGCTGGGGGAGTCAGAAATTTCTGCAGGGACAGAAAATAGAGGAGCTATTCATGGGGGAACGCTAACCCCAGAGCATGCTAAAACATGTCGCTATCGTTTTTTGGTGTTTTTTAAGGGTGTAAGGACCTTTAAATGTCTGTTAAGGGTTTTGGAAACGCCTCTCAACCTCCTGTGCCAAAAATGGCCCCTCACCCAAGGACATGACAATAAATATTGAGGAAAGGACGAACCTCAATCCTTTGTTTTCCAAAATAGTCATGTGATCACCATGTCATGTCAGTGCCGGAATTGTGATCATATGGATATATTGGAAAGCTATACTATGTCGTTAATTTTATTAATTTTTTTAAGAAAACGTTAGCTAATTGGCACACAGGGTGAAATATTAGGCCAATTTCAACAAACTTGCAACAAAAAGGTCTGTTTGTCAATACAAAAAAAGAAAGGTCATTTTGAATGGAACAACAATGCCAGATCTGGCTCAACATACAAACTTTGCTCTCCATATCTGGCAAACGTACTTCAGCGGAACAGGAAGACCGCCTACACTAGATGAAAAAAATGGCCAAACCTCCGAGTGATATCCATTAGGTTTGGTGTCATGGGCAGTATCCATCTATGAAAGGACATTATATATATATATATATATATATATATATATATATATATAGGTGAATATACAATACCATCGCAGTACTTATGGAAAGAATTTCCTCCTCAGATTTTGCCTTCATACAATCCACCAATGATGCCAGATCACAGCCAGAAATGTTGGCGATTATCTGCAATAACAAGATTGCGTCTGATCACAGGAGTGCTGAAGCTCAGTCAGATGTGATGCTATTTCTAAATAACTGAAAATTCTCATCTTAATGTAGAACAGTTTGGGCACACGGATAAAAAAAAAAAAATATTCACAACCTTACCAACAGCCTCCCCATCTCTGTCATTTATCTCCATCTCCCCATCTCTGTCATTTATCTCCATCTCCCCATCTCTGTCATTTATCTCTATCTCCCCATCTCTGTCATTTATCCCCATCTCTGTCCTCTCGTCCCATCTCCCCATCTCTGTGCTCTCGTCCCATCTCCCCATCTCTGTCCTCTCGTCCCATCTCTCCATCTCTGTCCTCTCGTCCCATCTCCCCATCTCTGTCCTCTCATCCCATCTCCCCATCTCTGTCCTCTCTTCCCATCTCCCCATCTCTGTCCTCTCTTCCCATCTCCCCATCTCTGTCCTCTCTTCCCATCTCCCCATCTCTGTCCTCTCTTCCCATCTCTGTCCTCTCTTCCCATCTCCCCATCTCTGTCCTCTCTTCCCATCTCCCCATCTCTGTCCTCTCTTCCCATCTCCTCATCTCTGTCCTGTCTTCCCATCTCCTCATCTCTATGCTCTTTTTTCTCATCTGTATCCATTGCATTCATCTCCTCATCCCTCTTTCTCATCTCCATCCTCTCTTCCCATCTCCTCATCTCCATCCTCTCTTCCCATCTCCATCCTCTCTCTCCCCTCCTTCTCCTAATATATACACTAGACACATACCTTTTTGAGATTATCTAGGCATGCACTCCACTTTGTGAAAATATGACTGTCTGTCGGTGGCGCTGTGTGTGACGGTTCTGTAAGAGCTCTGTCAGATTTAAATCCATCATTCCAAGGCTTACATGAATCATTCGCACACTCGGACATTTGTTGCACTGCCGAGGGACAGTCGTCAGTAGAGTATCTATGACGTGCCTTATGACCTCCCCTAATATTCTTTCAGTAACAACCAACCAGGTGATTTCACAGCTAAGAAATGTTCTGTACAGATATTGTGGGACTTACATTCCGCACAAAGCTGGTCTCCTCAGCAGACTTGGTGATCAGCCCCGGAACAAGGGCCACACCACTCTCTGCAATGGCTCTGTGGAACAAGCCCTTGGCTAGTGGGGACAAGACCTGTCAGGGAAAGAAAAGACAAGATTAGTTACAATGTATCACACTGAGGAAACCGTATATATTCAAGAGAACCTGTCAGAACAGAAGAATGAGAGCCAACATTGGTGACTTGTCTGTAGCGCTTAGTCCAGGGCTGTCATTCTCCTTGCGCCATTATTTTAGGGAAACTAGTACTGAGAGAAATATGGAGGCTGTTAATATTGACCTCTTTAGGAAAATGCTAACTTCTTGACTGTTTGTGCACCTGTTACTTTGAGAAGCTGCCCTGAACCAGCATGAAGATCAGAACATTGACATCGAAACTCCTCATCTGCTTGCTCTAGGTCAAAGGCTTAGAAAGTACTGAAGCCATATGATCAGCATGCCTGCATCCAGGGATTATGTTTTTAGAAGAGGTCATTGGCTTGTTCCAGCTTGGTGACTCACCAGGTAGTAAAGAGAGAATGAGGATGATGGTTTTTGAGCGGGTATTTTTTAAAACAAGTCAGAATAGGAGGCGCCCACAAATATATTTCACTTATTTGATCCTATAGAAAAAAAGATTATTGTATACTTACCAATGCAGAGACACTGATCCCACCAGCGGACTCTCCAAATATGGTGACCGAGTCTGGGTCACCCCCGAAATCTGCAATGTTCTTCTGCACCCAGTGCAGTGCCTCCACCTGATCAAAGAATCCGTAATTTCCTGGAGCTTGGCTGTCCCCAGAGCTAAGAGATTACAAACAGAGGTTATATGACAAGTCAATAGAAAATGGTCTTTTAGAAAAAAGCTCTGCCCCTAATGGTGCCATTTACAAACTCCTCCTCTGCTTCCTGGAGTCATTATTATTATGTTATATTTTACGGCAGATACATTGATGACATCATTGTCATATAGGATGGCCCTTCATCTATTATCGAGTTGTCCAACACTGCAACGGTAACAACCTAGGTTTATCCTTCACACATCTCAAGCCCCACCACATTGGTTTTCTTAGTTCTTGAATTGGGTCTTATGGATGGAAAGATTATTTCCAAAATGCACTTCAGGCCTTCCTATAGTAATTCTTACCTACATTTCCAAAACGTTCATCATCCAAAGTCGGATAACAACATCCCAAAATAAACATTTTGTAGACTTCGCACCTTAGATGAGGACTCTCTAACACAGGGTAAAATCCTAAATAATTAGTTCTTGGATATGAGTTTTAGTCTGGACCTGATAGATCAAACCTTTCAAGAATTCCAGTCAGTCCACCTTCAAGGTCCCAGGGTTAAAGTTATAGCTGTCACTGACATCACGTTTATTACTCAATTCCATAACAAATACAAATAAATTGTGAGAGTTATTGCCCTCCAAAGGGGAATCCTCCTCAAGGATTCAAAACTAGGGCCCATTATCCCAAAGAGGCCTAGATTTGTATACAATAGGGCACCAAATATTAAAAACAAGCAAATTACCAGCTCCAAATAAGTCTTCCATCATTTTGTAACCTTGTGGGGATGTTTCAATGTAAAAAACTGAAGAGCAAAATGTGTAACTTTGTACAACATCGCCAAAAGACTTTTCAGGACACCTTAGGTAGGACTTACCAAATTACTTCCTTCTCCACTTGTGCACCGAATATGTGGTATATTGCCCTGGGCCTCAGCATATGCCTGCCTCCATCTGGGCATTTGGGAGCTGGAGGCGGTGTATAAGTTGTCTCTGTACCTCAGCCACGCAGCCTCCTGACTGAGGTACTTTGAAGATGTGTTTGTTACCTTGTCAGGTTGGATGGAAGGGCTGACTCTATTTCTGGCAGAGCTCAACAAGAACAAATGTAATATTAGATTGACCCATGTGGTAACCGCATTTGGGGCTTTATCTAGGTTACGAATCCACTGGCACAAGTCCATCTCATTTCCTCTTCGTTGTTGGTCTGCTCCACCTATCACTTATGCCCCATTGCAATGGGTTACAGCGTTTAAATATTTGGGGATTCATGTTCATCTTCAATCTTACATGGATCCTAATTTATTGCCCCTGCTTCGGTCCCTGTCTCAAAGATGCACCACAAGGCGTACTCTTCCACTGTCTCCGGTTGGTAGAATTAACCTGTTGAAAATAATTTTCCCAAGTTTCTGTATTTTTTCAGGAATACGCCTATTCCCGAAATAGTTTAACAAATTGGACTGTATTTACCATTTGGGCTGGTAAAACTCCTCATTTGGCCAAATCCACAAGGTGGCCTTTCCCTTCCAGACTTTTGTCTCTACTATTGGTCTGCAGTATTGGTCACGGTCCAATGGTGGTTCTCACAGCCAAGGGATAATCCTACGGTTACACTGGAGGAGCCCATCATTGGCTCCTATGCCACCCTCTTGAACCTCATTTTCCGTGGCCTACGGGTCCACCCTGCACTTACCTGTCTGATGAGAATCACCATCACGGTGTGGCAACAGGCAAGGGTGCAGTATCATAAGCCCCATATGGTTTCTCCTCATTTTTCCTTATGTGCCAACCCTACCTTGCCTCACGTGGCTATGTTACCTGATCCCCAACTGTGGGCTGCTCGGGGAATAGTAGGGCTTAAACATATATCTAATGGTAGGCTGTGGAGCTTTGTGGACCTTCAGGCTGAATTTCACCTGCCCAACCAGATGTTATTTTGTTATCTGCAACTCAGACACGTGGCACCACGCAATTCCCTTATGTTCTCACCCTTGAATCTGATCCCTTAGAGTATCTCCTGATCTCCAGGATCTTGGGGAAGCCTTTGTCCTCGATCTACCTTCGTCTCTCTGTGGCTCACTCTGTAAAATTTACTAAATTGTTTTCCAAATGGCAGGCAACCCTACCTGATTTAACTGAGAAAAATTGGGACATATGTACAAATAACTATGTTACTAGCATGGTTTCGGCCAAGGATAGGTTTATTCAGGTTAAAGTGGTTCTAAAGGCAGAAGGTTTTTTATCTTAAAGTGTTACTAAATCTACAACAGTAAAATCAGTCTGTATATGCAGTAAAGCATGCTTCTTATATTCACTGTGGAACCTAAATGGTTAATCCTCTGCATTGTGTAAAAAGGCTGTTTGATCCTGTCTTCACTGATCCTCACCTTCTTCCATGTCCTGTAATTATTTCCTGATAGTACAGAGCTCGGGGATAAGCTGCACATGCTCAGTTTGATGTGTATTGCTAGAGAGTTGTTTTTTCTTCGAAGAGTGCATGTGATCAGCACAGGGTTAACCAGCACTGTCCAGAGAGAGGATCAGGGGTCCTGCATCCTTATAGGACATTCATTGGAGATTGAAAACTCCTCCTACAAGCTTTAATCAGACACTGATAGAAGTCACAAGACTGCTATACACTGCTGATGAGAAAAGGTATTTAGCAGTTTATATTTACTAAAATAATTGCATTTCTGTGTACTGTGGGAGACCGGATATAGTGAATGTCCTGAGTTTAGTAACACTTTAATGCATTCTATGCATTAAGATAAAAAAACTTGTGTGTAGCGGCCCCCCTCAGCCCCTCTAATACTTACCTGAGCCCCATCTCGATCCAGCGATGTTGCACGAGAGCCTCGGCTGTCTGGGACACTCCCTCCTCATTGGCTGAGACAGCCGTGGCACCATTGGCTCCCGCTGCTATTAAAGTCAGTGAGCCAATAAGGATAGAGAGAGGGGGCGGGGCTGAGCCACAGCTCCATGTCTGAATGGACACACGGAGCAGCAGCTCGGGTGCCCCACTGTCAGGGCTGGGTTCAGCCCTTCCTTCTCTGTGCTGGCAGCTCAGCTGTCAGCTAATTGCCAGCTTCCATCTCTCCACAGTGATCCACCTGTTGATGATCCGCTCGTCAGCTCTGCCTACTTAAGGACTTCCAGTTCATATGCTCTTCGCCTTCGCCTGTGTTAACATCACAAGAGACTTTCTCCTGCGTTCCAGTTGAAGACCTGCTTGACTGTTGTCCCCTCTGGCTACGGATCCGGCTTGCTGTTCTATTACCTTTATCGCTGGCTCTTGGACTTTGGCTTGGCCGACTACCCGATCCGGTTACTGAACTCTGGCTATGTTTTGACTATGCTTACTCTGTTTACCTTTTTATTATTTATTATTAAACTAGTGTGATTTAAAGCGGAGCTCCACCCTAAAGTGGAACTTTCGCTCATCGAAACCCTCCCCCCCTCTGGTGTCACAATTTACACCTTTCAGGGGGAAGGGGGGTGAAGATACCTGTCTAAGACATGTATTTGCACCCACTTCCGGGAGTCCTCTCTACGGGAAATCTGCGGGAAGTACGTCACTTCCCGCAGAATACTCATTGTGTTCTGGGAGATACTCGGCTCCCAGAACACACGGGGACCAGTCAGAACGGCGCAGCGCGGCTTGCGCATGCGCCACAGGGAACCGGGCAGTGAAGCCGCAAGGCTTCACTTCCCGGTTCCCTCACCGAGGATGGCGGTGGGGGCAACAGAGTGACGAGCGATTGCTCGTCTTCTGCTGCGGACGTCGCTGGACTCCAGGACAGGTAAGTGTCAATATATTAAAAGTCAGCAGCTGCTGTAGCTGTAGCTGCTGGCTTTTAATATTTTATTTTCGGCGGAGCTCCGCTTTAACTGTACTTCTGTCTCGGTCTGATTCACGGTTTCTGACACCCCCCTAGCAAGCTGCTTGCTAGGGAGGCACTCGACAGGAGGGAGGGGTCAAGAGCGCCGGCAGGGGACTCATGAAGAGGAGGACCCGGGCTGCTCTGTGTAATACCACTGCAACAAAGCAAGTAAGTATAACATGTTTGTCATTTAAAAAAAAAAAAACACTTATGCCGCGTACACACGATTATTTTTCACGTCGTGAAAAATGAAATTTTTTTTTTCAACAAGAAAAATGACCGTGTGTGGTCTTTTTGTCATTTTTCCCGACGTGAAAAACGGCATTAAAAACGACGAGAAAAATTAGAACATGCTCTAATCTTTCTCGTCGTTTTTCCCGTCATTTTTTTCCGCGGCAGTTTTCCCATAGGGAAACACTGCCACGGAGCCTATACACGGTCGTTTTTCTCGACAAGAGAAAAAATGACGGGAAAAACGACCGTGTGTAGGGGAACAAGCCGTTCCCTCGTTTTTCATGTCATGATTCACGGCGGTTTTTTAACCGCTGTGAATCACGATCGTGTGTACGCGGCATTAGGCCTCATGCCCACGGACATTTTTACAGCTGCGTTTTTTACAGCTTAAAAATGCCTGTGCATGTTATTGTATAATTTTTTATTTCTTTTTTTGAATAAAAAATAAAAAATAAATGTCGGAGCTGAAAAACGCGACCGCGGCGTTAGTGCGCGTTTTTGCGCGTTTTTTGACGCTCGCGTTTTTTTATGCCTAACGCTGACGCTGAGGAACGCACTGGTCCTGTTTTTTTTTTACAGCTTAAAAACGTCTATGCTATTTGCAGCTCAAAAACGTCTAGGTGGGCATGAAGCTATAGACTAAGCTGTAAAAAACGCTCAAAAACGCGGCTGTAAAAACGTCCGTGGGCATGAAGCCTTAATATTATGTTTAATATTTATTATTATTTCAAATTGATACACAGAGCTTAGTATACTCTTGCTTGGTTGGTCAGTATACTGTATATGTCACAATTAGTCCCCTATCCACTAGATGTCAGCAAGCTGAAGGTACCTTTTACTAACGCTGTATCCTGGCCTAGGCCAACAAGGCCCAGGCCTAGGGCAGCACTTTGCAGGGGGGCAGCACGGAAAGAGTCCCCGCCGGCTTGTGCTACACTGTTAGTGTAATGCAGGCTGCTTCTAATGTTGACTGTCCTATCATCCTGGGCCACAAACCTTCCTCACTGTGCTATATGTTTTCTGCCGTACCATTGGCATGGTTATATCTTTTTAGTCCTCTCCATAAAATTATCAGAAATTTGTGCTTAAAGTAGAACTATAGGCAACACTTTATTTTTTCATTTTGGAGTAAGGGAGGGTTATAGCCCCGGTCAGTTTATTTTTTACCATCCCTGTCCCATTGCAGAGATTTCCCTTTACTTCCTGCCCCATAGCCAAACAGGAAGTGAGAGGAAATCTATGTAAATTAAGAGAATCCAATGCCCCCCCCCCCCCAGGCCCTCAGAACTAGTGTCCCCACTTGAAAATTTCAGGGCGGGTCTTAACAGAAAGGGGTGTGGCTTTAACAGGAAGGGGTGGGTCATATTTAAATTAGGGGGTGCACGAGTTTAGTCAGGCCTAGGGAAGCACAAAACCTAAATACACTACTGCCTTTTACCATATGGTTTGGACCTGCCCCAAGCTTGGGGATTTTGGGACTCTGTCTTGAACGTTATTAATAAGACCTACGCTTTGACATTACCTTGGGATCCATAGGTGCTACGCTTGGGAGTGCTGGATGGTGCAGAACTTAGCCGTAATACTAAACTATTTTTAATTTTTTTTGCCTCCTTTTAAGCTCAAAGGGAAATCCTTTTTAAGTAGAAGTCGCCCCTACCCCCTACTGCAATGTCCTGGCGTGCTGCCATCAACGCAGTGCTGCCTTTGTACAAACGTACTTATGCTAGCCGTAACTGCCCATAGAAATATAAGACTTGGATAGACTCCTGGGGAAATAATCTAAATTCTAAGCAGCCTTACTTGTTGCCTCTCCCATCCTGCTCGGACCCCCTACCCTCTTTACCCTCCTTCCCCCCTCCTTTCCCTCAGTGTTCCCTTCCCCCTCCTTTGTTCTTCCCCTTGCCTCCTTCCTCTCTCTCCCCCAGCCCCCCCTTTCTTTTCCTGTCTTCTGGGTGGGAAATCTAAGGAAATACTTGTTGCTCTCTTTGCTGTATCCCATGGTTTCCTATAAGAGTTAACTGCCTGCATTTGCATGCTTCCTTGTCTAAATATTGATAACTCCTCCAGCTTGTGTACTATTATCTCGGATGTACGGTGCCTTGAAAAAGTATTCATACCCCTTGAAATTTTCCAAATTTTGTCATGTTACAACCAAAAACGTAAATGTATTTTATTGGGATTTTATGCGATAGACCAACACAAAGTGGCACATAATTGTGAAGTAGAAGGAAAATGATTTTCAACATTTTTAAACTAATATGTGAAAAGTGTGGGGGGCATTTGTATGGCGCCCCCCTGAGTCAATACTTTGTACTTTGTACCTTTCACTGCAATTACAGCTGCAAGTCTTTTTGGAGATGTCTCTACCAGCTTTGCACATCTAGAAAGTGACATTTTTGCTCATTCCTCTTTGCAAAATAGCTCAAGCTCTGTCAGATTGGATGGAGAGCGTCTGTGAACAGCAATTTTCAAGTCTTGCCACAGATTTTCAATTGAATTTAGGTCTGGACTTTGACTGGGCCATTCTAACACATGAATATGCTTTGATCTAAACCATTCCATTGTAGCTCTGGCTGTATGTTTAGGGTCATTGTCCTGCTGGAAGGTGAACCTCCCCCCCCCCCCAGTCTCAAGTCTTTTGCAGACTAAACAGGTTTTCTTCTAAGATTGTCCTGTATTTGGCTCCATCCATCTTCCCATCAACTCTGACCAGCTTCCCTGTCCCTGCTTAAGAAAAGCATCCCCACAACATGATGCTGCCACCACCATGTTTCACAGTGGGGATGGTGTGTTCAGAGTGATGTGCATTGTTCGTTTTCCGCCAAAAAATGTTTTTCTTTTAGGTCAAAAAGTTTACTTTTGGCCTCATCTGACCAGAGCACCTTCTTCCACATGTTTGCTGTGTCCCCCACATGGATTCTCGCAAACTGAAAATGGGACTTCTTATGGCTTTCGTTCAACAAAGGTTTTCTCCTTGTCACTCTTCCATAAAGGTCAGATTTGTGGAGAGCACGACTAAAGCTGTGGATCTCTGTAGCTCCTCCAGAGTTACCATGGGCCTCTTGGCTCTTCTCTGATTAATGCTCTCCTTGCCTGGCCTGTCAGTTTAGGTGGACGGCCATGTCTTGGTAGGTTCGCAGTTGTGCCATACTCTTTCCAATTTCTGACTCTATTTACTATGTAGGTGACTTCTGTAGGCAGTTGGTTCCACTAGATTCTAGTTAAGGGTATAAGAGTAAACCCCCATTCACATCGGCGCTATTTGACATGTCAAATCGCATGCCAAATTGCAACCTATTGCCAGCAACGGCACTGTCCCAATCGGTGCGACGCTGTCTTTGCGGCGCTGCACTGATTTTTAAAAGTAGTTTCTGCACTTCTTTTGATGACTTCCGGGGTGATTTCAATAGACATCTGTGCATTAACCTGCACAGATGTCATTTAAATCGCCTCCGAAATCGCACTGAAATGCGGGTTTGAAATCGTGTGAGTTCAACTGAACTTCAAACTTGTGAACGTACCCCAAGGGGGGCTTAATACAAATGCACGCCACACTTTTCAGATATTTATTTGTAAAAAAATGTTGGAAACCATTTATCATTTTCCTTCCACTTCACAATTATGTGCCACTTTGTGTTGGTTTATCACATAAAATCCCAATAAAATACATTTAAGTTTTTGGTTGTAACATAACAAAATGTGGAAAGTTTCAAGGGGTATGAATACTTTTTTAAAGGCACTGTATTCACCGAGCACACAGTACTGATTGTTTAATTTTTTGGCTACAGGTTCTTGCTTGTCAACTGCACACATGTATTGACCTTTTTTGTTCAATAAACTCATTCTGATAAAAAAATAAAAAATTAAAACTTATGCCGCGTACACACGATCGGATTTTCCGTCGGAAAAACCTTGGAAAAACCTTGGATGGTTTTTCCGATGGAATTCCGCTCAAGCTTGGCTTGCATACACACGGTCACACAAAAGTTCTCTGAACTTTCGACCGTTAAGAACGCGGTGACGTACAACACTACGTTGAGCCGAGAAAATTAAGTTCAATGCTTCCGAGCATGCGTCGAATTGTTTCCGAGCATGCGTTAGAATTTTGGGCATCGGAATTGCTACAGACGATCGGAATTTCCAATTGGAATTTTTTCCATCTGAAGATTTGAGAACCAGCTCTCAAATTTTTGCTGGCGGAAATTCCGACAGGAAAAGTCTGATGGAGCCTACACACGGTCGGAATTTCCGACCAAAAGCTCACATCGGACTTTTGTTGTCGGAATTTCCAATCGTGTGTACGCGGCATTAAGGCAGGGTTCACACTATAGCAAATTTGCAATAGCAGGAGAATGTGACCGGCTCTCTATGGAGCCGGTTCATATATCTCCAATGCTGCTCCGGTGCGAATTTGCACAGAAGCCCTGTGCGTCTTATGGTCCGTTTCAGGTCCGAATTCAGCCCAACATTCGGGCTGAAATCGGACCTGAAACGGTGAACCAAAACGCACAGGACCCCTGCTGGGAGCCGCATCGCCATCCAGTGTGAGCCTAAAAGGAAAAAGTTGAGATCTGCCTATAACTTCAGCTGCCTTAATATCTGGACTGACCAGTTGTTTAGAAAGATGTGTATGGTGCGTTACCTGAAGAATCCCAGAATCCCCAGGCGGTACTGGATGGAAACGGTGATGACATTTTCGTAGGCACTCAGCGCAGAACCCTCAAACATCATGGCTCCTCCCATAGCTAATCCGCCTCCATGAATACCCACCAACACCTGGCGAGAATCAATAAAGGATCAATAACCTTCTGTCCTCCATGCAGGTCCCCCATCTTTTCTACCAGTGCAGGGCGGGTTCCCACACACCCGTACTGAGCGCCATAGCTGTGATCTGCATATATACTGACATTAGTGGGAACAGTAAGCTGGGCACCAAAAATCAGGTGCACCACCGCAGTGACCTGTCTGTGCCATCATATCATGATCTGATTAGTTGGAAATGCATGCAATTTTTAGAAATGTATAAACTTATATTTAAAGTATAAATATCCAAAACAAAAAAAAGTTTTAGATTTAAAGTGGAGAAGAATTAGAACCCCTGTCAGATTTTTACTCCTGTCTGTGCCCTTGTTAGGGAGAGTCATTCCCTCTATTTGTCCCGTTTACCATTAACATCAGAGGTGAAAGTAAAAGAAATGCCCCAATTTTGGGTTGTCCCCAGAACAGTAATGCCTTGTACACACGACCGTTTTTTCCGACGGGAAAACTGCTAAGAGAGCTTTTCGTCGGGAAACCCGGCCGTGTGTATGCTCCATCGCAGTTTTTCCGACGGCAAAAAAAAAAAAAGAAGAGAGCAGGATCTCTTTTCTTTCTCGTACATCACGGGACACAGAGCGACATAGTCATTACTAATGGGTTATATAGATACCGTCAGGTGCTGGCACTGGCAACTTCCAAAACCGGAAGTACCCTCCCCTATATAAGCCCCTCCCATCCGGGAGCACCTCAGTTTTTTGCCAGTGTCTAAGGTGTTGGCCAAGAAGAAACATGTGTTTTTTACTGAGCTTGCGTACAGGTTCTTTTGGGCCTCAGTAAGCTATTCCGGATCCGACCAAAAAAGCTTCATAGCTAAACGGTCGGTACCCGGGCCTTGCAGAGAAGAGCAGGGTTCTGCCTGTAATGCTTCTCTTAGGAGAGCTGGACCCTGGGATCCAGAGCTCTGGTCATACCCACGACCAAGATGTTTTCTGTGCAGGGTGCTATACAGGTCCAGGGGAGTGGAATCCTTGGGAACCCGGTCCCTGAAGGTTTGATTACAATGCCTGCCGTGATAGGTGAAGTTTGGGCTTTTGTGGACCAAACAAAGTCCTGCGGCGGGGAACAGGTAAGTGGGGGCCCCCAGGAACTTGGTTCTATTGGGGGACCCCCAAGCCTAATTTGTCTTTCTGTCTGTTACCTAATGGTATTCCCGCAAAATTCTGTGCATGCCTGTAACTACTAAAAAAATGTAATAATTTTTAATGGTGGTCAAGAAAAATTATTTTTTTTTATATATATATATATTTAATATATTAGACTGCGGTACCTGTGTTTGTCCACTAGAGGCCGCTGTGGAATGTTTTCTTGTCATGTGGACTAGCTTCTTTCAGCAGAGCAAAGTCCAGGCAGATGGTGAGTTCTCTTATAGGAAACTGCTTCCTCTGCCATGTTGCAGTGCTCGTCCATCCCCCGGCCTGCGGCAAAGAGGGGCCCTGGCTCCTGTCCCTTGTTACCATATTTTGAAATTAGCGCCGAAGGCGCACGTGCCCGCGCGCATGCGCGTGCACGCGCCTCTATATATAGAGGTGAGCCGGAAAAGGGGGCGGAGCCTGGGGGATGGCGCTCTGTGCGCGCCGCAGCGCTTCTGCGCATGTGCGGGCGTCCCAGCAGTTTAAAAAAACCACAATATTGTAGTGAGCTGGCTATGAAGTACAGAGACAGAGCTGGCAACATTTAAAGGCATACAGCAAGCGGTTGATACAGGCATCCCCTAGAAAGGCACATTAGTAGACACCAACTGTGATATAGCAGTGTGAGGGGGGGCTAGCTCGGCAGCGGGTATGTGTGACCCCCGGGATGGGCTCCCCACCCAAAACAGGCCCAGCAGACGGAGGTTGTGGTTTTCAAAATCAAAAAGGTGCGGTTTATTTTCTATTTACAGTGACAAAAACACAGCAAGGCAAAAAAAACAAACACAAAATAAATCCTGGTCAACTTGACCTCTAACTAAACTTACAGGTTTCCTAACTAACGACTGGGATCAGCCTAGTGCTGTCCTAGTCCCTGGTTTTAAATGTCCAAGCAAAATATAGCCACACAGGCTTTCTCTCACCGCACAGGGGTTCACTCTCCCTAGACAGTCCACACAGGTCTGCTTCCAGGCATGAGCTAACATCTAATGAATCTGGGAGTTTTTTATAGAGGCCTACATGAGCTGACAAGGTTCAGCTGATCTCATCAACTCCCTGTTTGCACGACGCCCAGCCCTCTCCCTAGAGGTATGAGTCATCAATGAGCCCACTAGTCTCAGCTGGGCTTATACAACTCTCCACCTAGCTGTATAAGTCAGCGTAAAGCCTGAATCTGGGCGAAATATATCTACCCCCCTGGATGCAACCAGGTGACTTTACCTTCCTGCTGTCACATACCCCCCCCTCTTGTTTTAACCTCGGGGTTGGAACACCAGCAATCAGGCATTCATGTACTCGAGACAAAGCATCCACATTCCCCATTTGAACGCCAGGGCGATGCTTTACTGTGAAGTTGAATTCCTGGAGGGCCAGGAACCACCTATTCACTCTTCTATTTGTTTCCTTGTTTTGAGCCATCCACTTTAACGGAGCGTGATCCGTAACCATGTCAAAGTGCCTACCTAGCAGGTAGTACCGAAGGGAATCTAGAGCCCACTTCACCGCTAAACACTCCTTTTCAACGGTGGCGTAATTTACCTCATGGGACTTCAACTTCCTGCTGAGGTAAATGACTGGGTGCTCTTCCCCGTTCCAGGCCTGGGACAATACTGCTCCTAACCCCACATCTGACGCATCACTTTGTACGACAAAGTCTCTAGAGAAGTCGGGTGAGTACAACACTGGCTGGCTACATAAGGCTTGTTTCAAGAATTGGAATGCTGCCTCAGCCTCGGGGGTCCATTTAATCATGACCGACCCTTTCCCCTTCGTCAGGTTGGTTAGGGGCACAGCCTTAGAAGCAAAGTGGGGAATGAATCGCCGATAATACCCAGCGATTCCCAGAAAGGCTCGTACCTGCTTCTTGCTGTTGGGACGTGGCCAACTCTGGATGGCCTCGACTTTGTTGAGTTGGGGTTTTATTACTCCCCTCCCAATGGTGTACCCAAGATATTTGGCCTCCTCCTGCCCAATGGTACACTTCTTGGGGTTAGCCGTAAACCCTGCTTCCCGAACAGAGTCCAGGACTGCTTGCACTTTTGGCAGATGTGAGGCCCAATCTGTGCTATGGACAATTATGTCATCCAGGTAAGCCGCAGCATACTTCCGATGGGGCCTCAGCATCTGGTCCATTTTCCGCTGGAATGTGGCCGGCGCATTCTGTAACCCGAACGGCATTCTTTTATATTGGAACGCCCCGTCTGGGGTTACGAATGCGGTTTTCTCTTTGGCCGACTTGGCCAGGGGGATTTGCCAATACCCTTTTGTGAGGTCAAGAGTCGTCATGTATCGGGCTGTTCCCAGCCGGTCGATCAACTCATCTATACGTGGCATGGGGTAGGTGTCAAATTTTGTAACTTTGTTCAACTGACGAAAATCGTTACAAAATCGCCAGCTCCCATCCGGTTTAGGCACCAACACAATGGGACTAGACCAATCACTTTGGGACTCCTCTATCACCCCTAAGTTCAGCATTCTCTGTACTTCCTCCCGTATTGCCTCCCGTCGGGCCTCTGGGATCCGATAGGGTTTTAACTTCACCCTTTCACCGGGCGGGGTAATAATGTCATGCTCTACCCCAGATGTTTGTCCCGGCAGCTCAGAGAATACCTCCTTGTTGCGAAGTACAAACTCCTTAACCTCCTGTTGTTGGGGTTGTGACAAGGTGGCTGCGATTCCAACCTCAGGAATCACGCAACCAGTTTGAGCTGGTGACCAAGTGTCTGCGACTAGGGACTCTCTATCCCTCCAGGCTTTCAACAGATTAACGTGATAGATCTGTTCGGGCTTTCGCCTTCCTGGTTGTCTGACCTTGTAATTCACTTCGCTCACTTTTTCCATTATCTCGTAGGGGCCTTGCCATTTGGCAAGGAATTTACTTTCAACCGTAGGGACAAGTACCAATATCCTATCCCCCGGGGAAAAGGTACGGGTCTTGGCTCCACGGTTGTACACTCTCTGCTGTGCCAACTGCGCTTGGGCCAAATGTTCCTTCACGATGGGCATTACCTGTGCAATTCGATCTTGCATCAGGGCGACATGCTCAATCACACTCCTGTGGGGAGAACTCTCACTTTCCCAAGTTTCCTTGGCAATATCCAACAGCCCTCTTGGGTGTCTCCCATACAGTAACTCAAAGGGGGAGAATCCCGTAGAGGATTGGGGCACCTCCCTAATAGCAAACATCAAATAAGGAAGTAGACAGTCCCAATCCCTTCCATCTCTATCCACCACTTTCTTCAACATTTGTTTTAGGGTTTTGTTGAATCTTTCAACCAGCCCATCGGTTTGGGGGTGATACACAGATGTACGCAATTGCGTCACTTTGAACAATTTACACAGCTCTTTCATAACCCGGGACATAAAGGGTGTACCTTGGTCCGTAAGCAGTTCTTTACAAATACCCACCCGGCTAAAAACAAGAGATAGCTCTTTGGCTATGGTTTTGGCCGAGGTATTTCTGAGAGGGATCGCTTCTGGATAACGGGTGGCATAGTCCATTATAACCAATATGTACTGGTGCCCCCTAGCGGACTTGATTATAGGACCTACCAAATCCATTGCGATTCTCTCAAACGGGACCTCAATGATGGGTAGAGGGACCAGCGGGCTACGGAAATGTGGCATCGGGGCCGACCTCTGACACACAGGGCAGGAGGAACAATAATTTTCTATGTCCTTCATCACCCCAGGCCAATAGAATCTCTGTAATACCCTCTCTCGGGTTTTCTCTGTCCCCAGATGACCTCCAAGAATGTGCCCATGGGCCAACTCCAACACCAACTTCCTGTAAGGTTTGGGCACCACCAGCTGCTCAACGGTTTCTTCTGCCCTTTTTGCCACCCGATACAGTAGGTCCTTCTCTACGCTGAAGTATGGGTAAGTGCAGGTATTATCTGGGTTCACTAACTCGCCATCTATTTTCACTACGTTTTCCCGTGCCTTTATTAGGGCGGGGTCTTTCAACTGTTCTGTGGCAAAGTTTTCCCTGTGAACCTCAAGATCAGAAAACTCCACAGACGGTAGGTTTTCGTCTGAGGAGGTGGGCTCCTCTCCAGTTTCTTGAGTCTCCCCTGCCAATACTGACAAGGGAAATTCCGGAGAGTCCTCACCACTCTCAGGGGAGTTCTGGCTATCACATTCCTGGTACATAGGGGCACCAGTGGGGGGCTCAGGATCATCCCACAGTTCCCAGAACTTCGGAAAATCCCTTCCCACAATGGCGTCATGCGGTAACTGAGATACTAAGCCCACTGGATGAGAGAGGGTACCTTTGGGGGTCTCGAAACACACCGTAGTCACTGGATACTCTCGGGTGTCCCCATGCACACAAATAACGGCTACCTTGCTATTCCCAGAGACCTCTGTTTTAACTAACTCAGCCTTTATCAGGGTCACAAGGCTACCTGAATCCAGCAATACCACAACATTTCTACCATTAATACACATTTTGCATAAATGTTTCTCAGTTCCCCGAATGGCAGTGCATGCGACTGTCGCACACAGCGACTGACGTCTGCCCGTCAGAAAGTCACACTGCATGGGTTCCTCCAAAACCGGGCAATTTGCTGCAATATGTCCCGCTTGCCGGCAGCGGTAGCAAATGATCCTTCTTGCCGCCTCTTGAGCCGCTGATTTCCCAGGCTGTTCTCGCCAAACTTGGGGTAGAGCTCCCACCCTCTCACTCTCTCCACCCTTACCCCTTGGAATCCTCTTATCCGCCCCTGGGGATGGTCTGGTCTTAGGGTGGAAAGTCCGAGTGTCTCTGGAAGAGGCCGTCAGGTTCTCTGTAGCCAAGTATTTCTCCACACGATCCACAAGACCATCGGCCGTCTCTGGGTCTCCATGGCTTACCCACTTTTGGATGGCAGTAGGAAGAGCTCTCAAAAACCGATCCATTACAACACGTTCCACAATCTTTGGTGCGGACAAAGTCTCTGGCTGTAGCCACTTTCTGCTCAGGTGAATGAGATCATACATTTGAGACCTGGGGGGTTTTCCAAGCTGGAAAGTCCAGTTATGCACCCGCTGAGCCCGGACAGCCTGGGTGACACCCAGCCTTGCCAATATCTCAGCTTTTAGCATCACATAGTCTTTTGCTTGGTCAGGCTCCAGGTCATAGTAAGCCTTCTGCGATTCACCAGTTAACAGAGGAGCCACCAGTCCAGCCCACTGCTCCTCAGGCCACTTTTCTCTTTCAGCAGTCCTTTCAAATGTGGTCAAAAATACCTCTGGATCATCCTCTCCAGTCATTTTTGTCAATAAACGACTCACCCCAAAGGACGCGGTATTAGTGGGACGGCTTTCCTCACTGGTCTGCGGACGTTGCTGCATTACTGCTTCCATTTGTTGTAGTCTCTGCTCTTGCTTCTGTAACAGGTCTATGAAGCGGGCCTCAGATTGCTGCTGGGCTTGTTGCTGAGCTTCCAGACTCTGTTGGTGAGCTTGCTGCTGGGCTGCAAGGCTCTGTTGATGAGCTTGCTGCTGGGCTGCGAAGTTCTGTTGTTGAGCTGCAAGGCTCTGTTGATGAGCTGCAAGGCTCTTTTGCAAACCTGCATTTGTCTGCTGTTGATTGGCATTTGCTAGAGCCAGCTGCTTCAGTATCTCCTCCATGCTGGCTTAAAAAAAACTGCCACTGGTTCTCCACCAACTGTGAGGGGGGGCTAGCTCGGCAGCGGGTATGTGTGACCCCCGGGATGGGCTCCCCACCCAAAACAGGCCCAGCAGACGGAGGTTGTGGTTTTCAAAATCAAAAAGGTGCGGTTTATTTTCTATTTACAGTGACAAAAACACAGCAAGGCAAAAAAAACAAACACAAAATAAATCCTGGTCAACTTGACCTCTAACTAAACTTACAGGTTTCCTAACTAACGACTGGGATCAGCCTAGTGCTGTCCTAGTCCCTGGTTTTAAATGTCCAAGCAAAATATAGCCACACAGGCTTTCTCTCACCGCACAGGGGTTCACTCTCCCTAGACAGTCCACACAGGTCTGCTTCCAGGCATGAGCTAACATCTAATGAATCTGGGAGTTTTTTATAGAGGCCTACATGAGCTGACAAGGTTCAGCTGATCTCATCAACTCCCTGTTTGCACGACGCCCAGCCCTCTCCCTAGAGGTATGAGTCATCAATGAGCCCACTAGTCTCAGCTGGGCTTATACAACTCTCCACCTAGCTGTATAAGTCAGCGTAAAGCCTGAATCTGGGCGAAATATATCTACCCCCCTGGATGCAACCAGGTGACTTTACCTTCCTGCTGTCACAGCAGCAATTGTGCTAGACTATTCTCAGTAAAAGTGGTGTATTACGGCTGGAATACCTCAGCTTTAGGCTTAGGAATATGCCGTCCAGAAGCTCCGGAACTGAATCTTCCAGGAAGCGAAGGGGGTCTCATCGGGCTCGGAGGATCTTGGGCATACTCCTGCTGCACCAGTCTCCCCTGAAGTTCAGAGGTAAGTGACCGTAGAGACCCCGCAGGGGTACTTGGTACTGTGGCTGTCCTCAGTCACCTGCTCCTGTGTATGTAACAGAGGAGGTTTTTTCCTCAGCTCTGGGAGGATTAGACAGAGATTGTCAACATTTATCGCTGCCTCCCTGTCAGGGAAAGCACGCCCGATCTCCGTCTCCTCCTTCAGAATGCCTGTTAGCAGAGCAACAGTCCCATACAGGGATCGACCTGCCTGAAGGGGATCAGGATAAGGTTGATTCTGTTATAGAGGAATCAACAGTGGGGGAACCTTTTCTCAGCATCTCAAGCTGAAAGATTATGGGTTCAGTCTCTGACTAACATGGTCCGATCAGCATTTAAAAATGCACCTTGCGGAACCATCAACCACTACTGTATCCTCGTTGGGGTCGCTAGAAGCCCCCAGACTGTTTGTTCTTTTCCACTTCACCCTTTACTGAAAGGGCTCATTTACCAGGATTGGGAACGTCCTGAGAAAATATTTATTCCCCCAAGAGATTTCCGGTGGTCTATCCCATGGAGGATAAGTTCATCAAAAAAAAAAAATGGAAGGTCCCTACAATGGACGCAGCCATCTCTTGTATGTATAAATCACTGACATGTCCAGTGGATAATGTCCAAATGTTCAAGAACCCAATAGATAAAAGATTGGAGTCCTTATGAAAATCTGCTTGGTGATACAACCAGCAGTAGCAGCTATTGGGGTCTGCTAAGCAGTGAACGATCAGTTGAAACAGGTCTTGAGGGACTTGACAGATCAGCAGGCTTTGCCCTAGCTGATCTACCTAGAGCCTTAGGCTTTGCGGTTGACGCCATAGAGGATTCAGTCCATCAGGCCTCCCGCCTTACGCTGTCTATAGTACATATGCGTAGGCTCCTATGGCTCAAAAACTGGTCTGCTGAAGCTCCCTGTAAAGAATGGCTGGTTAGCGTCCCATTTCATGGTGAACGCTTATTCAGGGAAAACCTGGACAAATATATCCAGAAAATTTCCAGCGGTAAAAATACGCTCTTGCCGGTTAAAAGCAGAGTTAGAGGTCCCTCTTTAAGAGGCCTGCTTCTCCAGTCCCTGGGGCATCGGCTGTGTAACAGTTCCGACGGCCTCCTCGGTCAAATCCGGGGGGTAAAAAACAGGGACAGTAGCAGGGTAATGAGAAACCCTGGGTCAGGGGAGGTACAAAACCTCCCCCAAAGTTAAATTCATGAAGCCCCCACTCAGTCGGGTGGGGGGAGGACTCCAGTTGTTCGCAAGAGACCTGGCGGGACACGATCAAGACAGATAGGTGCTCTCCGCAGTAGGTTTGGGATACAGTTTGGAGTTAAAAGACTCTCCTCCTTCCCATTTTTGAGGTCAAATGTGCCAAGGGATCCCCGGAAGAGAGAGTCCCTCCTGTTGGCACTAGAACAACTATTGCTCCAAGGAGTAATTATGGAGGTTCCCCTGGAAGAATGAGGGTTCGGGTTTTACTCAAACCTCTTTACAGTCCCGAAGCAAACGCGGACGGGAGGCCCATATTAATTCTAAAAGGGCTATACAAATTCCTGTATATCAGGACTTTCCGATGGAGTCGATCCGATCGGTGGCCACTGCCCTACAAGGGGAGGATTGGTTAGCCACGATCGACATCAAAGATGCTTATTTGCACATTCCCATCTTTCCAGTCCACCAAAAATTTCTACGCTTTGCAGTAGAAGGGCGCCATTTTCAGTTCAGAGCCTTACCCTTCGGTTTGGCCACAGCACCACGAGTGTTTACAAAAATTCTGGCCCTTTATTGGCCAATCTAAGAACACAAGGTGTAATGATAATGGCATATCTGGATGACTTGTTGCTGATAGACCACTCAGTGAAAAAACTAGACGTGGTCGTTCACAAGACGATCAAGTATCTGGAATCTCACGGTTGGATTATCAACCGAGACAAGTCAGCCCTAAAAACCAGTCAAAAGTCTGGAATATTTGGGGCTAAGGTTGGATTCAGGCCAGAGAAAAATATTCTTGCCTCGAGGAAAGGTGTTGTCTTTGAAAGATTTGATCCACTTAGTGGGTACAAAAAAGACAGCCGTCCATACGCCTGTATATGAGGCTGCTGGGAAAAATGGTGGCATCATTCGAAGCAGTACCCTACGGTCAATTCCATTCAAGGAATTTGCAAGGGGCCATACTGTCAGCCTGGAACAAAAAAGTTCAGGCCCTAGACTTACAATGTCCTTGTCCCCTTCCGTTCGCAAGAGCCTCCGTTGGTGGTTGGTTCCCCAGAGTCTGGAAAAAAGGAAATCCTTCAGTCCGATTTCTTGGAAGGTGGTCACTACAGATGCCAGCCTTATAGGCTGGGGAGCAGTACTGGAGCAATAGTCTCTCCAGGGCAGATGGTCGGATGCAGAAAAGGCCCTGCCCATCAATCTCTTAGAGATACGAGCAGCCCGGTATGCCCTAGTAGCATGGACATCCAAACTCCAAGGGTCCCCTGTCAGAATGCAATCAGACAATGCCACAGCAGTGGCATATATCAATCATCAGGGGGGCACCAGGAGTCGTGCAGCCCAGAGGGAAGTAAATTACATCCTGAAATGGGCAGAAAAATATGTCCCAGCCATATCTGCGGTATTTATTCCAGGAGTGGAGAATTGGAAGGCGGACTTTCTAAGTCGCCAGCAATTAGGCCCAGAGGAAGGGTCCCTTCACCCCGAGGTTTTCTGGACAATATGTCAGCGGTGGGGAACATCGGATGTAGATCTTCTAGCATCCAGATTCAACGCAAAGGGGGACAGGTTTGTCTCTCGGACAAGGGATCCCCTAGCTTGCGGCTCGGATGCCCTAGTGTTCCCTTGGGATCAGTTCAAGCTGATATATGCATTCACACCGCCACAATGGTTACCTCGATTACTCCGCAGAATCAGGGTAGAAAAGAAACCGGTGATTCCGGTGGCTCCAGTGTGGCCCCGAAGAGCGTGGTACGCGGAGATTGTAAAATTTCAGTGGGGAGTCCTTGGACTCTCCCACGTCGTCCGGCTTTCGCAAGGACCGATATACCATCCTTCCTTACCAGCCCTAGGTTTGACGGCCTGGCTATTGAAGCCCACATTCTAAAAAAGAGAGGGCTCTCTAATGCTGTGGTATCTACCATGATCAATGCCAGGAAGCCGGTATCCAGGCAGATCTACTATAGAATCTGGAAGGCGTACATCGCCTGGTGTGAGGCCAAGAAATGGCATCCACGTAAGTACGTAATAGGTAGGAGTCTGGACTTCCTACAGTGGGCTGTAGATAGGAAGCTTGCCTTGAGTACTATCAAGGGTCAGATTTCGGCCTTGTCAATATTTTTTCAAAGGCCCTTGGCTTCGCATTCACTAGTCAAAGCCTTTATACAAGGAGTGATGCGTATTAGTCCTCCGGTTAATATTCCCATATGTCCATGGGATCTAAACTTGGTTCTGTCGGTTCTACAGAAACAACCATTTGAACCATTACAGCATATTTCCTTGGTGCTTCTCACCAGGAAATTGATTTTTCTAGTAGCCATTTGTTCGGCTAAAAGAGTATCGGAATTAGCAGCTATGTCCTGTAAGGAGCCATATCTGGTTATCCATAAGAACAGAGTAGTGTTACGTCCTCATCCAGCCTTTCTTGCTAGGGTGGTATCGAGGTTTCATTCGAACCAAGATGTGGTTCTTCCTTCTTTTTTCCCCAAACCTACTTCGGTAGAGGAAAAGTTATTGCATTCTTTGGATGTAGTAAGAGCAGTTAAAGCTTATCTAAAAGCCACTGCTCAGATTCGCAGAACGGATACTTTGTTTATTCTGCCGGAAGGCCCCAGAAAGGGTCAGGCAGCGTCAAAATCTACTTTAGCCAAGTGGATTCGACAGGTCATTATGCAAGCTTATGGCTTGAGAAGGAGACCGCCTCCGTTCAAAGTTAGAGCGCACTCCACGAGAGCAGTTGGAACTTCATGGGCAGTGCATCACCAGGCCTCCCTGGCTCAAATCTGTAAGGCCGCAACGTGGTCTTCAGTTCACACGTTTACTAGGTTCTACCAGGTGGACGTTAGAAGTCAGGAGGATGTCGCCTTTGGGCGCAGTGTGTTGCAGGCCGCAAAAGATCCTCATGTCTGATAGCGCTCAGCTTATATATGGTGTATCCCCCCCCTCATTGGGCATTGCTTTAGGACATCCCATTAGTAATGACTATGTCGCTCTGTGTCCCGTGATGTACGAGAAAGAAAATAGGATTTTTATAACAGCTTACCTGTAAAATCCTTTTCTTAGGAGTACATCACGGGACACAGAGCTCCCGCCCCTCTTTGGGGACACTTATTGCTTTGCTACAAAACTGAGGTGCTCCCGGATGGGAGGGGCTTATATAGGGGAGGGTACTTCCGGTTTTGGAAGTTGCCAGTGCCAGCACCTGACGGTATCTATATAACCCATTAGTAATGACTATGTCGCTCTGTGTCCCGTGATGTACTCCTAAGAAAAGGATTTTACAGGTAAGCTGTTATAAAAATCCTATTTTTTCACGTCACGAAAAAATCCTGGCGGGAATACTGTTTGTCTGTATGGTTTTCCAAAGGGCAAAAAAAAACATGCATGCTCAGAATCAAGTATGAGACGGGAGCGCTCTTTCTAGTAAAAATAGCGTTCGTAATGGAGATATCACATTCGTCACGCTGTAACGGACTGAAAAGCACGAGGCTAAAAATCGCGAATCGTCTCTCACCAAACTTTTACTAACACGAGGATCAGCAAAAGCAGCCCAAAGGGTGGCGCCGTTGGAATGGAACTTCCCCTTTAAAGTGCCGTCGTATGTGTTGTACGTCACCGCGCTTTGGACGGGCGGACTTTTGTCTGAGTGTGTGTATGCAAGGCAGGCTGAGAAGAATTCTGTCGGGAAAACCATCGGTTTATTATCCAACGGAAAAACCGCACGTGTGTACTAGGCATTTAAGAGGGGGAATCCTCCAATGGAGACACTAGATATGATGACAACCAGGGATTTGCCAACTTTGGAGAGACTTCCTCTCACCTTCTGTTTTGGCTATGGGACCGGAAGTGATGGCAAATCTCCACAATGGGACACAAAGGGCAAAAAAAAAAATCTGACAGGGGTTATAGCCCTCCCTTATGCCCCATACACACGATCGGGCTTTTGCCAAAAGCACATCAGAATTCCGACGGAACATCTATATTTAAACTCCAATGGAATTCATTGGAATTTCTCTGATTTCACACATGGTAGGAATTTCCGATGGAAAAAATCCTTTGAACTTTTTCCATCGGAAATTCCGATCGTGTGTACAAGGCATAACTCTATATAAAATGAAATAAAAAAAAGTTTTTCTTTCAGTTCAACTTCAATCTTATTTTGCATTTAAGAGCACCGCTCACAAAAAAAATATGAAGGCTGCTACTTTTATGCCGCGTACACACGATCGGAATTTCCGACAACAAATGTTCGATGTGAGCTTTTGGTCGGTTATTCCGACCGTGTGTAGGCTCCATCGGACATTTGCTGTCAGAATTTCCGACAACAAATGATTAAGAGCAGGTTCTCTATTTTTCCGACAACAAAGGTTCTTGTCGGAAATTCCGATCGTGTGCAGCCATTTCCGACGCACAAAAGTGCTGCGCATGCTCGGAACCAATTTGACGCATGCTCGGAACCTATTCGACGCATGCTCTGAATCATTTTTACTTTGTTTTTCTCGGCTCGTCGTAGTGTTGTACGTCATTGTGTTCTTGACCATCTGAATTTCCGACAACATTTGTGCGACCGTGTGTATGCAAGACAAGTTTGAGCGAAAATACGTCTGAAAAAAACCCCAGGGTTTTGTTGTCGGAAATTCCGATCGTGTGTACGCGGCATTAGTCTCCTTCTGAAAATGTGAGGTGCCTGGCTGTGTCTGTCATAGACCTGGAACAAGAATGCAGAAACTGGAAGTCAGAATCCCTTATCACTATATTAAGACTGGACCAATGAGACTGAAAATAATTAAAGTGGTTGTAAACCTCGGACATGAAATATGAACATCCTTCTATAGTGTGTACTTTTTTTCTATCCAGAGCACAAAGTGTAGTTTCTGTCTGCTGCTTTGTTCCCCTGCTATCTGCATGAATCACTTTTGACAAGTTTTCCTGACACCAAGAGAAAAAAGGTGACAGGGGAGGGATCTCCAGCACACAGTCTGTTATTGACAGCCTCAGCTCTGTTCCTGTGTGCTGTGTGGAAGGAGGGGGGGGACGTCCCTTCCCATCAATCGGCTCTCAGGGTTCTCTTTACTGAGCTTTCAGAGTGTAATTTCAGCTCTACACCCCCTTTTTTCTGAAAGCGCAGACAAGCTTTATAAATTCTGGACTTTGACCAGATGTAGAGAAGAGAATACTGAAGATAAACAGGTACAACTTATGTAGGAGGATTTGTCTCATCTCTATGCAGTGGCGTACTAAGTAGGGGGCGGGGGGGTGGGCCGCACCGGGTGCCACACTCTGAGGGGTGTCAGGCTGGCGCCCCTCCGCGACTGAAGAGGACTTAGCGTTAACAGCGGGCGGTTTGGCGCGGTGACAGGGAGGCAGCGCCGCGGCAGTCTAGGTAACACACAGCAGGCTGAGAAGGGAGCCTGGCTTTGCAAGGGGGGGGGTGCGAGCCGCACCCGAATGATACCCGTCGGCACACCCGGGACCCGGCCACAAAGATCCCCTTCTCTCGTGGCCGCGCTGCGGCTCTGATAAGTCTCGGCTGTGACTGTCTCACAGTCACACAGCCGAGCACAGTGAAGCCGCCTCCCCCTCCTCCGTGTAGTGCTGTGTGTGTGCAGCACGCGCTGATCATCTGAGCCGAGGTGCATTACGGGTCTAAAGGGGGGGTTGTCTGCACTGTTGTAGGGGGGAGTCTCGGGTCTGTATTGTGGGGGGGGGGTGTCTGTATTGTGGGGGGGTGTCTGTATTGTGGGGGGGGAGTCTGTATTGGGAGGGAGACTGTATTGTTGGGGGGTGTCTGCACTGTTGTAGGGGGGAGTCTCGGGTCTGTATTGTGGGGGGGTGTCTGTATTGTGGGGGGGGAGTCTGTATTGGGGGGAGTCTGTATTGTTGGGGGGTGTCTGCACTGTTGTAGGGGGGAGTCTTGGGTCTGTATTGTGGGGGGGGGTCTGTATTGTGGGGGAGTCTGTAGTGTTGGG
Organism: Rana muscosa; assembly: GCA_029206835.1. Classification (NCBI taxonomy): domain Eukaryota; kingdom Metazoa; phylum Chordata; class Amphibia; order Anura; family Ranidae; genus Rana; species Rana muscosa. The sequence continues at coordinate 337,903,008 of CM055119.1, forward strand.
GGGTGTCTGCACTGTAGGGGTGGGTCTGTATTGTAGGGGGGTCTGTATTGTAGGGGGGTCTGTAGGGGGGTGTCTGTATTGTGGGGGTGGTGTTTGTATTGTTGGGGGGGTCTGTATTGTAGAGGGGGATCTGCACTGTAGGGGGGGTCTTCACTGTAGGGGATGGGTCTGCACTGTAGGGAGGTCTGTGTAACATGCAGGGGGTGCAGAACTTTTAGGGGGTTACTGTGTAAGGGGTCCAGAGGTGCAGGGTGCTGTGTAATGTAAAGGGGTCCAGTGGTGCAGGGTGCTGTGTAATGTAAAGGGATCCAGAGGTGCAGGGTGCTGTGTAATGTAAAGTGGTCCAGAGGTGCAGGGTGCTGTGTGATGTAAGGAGTCTAGTGATGCAGGGTGCTGTGTAATGTAAGGGGTCCAGTGGTGCAGGTTGGTGTGTAATGTAAGGGGGTCCATTGGTGCAGGGTGCTGTGTAATGTAAAGGGGTCCAGTGGTGCAGGGTGCTGTGTAATGTAAAGGGGTCCAGTGATGCAGGGTGCTGTGTAATGTAAAGGGGTCCAGTGATGCAGGGTGCTGTGTAATGTAAGGGGTCCAGTGATGCAGGGTGCTGTGTAATGTAAGGGGTCAAGTGGTGCAGGGTGCTGTGTAATGTAAAGGGGTCCAGTGATGCAGGGTGCTGTGTAATGTAAGGGGTTCAGTGATGCAGGGTGCTGTGTAATGTAAAGGGGTCCAGAGGTGCAGGGTGCTGTGTAATGTAAAGGGGTCCAGTGATTCAGGGTGCTGTGTAATGTAAAGGGGTCCAGTGATGCAGGGGGCTGTGTAATGTAAGGGGGTCCAGTGATGCAGGGTGCTGTGTAATGTAAAGGGGTCCAGAGGTGCAGGGTGCTGTGTGATGTAAGGGGCCCAGTGATTCAGGGTGCTGTGTAATGTAAAGGGGTCCAGTGATGCAGGGTGCTGTGTAATGTAAAGGGGTCCAGTGATGCAGGTTGGTGTGTAATGTAAAGGGGTCCAGTGATGCAGGGTGCTGTGTAATGTAAAGGGGTCCAGTGATGCAGGGTGCTGTGTAATGTAAAGGGGTCCAGTGATGCAGGTTGGTGTGTAATGTAAGGGGGTCCAGTGGTGCAGGTTGGTGTGTAATGTAAGGGGGTCCAGTGGTGCAGGGTGCTGTGTAATGTAAAGGGGTCCAGTGATGCAGGGTGCTGTGTAATGTAACGGGTCCAGAGGTGCAGTTGTGGAGAGGGGGTACACAGTAGTGACAAAGAGATATTAAAGGATGCAGGGGGCACAGTGGGGTGTTTTTTACATTTTACCGTGGGGGGGGGTGCCAGATATAGGATCCGCCCCGGGTGCCAAATGCTCTAGGTACGCCCCTGTCTCTATGTATCATCTGAGGCCAGTCACTTCACTGGGTATATGTAAGGATTTACAAGCACTTTAACTATGACATCATGTGACAGCCAAGCAGCTTGCATCCTCAGTGGGAGAACTAATCAATAGCAACCTCCCTTTCTCTTTCATGACAGGTTCCCTTTAAACTGACACCTTTTTAATTTCAGCCTGACAGCAAAAATTTTCCTATGTCGGTTCCTGATATTAGTAGAAGTAAAAGTATAGATCCTTGTTTGTAATCTCTAGGGGTGTTCTGTTTACTGCAGCTTTGGTAGTTTCATGTTCCAGGCAGGTAGATTCAGGTAGGTACCCCCAGGGAGGTGGACATGTGACCACACAAAGAAAAGCCTGCTGGATGCTACAAGCCATCACCATGAACAAAGGAAATATTGTACAGATCTACATGGGCTGTCACAACGGCTCGATAAAATGTTTTCTGACTACTGACACCTTCTACAATTCAGCAATATCTCCCATAATCTGCAGCACCTCTGGGACTCACCGGTAGTTTGGCGTCCTGTCCGCGGTCAGCCGGAGCGAAGACATTAAGGTACAGGCAGTCCTCAGATGTGGGTGGGAGCTTGGTTTTGGCTTTCATCAGATCTATAAAAAGTTTCATCCCTTCTGTGCTCTGCAGACACCTGAAAGAGAGAAAATAGGGATCAAATCAGAGTGGAGTGAGGATCTCGGGGAGAAGGGGACCCCACACACACTTCATGGAGGCTTTACCACCCTAGAGGTCCCATCACACCAGGACCAGGCCAAGGCAGAGGCAAGACAGGCAGCTGCCTAAACTGCAATATGATAAAAAAAATGTTTTGATTTATCGGATTTAGATACTCTTTAAATATTAAACAGCTGTAGTGAAAACTGAATTTAATAGGAGGGAGATCAGATTATGTAGGCTGCTGACCTCTCAAGTGAAAATGGATCTTCTGTATGTAGAGAATATCATATCAGAGAGTGCGGCTTTACAAATTGCACTAAATCATTTTAAATAAAGTTTGTATAAACATGATTATTACAAAATAAAACACATTTGTTTATAAACAATAAAAATGACAGCTTATTTAATATCTATGTGGGTGGAAAAGGTTGCTCGGTTCAGTGACAGTTGTCAGCACAAAGGTAAAGGAAAAGTTGCTGACACTCCGAAATTCTCGCATTACAGACCAAGCTGATCTTATGTGACAGTTCAGGGACGATGAGAGATAGTGACAGATGATTCTGGTGTCACACGGAATAGGGTGACTACCCGATCTATTCCTGATAATACAAGCTAATGACTGTCTGAGACAGGAAGTGTACCTTTGTATCTGTACATTGTATCCATTGTCTTGTATTATTGTATTAAAGTAGATGGAAACCAGGACTGGAAGCTACAAATACTGCAGCTGCTGAATTTTAATAAAAGGACACTTACCTGTCCCTGGATCCAGTGCTGTCCTTACCCCCAGCCAATTCTTTCATTGGCTTTGGGTGCAGAGGCTGGCATCTTCACTAGCTTCAGCTGCCCATGCCCGAGCCACGCTGCGTTTTCATGAATAATCAGCAGTCTTCTGGGAGCTGTGATGTGTCCCAAAAGGCTGCGGGGGAAGGAGGGGGGCCAAAATTCCGCTCGGATCGGTGGGGCAATCTGGCTGGAAGTGAGGGAGCGGGTACCTGTCGAAATCAGGTAACCACCCCCCCAACAAAAAGTGCCAAAATGTAATAGAGGGGGGGGGGGTTGGAGTTCCACTTCAAGGCCTTGTTGAGACTAGCATTTGGTGGATATTAAAAATGCGCAGTTGGGCCACATTTTTTAGCACAGGACCCATTGTACTGATGCACATCCAAAACCGCTGGCGTACTTTATTCCAAACTGCAGACAGATGTTTCAGGCTTGTTGGGTGTCATCAGTGCAGTGAATAGAATCTATGGCTTCTATGGAGGGCTTGGGACCCAACAAAACAATAGGGAGTAAAACAGTCAAAAAGACCTCCAACAGAATCAGTGTGTAGCACAGTAAAGCCTTCCTACAACAGAAGGTATTGACAAGTCTCACTGATTTAGTTGGAGAATTTTTAGTTTTAGTCCCCTCTGACCATGTATGGCTAAACTTACTGGATTTCTGACGGTGACAACTATGGCGGTGGACCATCCCTGTGGAATGTGTGTCAGTGGGCTGCTTGCAATCTCCACTAGGGGGTGCATATACCAGGGTGACAAAAAGGAGACAGTTGTTACCCTATAACAGGAAGTACTTGAACAGGGATCTTCATGGCAGGATCACCAGGGATTATTTTAATGAAAGCTGCAGATTTAAATAGATTAATAACCTTTAAAATGACAATAACCAATCAGTGATTGGGTTCTATTTGAATATGATTTTTGCTATCTTTAAATAGACAGTTGTGACCATAAGCAGCACCTGGCCAATCAGCTCTTTTCTTCTCTCCCCCCATCACACTTACATGGGAGGCTGTTCGGTGGCCTCTCTCACCCCATTCCAGCCTTCTGGGGGTTGTGATTCTGCAAAACGTAGCGGTCCAACCGGAGGCTTAGCGAAGGGGACCCCGTAGAAGACGTGCACCTTTCTGTCCGTTTCTTTGACCGTCACCGTTTTGCCAAGCAGTTTGCCGTACCGTGTACCCACCAGGGGCCTTCCATCCTCGTCTCCTGCCATCAAAGCAAAGACATAATTTACTGAGCGATATCGCTGTTCAAGGAAGGGAGCAGGAAAATGGCGGCTTAGCGTGAGCGAGAGGCAATATTCTCAGATTTGCACATTGCAAGGAGAACTAAATAACAGCTAAGAGATAGGTAGACAAGGCCGGTGGCTGTTGCATCATGGGAGCTGTAACGGGAGGGCCCGGGGAACCCAGAATCTCTTAGAAAGTATGAGATACCCTTGCTTCAGCTTCCCCAATGCCTCTTATGTGTAAACCACCCTGTGTCTCTATTAGGGGCACAGGGTGAATGAAAACCCCACTATGATCTGTACTAATCAGATTCAATGCTGTATATACGTTGTTGTGACAGGGGTCATTTTGGGCACAGGGTGAGCCAGGAAATAATGGACATTGAGAATATGTATTGGATTGTTTTAAAATGGGTCTGTAATATTATTCCCCAATATTTCCCAGGATCTGTAAATAACTATTTTGTTGATCCTGAACTCAACAGGTTAAATTAAGAGATGCTGATGTGTCACCTGTCTGCTTGTGTAATGTTAATGAACCTCAATTATGCTACAGATCCTTTCATTGTGAGATGTGTATTGGGAGCTCGTTATGTATCTATTGTGTGAAGTCTTTTGAGAAATGGGAGACAGTACGGCTAGCCTAAAAGGTCATGCATAATCATTTAAATTGAAATGTGGATTGGGAGACAAAAGCTAGCCTAAAAGGTCATATGTCTGAGTCATCAAGCTGTAGTTAAGTAGATCATGGAAATTAGCTCTGGTCAAAGATGTATGGTGAGAAGAAAATAAGAAACTCCCCTCTATGTGTATAAAAGTTGCAATGTTTTTTCAATAAAGAGAGTCTATCTTGGGAAGATACAGAGCGTGTTGTCTCGTTCTTCCGGAAGGATTAATCCTATGGGAAGTGGTCGCCTGACTGTGGAGTATCGGTAGCGAATGTGTGTCCAGGAGAGGGAATCGCTTAAGCGGCGTTAACCCCCTTTCAGATTTGGGGTGCCGTGACATTGGTTGGCAGCAGTGGGATCTTCCCTCCAGTTACTGGGAAACTTCAAACCACCACAGTGAAGGACCAGCTATGCAGCCTGGAGGAAAGTCACACTGAAAGACCTACTGGAGAGCCGTGGAGGGACTAGTGGGACAAAGAACAAGGCCACCTTGATCAGGGAGCTAGCCGAGATGGATCAGAGGGATGGTGATGCAGGACCCCGGTCAGTTGAAGACTTGTTTCAGCAACGAGTTCGACAGCGGTTGGCATTATATGGTGCTAACCCATCAGAGACCGCCATACAGGAAGCCATTAAAGACATCCAGCTGCAGGATGCGCGACAAGAGAGAGAACGACAACGACAAGAGAGAGAACGAGAGCGACAAAAGAGAGAACTAGAGCGGCAAAATGAGCGGAGAATGGCGGAAATACGTCAATCGGAGATCGCCTACAGACAGCTGCTAGAATCTGCTCAGCAGCAGGGTGGTGCTACCTTTGCCTGGGACTATCAGGAAATACCAGTGGACAACTCTGAAATCCTGGCTGAAGAATCGGCAGTGGAAAATCTGAAGATTGCCATCCCTAAAGCCGAAGTGGATGATATGGAGTTCCAGGGAGCTAGGGCAGTTGGCTCATCTCCCCAGCCACAGATTACAGATGATATGGACTTAAGGGACTGTTCAGAGGATGTTAGGGATTATGCATCGCCTGCTCAAGTACTGGCAGCAGGACAAAGTACTGCAGACCCCTGCTCTACACCCGTGGCAGTTTTGGAGGCCCGAGGTGTGAAGGTGATGGGTCCTCTTTCCCAGTGGATTTCAGAGATGCAGGGAGGAGAAGCAGCCCTTTCCCCCCCCCAACAGTTAGCCAGAGCAGATGGTGTGGAGTCCCCAGCAGAAGTGCTGGCAACAGGGCAGAGTGCTACCAACCTCTGCCCAGCACCGGAAACAACTGTGGAGTTTCAGGGAGCCGAGGCAGTTGGCCCCTCTCTCCAGCAACAAGCTGAGGTGGTAAAGCTTTTACCCCCAGCTGAATCACTGGCAGCAGGACAGAATGCTACTGGCCTCTGCACACAACTGCAACTTGAGCTGATATCGGTGGATGGGACTGCGGTCTCCACTCACAGCAACCCAGCAGAAGAGCTGGCAACAGAGCAGAGTGCCGTGGGCCTCTGCTCTCAACTAACAGAAGAGGGAGTTCCTGTGGTACTGGATGGGACTTCGGTCTTCACTGACACAACCCCAGAAAATGGTGTGACCCTGAGACAGGAGGATGTCAGCCTTGCTTTGCAAGCACTGGGGGATTTTCACCTACCACAAGTGGATGGGACTTCAGTCTCCACTTATATACCCCAGGGATGCTGGGCAGTCGGCCCAGATCCCCAACAGCAGGACGGACTGAGCCCAGTCACCCTGTCGTCTCTCCAGCAGCTGAAAGGACCCCAGGGAGAAGGGCCAGTCCAGGCTTCTCCCCAGCGGCGGGTATGTTCTTTGAGGGAGGCAGAGGTTGGCTGGGTAAGTAATGCTCTGTTTGGAGCAATTTATTTGGGGTACTGTGTGGATACCGGCATTAGAGGAATGGACCTATGGACTAACTTCGGAGTCAACCCGTCTGGGGTCTCCTCCTGTGTTAGTCTCTTGCCGAAAGGGGAGAGATGTAACGGGAGGGCCCGGGGAACCCAGAATCTCTTAGAAAGTATGCGATGCCCTTGCTTCAGCTTCCCCAATGCCTCTTATGTGTAAACCACCCTGTGTCTCTATTAGGGGCACAGGGTGAATGAAAACCCCACTATGATCTGTACTAATCAGATTCAATGCTGTATATACGTTGTTGTGACAGGGTTCATTTTGGGCACAGGGCGAGCCAGGAAATAATGGACATTGAGAATATGTATTGGATTGTTTTAAAATGGGTCTGTAATATTATTCCCCAATATTTCCCAGGATCTGTAAATAACTATTTTGTTGATCCTGAACTCAACAGGCTAAATTAAGAGATGCTGATGTGTCACCTGTCTGCTTGTGTAATGTTAATGAACCTCAATTATGCTACAGATCCTTTCATTGTGAGATGTGTATTGGGAGCTCGTTATGTATCTATTGTGTGAAGTCTTTTGAGAAATGGTCGACAGTACGGCTAGCCTAAAAGGTCATGCATAATCATTTAAACTGAAATGTGGATTGGGAGACAAAAGCTAGCCTAAAAGGTCATATGTCTGAGTCATCAAGCTGTAGTTAAGTAGATCATGGAAATTAGCTCTGGTCAAAGATGTATGGTGAGAAGAAAATAAGAAACTCCCCTCTATGTGTATAAAAGTTGCAATGTTTTTTCAATAAAGAGAGTCTATCTTGGGAAGATACAGAGCGTGTTGTCTCGTTCTTCCGGAAGGATTAATCCTATGGGAAGTGGTCGCCTGACTGTGGAGTATCAGCAGCGAATGTGTGTCCAGGAGAGGGAATCGCTTAAGCAGCGTTAACCCCCTTTCAGATTTGGGGTGCTGTGACAGGAGCAGAGAATTTTTTTTTTCCTGATTCAGACCTGTGACATCCTGAAGTGGCAGATGGAAAAAAATATATATATTTTTGCACACGTACCTGGCAGTTGGAGGACTTAAATGCTAAAGAATTTTTGCTTTTTCTTACACAAATAGTTCCTGCAGTGATTTGTGTACATCAATGCCTTGTACACACGATCGGAATTTCCGTCGGGATAAACTCCGACTGAGTTTTCGGACGGAATTCCGTTCAAGCTGTCTTGCATACACACTGTCACACCAAATTCCGACCGTCAAGAATGCAGTGACGTACAACACTACGACGAGCCGAGAAAATTTAAGTTCAGTGCTTCCGAGTATGCGTCGACTTGATTCTGAGCATGCATGGTTTTTTTTCTCCGTCGGAGTTCCATACAGACTATCGGAATTTCCGATCGGAATTTTTTTCGTCGGAGAATAGGAGAACATGTTCTCTTTCTAAATTCCGACGGAAAAAAGTCTGATGAAAAAATTCCGTCTGACTTTTTCCATCGGAAATTCCGATCAAGTGTACAAGGCATCAGAGTCCCGCCATCGCTCAGTGCCAGATCTCAGTGTTTGCGCTTAGATATGGCCTAACCCAACCTCACCTTTGTTCAATGCCCGGCTACATGTACATAGATATCATCTGCATAGATCTCACCAAACATTACAAAGGTATGCAGTGCCATAAACCCACATTTATAGATCTATAGATAGGAGATGTGCATACAGGGGCCAGAAAAATAAAAACCTGCTACCAGGGCAACATTTAGCTCTGCTAAGCCTTGGTATGCATGTGAAGGCTGCAGAATGTTGAGGGTTGTACATGTACGAATGATGCTGAGCCACAGATCTCTCTGACCCAATACCCCCGGGTCACATGACCAGCGAGCATTGTGCAAGACAATGCAGTCGCTGTTTATCCCTGGAAAACAATGAAATATCGCATTACCCCATGGGGGCCCCTCACTGTGTAGTACAATGACCAGTTTGCAGCACATCAGCTCTGCAGGAGCTAAGGATATCAACTTTATAATAATAACAATTGGGAGTACATTGCTATTCAAAGAACTAACGTGCTCTATGGAATTCATAAGAAGTCAGTATACATGGTGCCAGTCTCCAGGAGTCAGTGTGCCCCTCTGTACAGTGCCAGTCTGTATGTAGTATTAGCCCGCAGCAGTCAGTGTGCCCCTCTGTATATAGTGTCAGTCTCCAGTAGTCAGTGTGCCTCTCTGCATTTATGTAGTGGCAGTCAGCGTGCCCCTCTGTATGAAGTGGCAGTCAGCGTGCCCCTCTGTATGTAGTGGCAGTCAGCGTGCCCCTCTGTATGTAGTGACAGTCAGCGTGTCCCTCTGTATGTAGTGGCAGTCAGCGTGTCCCTCTGTATGTAGTGACAGTCAGCGTGTCCCTCTGTATGTAGTGGCAGTCAGCGTGTCCCTCTGTATGTAGTGGCAGTCAGCGTGCCCCTCTGTATGTAGTGTGGCAGTCAGCGCGCCCCTCTGTATGTAGTGGCAGTCAGCGTGCCCCTCTGTATGTAGTGTGGCAGTCAGCGCGCCCCTCTGTATGTAGTGGCAGTCAGCGTGCCCCTCTGTATGTAGTGTGGCAGTCAGCGCACCCCTCTGTATGTAGTGTGGCAGTCAGCGCGCCCCTCTGTATGTAGTGGCAGTCAGCGTGCCCCTCTATATGTAGTGGCAGTCAGCGTGCCCCTCTATATGTAGTGGCAGTCAGCGTGCCCCTCTATATGTAGTGGCAGTCAGCGTGCCCCTCTATATGTAGTAGCAGTCAGTGTGCCCCCCTGTATGTAGTGGCAGTCAGCGTGCTCCTCTGTATGTAGTAGCAGTCAGCGTGCCCCTCTGTATGTAGTAGCAGTCAGCATGCCCCTCTGTATGTAGTGGCAGTCAGCGTGCCCCTCTGTATGTAGTGGCAGTCAGCGTGCCCCTCGTCAGGGTGCCCCTCTGTATGTAGTGGCAGTCAGGGTGCCCCTCTGTATGTAGTGGCAGTCAGGGTGCCCCTCTGTATGTAGTGGCAGTCAGGGTGCCCCTCTGTATGTAGTGGCCCCCCCTATGTAGTGCTCTCACCTGCACACAAGCCAGCCAGCAGCAGACAACACAGCACAACTCCTTCACTCCTCATCTTCTCTCTGGAGTAAATGACAGCTTCAGCTGCTGAGAGTTATATATGGTGGGAGGCTGGGCTGGTCCTGGGTGCTGAATGCTGATTGGCTGCAGAGGCTTTCATTGAATGATTCTCTGTCTATATGAGGAGATAATGGGAAGTTTTTTCATAGCTCAGGCTGGAGAAGAACCGGTCACTATCTATGAGATATCACTGCTGACCTGCTGAACACTGACATTTCCTTCTTCCATATGCAGTGCCTTGAAAAAGTATTCATACCCCTTAAAATGTATTTTATTGGGATTTTATGTGATAGACCAACACAAAGTGGCACATAATTGTGAAGTGGAAGGAAAATTATAAATGGTTTCCAAAATTTTTTACAAATAAATATGAAAAGTGTGGCGTGCATTTGTATTCAGCCCCCTTTACTCTAATACCCCTAACTAAAATCTGGTGGAACCAATTGCCTTTAGAAGTCACCTAATTAGTAAATAGAGTCCACCTGTGTGTAATTTAATCTCAGTATAAATACAGCTGTTCTGTGAAGCCCTCAGAGTTTTTTTAGAGAACCTTAGTGAACAAACAGCATCATGAAGACCAAGGAACATGCCAGACAGGTCAGGGATAAAGTTGTGGAGAAACTTAAAGCAGGTTTAGGTTATAAAAAATATGCCAAGCTTTGAACATCTCACAGGGCACATAGAATTGAATGTGAACATCAAGTTAGATTGGGGAGTTGCCAACATCCCTGGGATTAGATCAAAAGAAGAAAACCCCCCAAAAATGGGACTTTAACCACTTGTCCCCCGCCCACTGTCAATTGACGGCGGGCGGAGGATACTCTCGTTCTGGGAGGACGTCATGTGACGTCCTCCCTTTAAAACGAGCTAGGAGGCGCGCGCGCGCGCCCGCCGCGTTCACAAGGTCCCGGTGCGCGTGCCCGGCGGCCGCGATTGCCGCCGGGCACCCGCGATTGCCTGGGAAACGAGCAGGAAAGTGGATCTCTGTGTGTAAACACAGAGATTCACGTCCTGTGAGGGAGAGGGGACCGATGGTGTGTCCCTTGTACATAGGGACAACCATCGGTCACCTCCCCCAGTCAGTCCCCTCCCCCCACAGTAAGAACACTTTGAGGGAACATATTTAACCCCTTCCCGCCCCCTAGTGGTTAACCCCTTCCCTGCCAATCACATTTATACAGTAATCAATTCATTTTTATAGCAGGGATCGCTGTATAAATGTGAATGGTCCCAAAAATGTGTCAAAAGTGTCCGATGTGTCCGCCGCAATATCGCAGTCACAATAAAAAATCGCAGATCGCCGCCATTACTAATAAAAAAATAAAAAAATAAAAATGCTATAAATCTATCCCCTATTTTGTAGACGCTATAACTTTTGCGCAAACCAATCAATACGCGCTTATTGCGATTTTTTTTTTTAACAAAAATATGTAGAAGAATACGTATCGGCCTAAACTGAGGAAAATTTTATTTAAAAAAAAAAATGGGTAATTATTATAGCAAAAAGTAAAAAATAGTGTTTTTTTTTCCAAACTGGATGCTCTTCTTTTGTTTATAGCGCAAAAAATACAAACTGCAGAGGTGATCAAATACCACCAAAAGAAAGCTCTATTTGTGGGAAAAAAAGGACACAAATTTTGTTTGGGAGCCACGTCGCACGACCGCACAATTGTCATTCAAAGTGTGACAGCGCTGAAAGCTGAAAAATGGCTTGGGCAGGAAGGGGGTTTTCGTGCACAGTAGAGAAGTGGTTAAAGGCAACTATGGAAATCATGAATAAAAAATATTACATAAGGTACAAAAATTATACAAATATACAAGGTTAACCCCATGGATGATCAGCAGTGGGTGATTCCCGTAGAGAAGTCCGAATGAGGCCCAACACATTTCGGGACACTGTACATCCCTTCGTCAGGGGCTATTGTCCGGATGAGATCACACTATACAATGCAAATAAAATCAATTTTAACACAACACATATATTTTGACATTAATTGTAACATGCAGCTCAGCCTACAAGAAAACAACATTACAAAGCATAAGAACACATACCTAACCATATCACCAAAGCAAATTCGTGACTGGACTGGCAAAGGCCCCCCGCGGCAGCGGCAAAGAAGCGTCTCTAGCGCCAAAGGCACAGGAGTAGGGCGGATACCCACACCTCCCAACAAATCCCTAGGGCATCAACGGTACAGGGACAAAGCAACCAATTGACAGAATCATGCAAGTTGTAATAAAATATTATTTGCATGTTAGTTTCATGATAAGAAACACCTCCAATGTCAATAATGTCCCCATAGTCATAGAAACACAGAAATCCTAGACACAATACCAAAAAACCGAACAAAAAAATGAGTAATGAAAAAAGGGGGGGGGGGTACTATACCCGTTGGTAGCTGCATAAAGGATTTGCACAGAAGGACCAACAATTTCTTGGTGGATTTTCTTATTGATCCAAGGCTGCAGATATTATCATACAGTTGCAAAAAGACTTGAACTTGCAATCTGTAGAAATAAGTGAAACAATCACAAAGCAGCAAAAAACATACAGTCATGTATTAACCATAGGGGTAAACATGACTGAAGTTTGAAACAAAAAGAGACAACCTCTAAACCTACTCAAAGCACTACAGCCTACCTTAGCAGCATACACTGAATTGCAAGCAATGGCACAGATGGACCAAAAAAGTATTTCTCTTTAGGTGAGTTTTCCTCTTTGATCCAAGGCTGCATATGTTGTCATACAGTTGCAAGAAAGACTTGGACTTGCAATCTATAAAAATAATAAGTGGAGCAATCACAAAGCAGCAAACATACAGTCATGTATTAACCATAGAGGTAAAACATGACTGAAGCATGAAACAAAAGGAGACAACCTCTGAACCTCACAGGGCACTGTTCAATCCATCATCTGAAAATGGAAAGAGTATGGAAAGAGTATGGCACAACTGCAAACCTACCAAGGCATGGCCGTCCACCTAAACTGACCGGCCGGGCAAGGAGACCATTAATCAGAGAAGAGCCAAGAGGCCCATGGTAACTCTGGAGGAGCTGCAAAGATCCACAGCCCAGGTGGGAGAATCTGTCCACAGGACAACTATTAGTCGTGCTCTCCACAAATCTGGCCTTTATGGAAGAGTGACAAGAAGAAAGACATTGATGAAAGAAAGCCAAAAGAAGTCTCGTGGAGGACACAGCAAACATGTGGAAGGAGGTGCTCTTGTCAGATGAGACCAAAATTTTACTTTTTGGCCCTAAAGCAAAGCACTACAGTATGTGTGGGGAAAAACTAACACTGCACATTACCCTAAACACACCATCCCCACCGTGAAACATGGTGGTGGCAGCATCATGGTGTGGGGATGCTTTTCTTCAGCAGGGAAAGGGAAGCTGGTTAGAGTTGGTGGGAAGATGGATGGAACCAAATACTGTACAGGACAATCTTAGAAGAAAACCTTATAAAAGGAAAAACTGTGCTAAGATGATAAGGAAAACAAAGGCAGCAGCTCTAATGAGATACACACATTTTACAGAATAAGGAAAGAAGGAGCTACGCCAATATAATTAAAAAAGGAGGGTACACATCAGTAGTCAAACTGACGTAATTAATAGTATCAACTATCCCCAGATTGGCATAGGAAATAATGTACACCATATACCAGCAGACCAATAATCAGACAAAGGTCCACAAACAGATACAGTCCATAGGCTAATAACAGTCCATAAACTTGTAGTGACACCACTGTGCTTGATATGATGACACCACCGTGCTTGATATTACTATGGAGTGCCCACCACCGCAAAACAAATTGCTGCTTACTGGAAGGCAAGCAAAGACATGCAATCGGCTGTGACCCAGCCGCGGCCTTTAGCTTGCAAGTAGATTGATACCGGGACACGAACCAGACATGCAGGATGTTTCTCCAGCACACACTCACTCCCTGGCTTTGCCTCACAACTCCAATGCAGTAGGTCACGCGGAAAAGAGAGAGAGGGACCAATAGGGTGATAACGTCTTGAGTGATTTATTGTATAAAAAGTAATATACTTACAAACATGAAGCATTAAAAGCGCATAAAAAGAGTGTCGGCCGGCAAAGTACAGAGGCCCTTCCTCGTAAACGGTGTGGTGACGTCACTGTGTGCCCCCAGAAGCATTTAGTCACATCTGACGTTTTCAATGGGGATGGGCCAAGCACTGACTCACCACAATTATATAGAGCCAAGCCTCGTTGCGAAATGCGAGGATTGGGATGGAAACCGCCATATTGGCTATGGGCATAGATGCCAGTAACTGCTGAAAAGCTAATTACGGCATATAGGACTTCACACCATGATTCACTATGAATTATTAATAAAGACATTAACATCAGTTTCAATATTTAACCCATAGGGGGCATATGTCTTGAGTCTATGGATCCAGGCCATCTCCATTTTGGAGATCTCCCTTACTAACAGACTCCCCCTCCAATGAGACTTGAATCTATCAATGACCAAAAATAGGGTTCCAAATGGATCTCTATTGTGCTCCAAACGATAATGCTTGAACACTGAGTGGTTTTTAAACCCTATCTTTATATTTGTTACATGCTCATTAAGGTGGACTTGTAAGGGGCGCTTGGTCCGCCCCACATATTGCAGGCCACACGGGCACTGCAACATGTAAACTACCCCTGTGGTGGCACACGTGACACAGGGCATAATAGTGAACTGTCTCTGTGTAGCAGTTGATATAAAGGTGGTAGTCCGTCTATGAGAACAGGAATTTAGAGAGCAAACCCTACATCTCCCACAATTATAAAACCCAGTTAGTTGATTAAAAAAAACAATACTACTAACCGGTGGATTGAGAACATTTGGGGCCACCTGATTCCGCAGGGATGGAACCCCCTTGAAAAATCACTTTCGGTCTCTCTGGTAACACATCTTTCAAAATGGCATCATTGGTAGCAATGTGCCAATGTTTATCGATCAATTTTTTAATACTCTTATGTTGCAGAGAGTAAGAGGTGATGAAAGGAACACCAAGAGAGCCCAAAACTCTGTTGTGGGGTTCTCTTTCCACCAATAGTGCTTCCCTACTGGTAGCCTTAACCATATCCAAAGTTTCAACACGGAACTCTCGCTGATAGCCCTTCTCAAGGAATCTATTGGTCAGAACCTCAGCCTGTACCAGAAACTCATGTGGGTCAGAACAGTTCCTTCGGAGCCTTAGATACTGGCTCTTGGGAACTGCCCTGAGCCAGGGGGCATAGTGACAGCTGTCAACCGGAATAAACAAATTTCTGTCAGTCCCCTTAAAGAAGGTAGAGGTAACAAACATGTTCTCCTTAATTTCGACCTTGAGATCTAGATAATGGATCTCAGATTGACTTGCTTCGTATTTGAGGTGTATCCCTCTCTGATTGATATTGAGAGACTTCCATGAATTCAACAAGGTCTTGGTGTTGGCCATCCCATAGGAGGAGGATGTCATCAATATACCTGGCCCAAAGGGCCAGTTGTGGTATATTTCTGGCATAGAGGACATCCTCCTCCCACCTGGCCATAAACAGATTATCCAGGCTGGGGGCATATTTATCCCCCATGGCCACCCCAGTATCTTGTCTGTAGAAATTGTTATCAAACCAAAAGTAGTTTGAAGAGGCAGCAAATCTTAATAATAGCATAAGAAAGGCTACCTACTTCTGAGGGAGGCCAGAATCCCGTTCCAAAAAACCTTGTACTGCATTAAACCCTAATTCATGTGGGATTATGGTATAAAGGGACGTGACGTCCACAGTCACCATCCAAAGACCATTTTTTGGTGAAATACCCGAAAGTAAGTTAATGATGTGCCTTGAATCCTTAACGAAGGAAGGCATCTTGCGCACCAGCGGCTGCAAATAAAAATCAATATATCTGCCCACCCGGGACGTTACAGAGTCAATCCCACTAACTATGGGATGTCCCGGGGGGCAGACAGGGTCCTTATGGAGTTTTGGAAGATAATAAATTGTGGGAGTACGAAGGGCTTTAGGAATCAAATAAAGCCTCTCCTTAGGGTTGAGGATCCCCTCAAAAAACCCTTTGGATACTAATGCCTCAAGATCTTTGACGTATCTGGCCTTAGGGTTGGACGATAGCCGAGTGTAAGTGCTAGAATCACCTGCGATATTATACATCTCAGCCATATAGTCCACCCTATCCAGCACCACAACTCCGCCCCCGTTATCAGCTGGCCTTATGACCAGATCCTTATTGTTACATAAGGAATCCAGCCCTTCCTGTAGTGTTTTGTTCAACCTAGCTCTCTTAACCACCATAGTATCCAAATCTCTGATAAGTAGATCTCGAAACACCATTAGTGATGGTGCAAGGGTGCCTGGAGGATTGAGAAGAGATGCATTTGATAACTCTGAATGAACAAAGTTAGTGGACCCCACTTGACTATTTGGTGAAATACCTGCCATATATAGTTAGTTCCATAGTTAGTCAGGTTGAAAAAAGACACAAGTCCATCCAGTTCAACCATAAAAAATAAAAATAAATATCATATAATCCCATATACCTAATTCTATACCCACAGTTGAACCAGAGGAAGGCGAAAAACCCCAGCAGAGCACGATCCAATTTTCTACAGCAGGGGAACAAATTCCTTTCTGATCCCCCGACAGGCAATCGGATATTCCCCGGATCAACTTTACCTATAAATGTTAGTACCCAGTTATATTATGTACATTTAAGAAAAAATCCAGGCCTTTCTTAAAGCAATCTACTGAGCTGGCCAGAACCACCTCTGCAGGAAGTCTATTCCACATTTTCACAGCTCTTACTGTGAAGAAACCTTTCCGTATTTGGAGGTGAAATCTCTTTTCCTCTAGACATAAAGAGTGCCCCCTTGTCCTTTGTGTTGACCGTAAAGTGAATAACTCAAAACCAAGTTCACTATATGGACCCCTTATATATTTGTACATGTTGATCATATCCCCCCTTAATCTCCTCTTCTCAAGAGTGAATAAATTCAGTTCCTCTTATCTTTCCTCATAGCTGAGCTCCTCCATGCCTCTTATCAGTTTGGTTGCCCTTCTCTGCACTTTCTCCAGTTCCCCAATATCCTTTTTGAGAACTGGGGCCCAAAACTGAACTGCATATTCCAGATGAGGTCTTACTAATGATTTGTACAGGGTTAAAATGATATCTCTCTCTCTGGAGTCCATACCTCTCTTAATATAAGAAAGGACTTTGCTCGCTTTGGAAACCGCAGCTTGGCATTGCATTATTGAGCTGATGATCTACCAAAACCCCCAGATCCTTCTCCACTACGGATCCCCCCAGTTGTACTCCCCCTAGTATGTATGATGCATTCATATTCTTAGCCTCCAAGTGAATAACTTTACATTTATCAACATTAAACCTCATCTGCCACATAGTCGCCCAATTAGACAGAGCATTGAGATTAGACAGAGCATTGAGCATTGAGCACTTTCTAACAAATTTATGTATATCCATAAAGGTATGGAACTTATCCAAACCTTTAGGTGGCGCAAACTTAAGGCCCTTATCTAAAATACATTTTTCTGGTTCTGACAGCACCTTATTGCATAGATTAAAAATTCCCTGTCCTACTATATTTTTGGTCATTTTGGTTGCTCGTACCCGCCTCCCCCCTTTGGTTCCTCTCCTCTTTCTCCCTGCCTTTTTAGCCCTTGGGTAGGTCTGTGAAAACCCCAACTCCCCTGCCCAATTGGCAAAAGAGGCCCCCTAGAAGAAGGGGTCCTATCTGGAAGCTTGTATGACGAGGTAGAATTCTCCTTGATGGTATTGTTGAGGGCCACCAGGCCAGAAGTCCCTCTCTGGGCCATCTTGATCCCTCAAGGGAAAAAAGGGATTATGGATAGGGACATTGTAATCCCAACTTGATCTTCCTTCAGACTGGCTAAAAGGAGGGGGATTGGGGACCCCTGTCTCCCTGTCTCCACCCATCTAAGTGGTCAACATAGGAGCCCCTCCCTCGCTAGTTAGATTGGCCCCAACCTCTTCCACGGGATGGTTGCCCTCTATGATTAGAGGGTGGGCCTGAATAATAGGGTCCTGTATCATGACTTGAACCATGAACTGGTCTAGGAGGACCAAATGGTCGTGAGGGGCCATGTTGTGAGGGACCACCCCTAACACAGATAGCTTGGGGGGGTGTTGGAACAGGGTCCAACAGAAGTTTAATGGGTGAATCAACCACAACACAATCGGCTATTATGAAAAAGACTTTATTGGCTGAGTGCTGAATATCAAAAAATACAACTCATCCTATGGCTCTGCCACAGCCTGGAGGAGAGAGGGGTTTCTCCAGTACATATACAAAACAATCAAATACATGAATCACACACATATACAGTGCACTGTTGAAAAAAGCTAAAAAGAGCGAGATCTTCAGGCCACCCCCCACTACCAAACCCCAACCCACCCCCTATTGTCCGGACATGATAATGTCAAAAAGGAGCGGAAAAAATGTGAGATGATCAAAGAAGGGAATCAAAAAAGACGTCTGTTACGATTGGATGACCTTCTGAACCTTCAGAGGAGGTAACATGTGACTGGAGAACGGACGCCATCCATGCCAGACTGACCAGGCACGAAGCAGGACCTGCACTTGTGGAGAGGAGTCTTTTTCATAATAGCCGATTGTGTTGTGGTTGATTCATCCATTAAACTTCCGTTGGACCCTGTTCCAACACCCCCCCCAAGCTATCTATGCTACCTATGGTTTAAGGAGGATCCCGTTTTAATTTATATATAGACGAATCAACCAATTGGCTTATTTCCATAATATCCCACTGTGAATCAGGCCCCCCACCCAATTTTTACCACACCTAACACCACTGTGACCTCTACGGGGTGATTGATAAGGAGGGTATCCCACCCCCCTCAAAGATTTAATAGTGGCCCTCTGTATGTAGTGGCAGTCAGCGTGCCCCTCTGTATGTAGTGGCAGTCAGTGTGCCCCTGGTACAGGCTGAGGTTCTGACCAATAGGTTCCTTGAGAAAGGCTATCAGCGAGAGTTCCTTATTGAAACCTTAGATATGGTTAAGGCTACCATTAGGGAAGCACTATTGGTGGAAAGAGAACCCCGCAACAGAGTTTTGGGCTCTCTTGGTGTTCCTTTCATCACCTCTTACTCTCTACAACATAAGAGTATTAAAAAATTGATCGATAAACATTGGCACATTGCTACCAATGATGCCATTTTGAAAGATGTGTTACCAGAGAGCCCGAAAGTGATTTTTCGAGGGGTTCCATCCCTGCGGAATCAGGTGGCCCCAAATGTTCTCAATCCACCGGTTAGTAGTATTGTTTTTTTTAATCAACTAACTGGGTTTTATAAGTGTGGGAGATGTAGGGTTTGCTCCCTAAATTCCTGTTCTCATAGACGGACTACCACCTTTATATCAACTTCTACACAGAGACAGTTCACTATTAAGCCCTGTGTCACGTGTGCCACCACAGGGGTAGTTTACATGTTGCAGTGCCCGTGTGGCCTGCAATATGTGGGGCGGACCAAGCGCCCCTTACAAGTCCACCTTAATGAACATGTCACAAATATAAAGATAGGGTTTAGAAAGCACTCAGTGTCCAAGCATTATAGTTTGGAGCAAAATAGAGATTCATCTGGAACCCTATTTTTGGGCATTGATAGATTCAAGTCTCATTGGAGGGGGAGTCTGTTAGTAAGGGAGATCTCCAAAATGGAGATGGCCTGGATCCATAGACTCAAGACATATGCCCCCTATGGGTTGAATATAGAAACTGATGTTAATGCCTTTATTAATGATTCATAGTGAATCATGGTGTGAACTGTGAATCATGGTGCGATATGCCAGGATGGGTTAATTTTTAGTCAAAATTTATTTTGTGGAAATTAGCACTTATTACAATTTTTTCAGAGGGGATTTTTTCAGAAGATTTTTTCGTAAAGATTTTTTGAAATAATTTTTTCAGATAATTTTTTTCAGAGAGAAAAAAAAAAATTCTATATTTTTTTCATAATTTTCACTCATTTTTATTCACACATTTTATGTATATATTTTCAATTCTAGTTTCATAAATAATTTTATAAATAATTAATTCTTTTTCACAATACATATAATAGATATATTTAATTGTATTTTTATTATATAGCACTTATGGGTCATATATAGTTAATCTATATTATTATTTGCACTAATCGATTGTTTGGATTGATTACTTATATTATTTGTTAGGGTTCATTGATTATAGATATCGATTTAGAGGAGTGTTTAGATTTCTAGCACTCAAATTAAATGCACATTTAGTTTTGTGCACAATTTATTTATTTCAGTAACATGTTTCACAATCTCTTTATAATTTAGTTTGTAATGACCTACTCCTCGATTGTGTTAGGAAGTGCAGCATCATGGTAACACTGGGACTGGTATTCATTCTGAATGTGGCGGTGCCGTCTACCATGACTTAATTATATTTATATCTACATAGGGAACCAATTTCTTGTTTTGAACTAATGGTCGAATGAATGGTTGTTCGGGGTTTTCGTTTCGTTTTATATTTATTTAATTTTTTATAAGAAAGTCCTATATGCCGTAATTAGCTTTTCAGCAGTTACTGGCATCTATGCCCATAGCCAATATGGCGGTTTCCATCCCAATCCTTGCATTTCGCAACGAGGCTTGGCTCTATATAATTGTGGTGAGTCAGTGCTTGGCCCATCCCCATTGAAAACGTCAGATGTGACGAAACGCGCCCGGGAGCACGCAGTGATGTCACCTCATCGTTTACAAGGAAGGGCCTCTGTACTTTGCCAGCCGGCACTCTTTTTATGTGCTTTTAATGCTTCATGTTTGTAAGTATATTACTTTTTATACAATAAATCAGTCAAGACGTTATCACTCTATTGGTCCCTCTCTCTCCTTCCCATGTGACCTACTGCATTGGAGTTGTGAGGCAAAGCCAGGGAGTGAGTGTGTGCTGGAGAAACACCCTGCATGTCTGGTTCGTGTCCCGGTATCAATCTACTTGCAAGCTAAAGGCCGCAGCTGGGTCACAGCCCGATTGCATGTCTTTGCTTGCCTTCCGGTAAGTAGCCATTTGTTTTGCGGTGGTGGGCACTCCATAGTAATATCAAGCACGGTGGTGTCATCATATCAAGCTGTCATGCCTTCTATAAAAAGGCTTGTAATCTTCCTATTGATTTTGGTTTAATTAGATTAATCTATGTTGCCATCTAGTGGCTATTTTGTATAACTGTGCTATCCATTTTAATGTAGTCATTTAGAATAGCTGGTTAGATTTGGTACATGCAAGCCTTCGTACTTTCAATCCCATCAGGCCTTGCGTCAGCTTCTTCAGCCTTTCCTTTTCGTTTTCACCCTGGAAGCAATCACATCTGCTGCTAAATTTGTACGCTAACCATCTTCGGTATGTCTACTATTTTTGTCTTCAGCTAGATAGATAGATAGGGAGGCACTAATTGTATAATCTTTATTAATTGCATTTTGTTTGTATCTGTTACAGTTTTACTCTATCTTGTATCAATAAAAGTTCAAAAGGATTCTGCGCCTACCGGAAGGCATTGGTATGAGAGGAGTTATCAGTGTGCCCAAATACACCTCAGTCACGTGTAGTGAGGGGCATAACACAAGCACAGTGGTGTCATTACACGTTTATGGACTGTTTTTAGCCTATGGACTGTATCTAATTGTGGACCTTTGTCTGATTATTGGTCTGCTGGTATATGGTGTACATTATTTCCTATGCCAATCTGGGAATAGTTGATACTATTAAATATGTTAGTTTGAGGACTGATGTGTACCCTCCTTTTTTAATTATATTGGCGGGCGCAGCTCCTTCTTTCCTGTCAAGCCCTGTACACACGATCGGGTTTTACCGATGAAAACAGTCTGATGGACTTTTTACATCGGACAAACCGATCTTGTATGGGCCCCATCGGTCTTTTTTCCAACTGTGATGTTTTAAATTTATCCGATGGTAAAAAAAAACGATAGCAAATTCCGATCGTCTGTGTGGAACTCCATCGGAGAAAAAAACCCACGCATGCTCAGAATCCAGTCAACGCATGCTCAGAAGCATTGAACTTATTTTTTCTCCGCTCGTCTGAGTGTTTTACGTCACTGCGTTTGGGACGGTCGGATTTTTGACTGATGGTGTGTAGGCAAGACTGATGGAAGTCAGCTTCTTTGGAAATCCGATGGAAAAATCCATCGGATTTTATTCCATCGGAAATCCGATCGTGTGTACAGGGCTTTAGAGTCTGCAAAAGACTTGAGACTGGGACGGAGGTTCACCTTCCAGCAGGACAACGACCCTAAACATACAGCCAGAGCTACAATGGAATGGTTTAGATCAAAGCATATTAATGTGTTAGAATGGCCCAGTCAAAGTCCAGACCTAAATCCAATTGAGAACCTGTGGCAAGACTTGAAAATTGCTGTTCACAGATGCTCTCCATCCAATCTGACAGAGCTTGAGATAATTTGCAAAGAAGAATTGGCAGAAATGTCACTCTCTAGATGTGCAAAGCTGGTAGAGCCATCCCCCAAAAACTTGTAGCTGTAATTGCAGTGAAAGGTGAATCTCCAAAGTACTGACTCGGGGGGGGGGGGGGCTGAATACAAATGTACGCCACGCTTTTCACATATTTATTTGTAAAAAATGTTTAAAACCATTTATCATTTTCCTTCCACTTCACAATTATATGTCACTTTGTTTTGGTCTATCACATAAAATTCCAATAAAATACATTTACATTTTTGGTTGTAACATGCCAAAATGTGGAAAATTTCAAGGGGTATGAATACTTTTTCAAGGCACTGTAATTCTGCACAGGGTGTGGGTGTCAGCTATCCCAGGTACACGGGAGGTGTAAAGATGCAATACTGTACATGCAGGAACCAAATATGGAATACCCTCAGCAGGCACACATACCTTCATGTACCTGCTGTCGGTGGCCTCCGCCCTTTCTATTCTTAGTAATTATGTATCAGATGAGATTTGTAAAGAATTAATTGTTACAGCGGGTTGTGAAATCTGATTGGATGCTTTCCGGTGAACAATGGCCCGGAGGCAAGGGGTTGGACGGCAGCCAGATCCAGCATGTAAGATCACATCACAGATCCAGGTTGTGTTTCATTACTAGACCAACCTGCTCCCTCTCTGTACTCTGCACCCTGCAGCCTTTCCACCATCAGGGTCCCTGCTGGTGATATTCAGTCACATGATCAGGTGTAGCGGTCTCCCCGACTTCCAAGGGCCTGATAGTGACCCCCAGAGCCAGGGAGAACTGAGATTCCTCCTCAGGGTGCAGGTTACTAGGCATAGTGGGTGTGGTGCAAGGTGGAAAGATTGGGCACCAGTCACTTTTTGCAAACATGAACAAAGCGTTTTATTTCTCTTAACAGGAATGGTGGGAATGAGGGTTAGGGACACCCGTAGGCAAATGCAATAGCAATTAGGCTTAACTCTGCAGACCAAAAATAGAACTAGGCAGACAGTAATACAGAACGAGGGCCTTTAAGCTGAATGCAGAAAAGCGGAGGTTCACTTTTTGTGTGGACCTCCGCTTTAAGGACGTGGTATAGTGTATAGCAGTCTGTGCTGTCCACAGCACCACCTTGTGGTGACAGTACTAATAGCATCCTTTTATTCAAGTGACTTTGCCTAGGCTGAGATGATGTCACCAGTCTGCTGCAGGCAGGAGGAAGCATTTATTTCTTTATTACAGGTACTTATATAGCGCTGTCAGTTTACGCAGCACTTTACATATATGTTGTATAATCACATCAAGTCCCTACCCTCAAGGAGCTTACAATCTAGGGTCACTAACTCACATTCATACACACACATATTAGGGCCAATTTAGACAGAAGTCATTTAATCTTCCAGCATTTCTTTGGAGTGTGAGAGGAAACCGGAGTACCCGGAGGAAACCCTCGCAGGCACAGGGAGAACATGCAAACTCCATGCAGGTAGTGCCATGGTTGGGATTCGAACCAGTGTTGCCAACCCCCTGAAGTGAAATTTACTGGCAAGGATGCCAAAATTTCTGTACGGCACCAATTTCTTACTGGAAAAAATCATGACAATTACTGGCAGGGCCGCATTTTTTACTGGCACTGCAAAAAAGTACCTACAATTACTGCTTTTTAGTGCTAAACAGTGCAAATATCAATATTTGAACTATAAACACACAGCTAATGCTAATATCAATGTGTTTAAGTTAAACAAAAGTAAAAAAACATTTTTCTCAATTCACATGAAGGTTAGGTTACTATAACCCAGCCAGCACAGAGTTCCCTCTTACATCAGAGTCTGCAGGGATCCCCCTTACAGTGCAAGGGAACTCTTATGTAAAGGGGAACGCTGCAGATCATGATGTAAGGGGGAACTCTGATGTGGAGGGGGGCTCTGGTGAATAGAGACCACCTTCCACAGAGTGAATACACTAAGGTAAGGAGGGGGGTACTAATATAGGGGGAGACCTTTTATATCAGTGCCCCCTTACATTATTGTATTCACTCCCCTCCTTAGATCAGTGCCCCCCCCCCACAGACTGGCCTGGCGGCGCTGTCACTGACCTGCTCTCAGGTGCACAGTGCGGGGCTCAGTCAGACGGCTCCAGCTTGGCGGCTCTGACCTCCTCTCCACAGTCCACGCGTCCGTTTCTTCCTGGGCCGTAACCCCCATCCCGGCGCTCCCAATCTTGACATCTTTCTAGGATCCCTTCAGAGACTGCAGACATAAAAGACAGGAGAGGGTCAGAGGCTGCGGACACGATACAGGAGATGGACAGAGGCTGCGGACACACTACAGGAGGGGGACAGAGGCTGCGGACACGATACAGGAGGGTGACAGAGGCTGCGGACACGACACAGGAGGGGGACAGAGGCTGCGGACATGACACAGGAGGGGGACAGAGGCTGCGGACACGACACAGGAGGGGGACAGAGGCTGCAGACACGACACAGGAGGGGGACAGAGGCTGCGGACACGGCACAGGAGGGGGACAGAGGCTGCGGACACGACACAGGAGGGGGACAGAGGCTGCGGACACGACACAGGAGGGGGACAGAGGCTGCGGACACGACACAGGAGGGGGACAGAGGCTGCGGACACGACACAGGAGGGGGACAGAGGCTGCGGACACGACACAGTAGGAGGACAGAGGCTGCGGACACGACACAGGAGGGGGACAGAGGCTGCGGACATGACACAGGAGGGGGACAGAGGCTGCGGACATGACACAGGAGGGGGACAGAGGCTGCGGACATGACACAGGAGGGGGACAGAGGCTGCGGACATGACACAGGAGGGGGACAGAGGCTGCGGACATGACACAGGAGGGGGACAGAGGCTGCGGACATGACACAGGAGGGGGACAGAGGCTGCGGACATGACACAGGAGGGGTGACAGAGACTGCGGACATGACACAGGAGGGGGACAGAGGCTGCGGACATGACACAGGAGGGGGACAGAGGCTGCGGACATGATAGGGTCCTCGTTACCCCCTCAGTGGCCTCCTCCTCTGTCCACCATCATATAACTTCTCCTCCACATCATCAGTATGCTGTGTCCTCCTTCTGTGCCCTTTTCACCTCTCCACAGGTCACAGGTCAGGGCAGCTCTGACCTGTGGAGAGGTGAAAAGGGCACAGAAGGAGGACACAGCATACTGATGATGTGGAGGAGAAGTTATATGCTGGTAGACAGAGAGAGCACATCAGTCTCTGTCCCTCCCCTGCATGCCATGGCCGCTTCACCCTCCAGCGCTCCCACTCCCAGCGCAGTCCTCCTCCTCCTTCATATCTCCTCCTCCTCACCCTCCTCACCCCTGCTCGGCCGAGTCCTCCTCTCCTCCTACGGCGACTGCGAGTGCACCACTGTAGCCCGCCCCGCGAGCACTCCCGTCCTGGCTGAAAGTATATTCAAAAATGGCGCCGGGAAGCGCCATTACGTTACTGCGCATGCGCCACTCGGCCGAACGCATACGAGCTTTCCCGAGCCCGGCCGGCTTCGGAACGGCGCATGCGCAGTTGCTTGGTCGGCTCGCGGCCATCTTTTTTATCTCTTCAACGGACTTTACGTACACCCCAAAAAGGGGGTTAAATTTACGTGCTGTACGTAAATTAACGTACGGTTGTCAACACTGATTCGAACCGATGACCCTAGTGCTGCTATTTCCTTACTCTCCCCTCCCCCAGTGATCAGACTGCAACATTAACTAAAATTGTTTACTGATTTCAGTGCACACTGTGAGCTTCTCACTATGTGCATTAAAAGCTGCAGCAAGTCAGATAGAGCTCACTTTATTTCCTGGCTGGAGGGCATCCAACATCATCTAGCTTCGACTGTCACTGCCCCCCTACATTTGCATAACTTCTCCCAAGAGCCAGCCCACTGCTTGAATCAGGACTGAAGGCTCCTGAGAGGAGTACTGAGGCAGGGGGCTGTGATGTTTGCGGGAAACTATGTACAGCACCCTGCAAGCCCCTCCTACCAGCCATGATCTCCTTGCATTGCATAGATGAATGCAGTGACCCAGGGATGATCTGTCTGCTTTGCATAGAGAAGATCAGAGACCCAGTGATGAGATCACTGAGTCTAAAATAAAATAAGTATGGTTTTATTACAATAATTAATCAGTATGTTGATGAGGGGGAGGAAGAAACTCGCTCATGAATGCAGCATTTCCCAATTGAACATTATATTTCACAATCTGAGACAAGTCAGTGATATTTTTATTTTATTTTTTATTTTTATTAACGCATCTCCTTTTATTTCCTGAGCTCCGTACAGATATCTACAGCTCAGCTTTCCCATCTGACTGATTCCTGCGTTTCCTGGGAAGAGTCTCCGTCCAGAATTCAAACTTCTGTGCTCTTAGTTTTCTTGCTGCGTGTTGCTGCAAATTGATTTGAAGATAATGTTCACTGTGATCGAACTTCGGCCAGAGGGTGAGTCCGGGGACATTTGGGCCACTGTGGGGTAACACTGTTAGAAAGCAGGCAGGGAGAGTAGGAAGAGGTGCAGGGCGAGTAGAGACAGACTTGTGAAAAGAAAGGTACATGGAGAGTAGAGAGAGAGAGAGGGGAGGTATAGAGGAAATTGAGAGCAACATGTATTGGGAGAATAGGAAAAGGTGTAAGAAGATAGAGAGATGTGCAAGGAGAGTAAATAGAGAGAGATGTAAGGAGACTTGGAAGAGGTTTAGGGAGATAGAGAGATGTGTAGGAAGAGGTGTAGGAAGGTTAGAGAGATAGGTGTAAGGAGAGTTGTGTAGCAAGGTGTCACTTTTGCACGTAGCTTACGGACTACAGTTTGTGCCTAAATGAACTTAGCTCCTCCTGATGTCCGTTTGTATCATACTGCTGTAATTTGTTTGGTTCAGCTATGACAAGAACAATGCATGACGGACATTGTAGTGCAGAGAGAGAGAGAGACTCTATTATTGTGGGTTGGAAATAGACTACAGGGCCCACAGCGCCACTGTGCTACCAAAGTGCATGGCGTCACGCACAGCCTGCTTGGAGAACTTATTTAAGGCAAGGCGGGGCTTTGTTCCGTCTTTTGGGACTCCATCTTGCAACAAGGCAAGAGGCCTGCAGCGAGCATGCTTAGGCCGGAGAAGCCTGGGCCTCAAGTTACGGAGACCGGATTGCCTGACGGAGGGGTTCCTGTCACAGCCCTGCTGATCGGACCAGGGAGAGGGACCACTCTACAGCATCCAGAGTCACCTATCCATCGGCACCTCGTGAGCGGCTGTGCGGAGGACCAGGGACCACGACCTGCAGGGAGGCTGAGAACCAAGAGGGTCCCGACGGAGCATACCGGCGAGGCGAGGCCTCATTTGGTGAGAGGGCACCTGCCCACCAACATAACTAACTGTGTCGCAGGAAGGTGACTTGCATAGTTTCACTCATACTTGCTGGCAACTGCAGTGCTGCACGTGGAGACACGTTACGCCCGGGAGTGATATAGCGCTTTGGGAGGATCAGCGTTTCTCTTGCCCTTATACTGCATACTTCAAGTGTTTATTCTTTCGTCACCTTGTTTGTTGGATTACAAATATTCAAGTGCACCAACAAAGCTAGCCGAAGATTACTGGAAGCTGTTGTGTTAATTGGGCCCCTTTTTGTATAGTGAAACCCTGAAATTGTTATGCATATGTATGTATGACAGTTGACTCTCACAGGGACCTGTTTGAGTTAAATGTTGCTTATGTAATCTCTATTCTATTCTCTCTACCAAGTAAACGTATTACCTTTTAGTTGAACTACATCTTGTGTGGGACTCTATCTTTTGCAGCTGTGGGGCAGGTGAACCACACTAAGGTAACAATAGTTAAATACATTTATTGTTGTGTGGTATCATTGTGGCCCTCTATAGCTTTTTAGCGGCCCACAATCACATTATTGTCCAGTTGTGCCTAGGGGGAACCAAGCCAAATTGTAGGGGTTGATAGGCAGAGTACAGGCCCAAACTTAAACCAGCAGCTCCTACGGGGGTAGTGCTACAGTAGGATGAGGTGTAAGAAGGGTATAGAGAGAGGTATAAGACGAGTAGGTGGAAGGAGGTTAAAGAGAAAGGTGTAAGGAGGAACCGCTGCCAAGGAGGAGGAGAAGGGAGGAGATGCAGGGAAAGCCACGCTGCTGTGAAGCCGAGGAAGGAGAAACCGCTGCCCCCCCCCCCCAAAAAAAAATAGCCGACAAATTTGATCTTCCTAATATATGATCCCCCTTGCATTGCCTCTTGGGAATTTTTGACCAAGAGGAGTTGGATGTGTATACCAAATTATTCCTTAGGATTCTCTATTTTGGGGTTCGAAAGCTCATAGCAAGGAGGTGGCTGTATAGGGAACAACTGACGTTAGGGATGTGGTTGAAGGTAATGAATGCTGACATTCTTCTATATTGTATGACGTATGAGGCCCGGGGATCCCCTAAGAAGTTTAGGAAGGTGTGGTTTTGGTCGGTGGACTCGAAGGATACGTTGGAGGAGGATGTGGATCAATGAATGGTTAAGGGGTGAGAAGAAGCTGCAAGATCAATGGTTTTTTTTTAGGCCCAAACTGAAGTTTGGGGGTACAAGTACAGCACACTGTTTTAAAAGATGGGGTTTAAGACCCGGTTAACACAGGGGCGACTCCGGACGCAACTTCAGGTCGCCCAGAGTTGCCCCAAGTCACGCTATTTTTAAAACGAATTGAAGTGAATGGAGATGTTTTAATGTACACGACTGCAGTCGCTCCGACTTCAAAAAAGGTTCCTGTACTACTTCAATCAGACTTCTAGGTGACCTGTAGGCAACTTGTACCCATTGATTTCAATGGAAGGCGCTTAGAAGTCTGATCACTGTTCATTTTGAAGGCAACTTTACAGGAAGCAGAAAGGAATTTACCCAGAAGCCACAAGGAATTTACTTCAAGTCGTGTTGTTAATGACCACAAGTCGCGCTGAAGTCTCCTCCAAGTCTCGCTGTGATTCATGCTCAAGTCGTGTCTGAGTTGCTTCTGGAAGTCGCGCTGGAAGTCGTGTTGCCCCAGTGTGAACCGGCAGTTAGAGAAATATATTCCACCTACAATTGCCCATGGTTTCATGTATATAGTTAAAGTATCTCACAAAAGTGATTACACCCCTCACATTTTTGTAAATATTTTATTCTATCTTTTCATGTGACAACACTGAAGAAATTACACTTTGCTACAATGTAAAGTAGTGAGTGTACAGCTTGTATAACAGTGTAAATTTGCTGTCCTCTCAAAATAACTCAACACACAGCCAATAATGTCTAAAAAACTGGCAACAAAAGTGAGTACACCCCTAAGTGAAAATGTCCAAATTGGGCCCAATTAGCCATTTTCCCTCCCTGGTGTCATGTGACTCGTTAATGTTACAAGGTCTCATTGGTGGGTAAAGCATTTACATGTTTTATGCAATACCCCTCCCATCCTGCAGGGGACGCTGTGGGGAATCCCCTACATAACAGGCACCCACAGTTGCACACATACAATCTGTCCTGTATAGCAGAGGTGGTCCCTTGAGTGAATTTTTGGGAACATATAAGGTAGTTGGTAATTACTGCATATAAACTGGTGGTTTGGCAAAGGGGATGCCGTAGAATGCATACACGAGCCTGTCCTTCTCTTTCACTGTGACAGTTTTTCCACGCAGCTTCCCATACCTTGTGTTCACCTGGGGGTCCTGGCATCCTCTCCTGAAACCAGCGGAAGAAGGAAGAAGAGATAATTCCACGTCCCCATACCATCTGTCCCCATACCATCAGACCCAGAATGGGACAACGTGGGATTTTTCTAACTGTCCCCATACCATCGGACCCAAAATTTAATCATTCCAGCTGTCCCCATACCATCAAACCAAACATGGAATAATTCCAACTGTCCCCATACCATCAGACCCAACATGGAATCATTGAACTGCCCTCATACCATCAGACCCAGCATGGGCCAACATGGAATCATTCCAATTGTACCCATACCATCAGACCCAACTAGGGTTGCCACCTTTTCTTCAAGCCAAACCCGAACACCTTAGCGGTGATTGTGATAGTGGCGGGCAATCTGGTGCTAACAGACCCTCGTGGGAGGTACACTGACATCACTAGTGACACTAATACAGTGATAATACTGTACACTGTCACTGTACTAATGACACTGGCAGAGGAGGAGGGCGGGTGCCACAGGGGAGACGGCAGAGAGCACACAGCACAGCCAGGCGCGACAGGAATCATCACTGGGTTCTACGATACCCCTGCTGAGTTCCTGAACTGGCTGGCTGCATCCCAGGCAGGGCTTTTCTTCTCACAGAATATGTGCAGGAGCTCAAGCACGCACCCCCCGCCCCCCCTTCTTCCCAAACATTCCACATTAAATAGCGTGTTTGGCTAAAGTGCGGTGGGAGGGTCTTAAAGTGTGCAGAGGTCAGGAGTGCGCTACAAAACGAGTGCAGGGTTCAGGAGTGCGTTACATACAGAGTGCAGGGTTCATCAGGGTACAGTATATGGAGAGTGCAGGGATCATCAGGGTATAGTATATAGAAAGTGCAGGTTTTATCAGGGTACGGTATATAGAGTGCAGGGATCATCCTTTTTTGGTTTATATGTAGTATTTTTTTGACCAGAGAGACACCGCCCACATTGGGTGCATAGTGTAAGTGAGCTAATACTAGTGTGCTTCGCACACACATATGCCCTTTTCTGTTCTTTTTTGTCTTTTGTCTAGAGAGTGCAGGGATCATCAGGGTACGGTATATAGAGTGCAGGGATCATCAGGGTACGGTATATAGAGTGCAGGGATCATCAGGGTACGGTATATAGGGTGCAGGGATCATCAGGGTACGGTATATAGAGTGCAGGGTTCATCAGGGTACGGTATATAGAGTGCAGGAATCATCAGGGTACGGTATATAGAGTGCAGGATCATCAGGGTACAGTATATAGAGTGCAGGGATCATCAGGGTACGGTATATAGAGTGCAGGGATCATCAGGGTACGATATATAGAGTGCAGGGATCATCAGGGTACGGTATATAGAGTGCAGGGATCATCAGGGTACGGTATATAGGGTGCAGGGATCATCAGGGTACGGTATATAGAGTGCAGGGTTCATCAGGGTACGGTATATAGAGTGCAGGAATCATCAGGGTACGGTATATAGAGTGCAGGATCATCAGGGTACAGTATATAGAGTGCAGGGATCATCAGGGTACGGTATATAGAGTGCAGGGATCATCAGGGTACGGTATATAGAGTGCAGGGATCATCAGGGTACGGTATATAGAGTGCAGGGATCATCAGGGTACGGTATACAGAGTGCAGGGATCATCAGGGTACGGTATATAGAGTGCAGGGATCATCAGGGTACGGTATATAGAGTGCAGGGATCATCAGGGTACGGTATATAGAGTGCAGGGATCATCAGGGTACGGTATATAGAGTGCAGGGATCATCAGGGTACGGTATATAGAGTGCAGGGATCATCAGGGTACGGTAAATAGAGTGCAGGGACCATCAGGGTACAGTATATAGAGTGCAGGGATCATCAGGGTACAGTATATAGAGTGCAGGGATCATCAGGGTACAGTAAATAGAGTGCAGGGATCATCAGGGTACGGTATATAGAGTGCAGGGATCATCAGGGTACGGTATATAGAGTGCAGGGATCATCAGGGTACGGTATATAGAGTGCAGGGATCATCAGGGTACGGTATATAGAGTGCAGGGATCATCAGGGTACGGTATATAGAGTACAGGGATCATCAGGGTACGGTATATAGAGTGCAGGGATCATCAGGGTACGGTATATAGAGTGCAGGGATCATCAGGGTACGGTATAGAGAGTGCAGGGATCATCAGGGTACGGTATAGAGAGTGCAGGGATCATCAGGGTACGGTACATAGAGTGCAGGGATCATCAGGGTACAGTATATAGAGTGCAGGGATCATCAGGATACGGTATATAGAGTGCAGGGATCATCAGGGTACGGTATATAGAGTGCAGGGATCATCAGGGTACGGTATATAGACTGCAGGGATCATCAGGGTATGGTAAATAGAGTGCAGGGATCATCAGGGTACGGTATATAGAGTTCAGGGATCATCAGGGTACAGTATATAGAGTGCAGGGATCATCAGGGTACGGTATATAGAGTGCAGGGGTCATCGGGGTACGGTATAGAGAGTGCAGGGATCATCGGGGTACGGTATATAGAGTGCAGGGATCATCAGGGTACAGTATAGAGAGTGCAGGGATCATCAGGGTACAGTATATAGAGTGCAGGGATCATCAGGGTACAGTATATAGGGTGCAGGGATCATCAGGGTACGGTATATAGAGTGCAGGGATCATCAGGGTACGGTATATAGAGTGCAGGGATCATCAGGGTACGGTATATAGAGTGCAGGGATCATCAGGGTACGGTATATAGAGTGCAGGGATCATCAGGGTACGGTATAGAGAGTGCAGGGATCATCAGGGTACGGTATAGAGAGTGCAGGGATCATCAGGGTACGGTATATAGAGTGCAGGGATCATCAGGGTACGGTATATAGAGTGCAGGGATCATCAGGGTACGGTATATAGAGTGCAGGGATCATCAGGGTACAGTATATAAAGTGCAGGGATCATCAGGGTACGGTATATAGAGTGCAGGGATCATCAGGGTACAGTATATAGAGTGCAGGGATCATCAGGGTACGGTATAGAGAGTGCAGGGATCATCAGGGTACGGTATATAGAGTGCAGGGATCATCAGGGTACGGTATATAGAGTGCAGGGATCATCAGGGTACGGTATAGAGAGTGCAGGGGTCATCAGGGTACGGTATATAGAGTGCAGGGATCATCAGGGTACGGTATATAGAGTGCAGGGATCATCAGGGTACGGTATATAGAGTGCAGGGATCATCAGGGTACAGTATATAGAGTGCAGGGATCATCAGGGTACAGTATATAGAGTGCAGGGATCATCAGGGTACAGTATATAGAGTGCAGGGATCATCAGGGTACAGTATAGAGAGTGCAGGGATCATCAGGGTACAGTATATAGGGTGCAGGGATCATCAGGGTACAGTATATAGAGTGCAGGGATCATCAGGGTACGGTATATAGAGTGCAGGGATCATCAGGATACGGTATATAGAGTGCAGGGATCATCAGGGTACAGTATAGAGAGTGCAGGGATCATCAGGGTACGGTATATAGAGTGCAGGGATCATCAGGGTACGGTATATAGAGTGCAGGGATCATCAGGGTACGGTATATAGAGTGCAGGGTTCATCAGGGTACGGTATATAGAGTGCAGGGATCATCAGGGTACGGTATATAGAGTGCAGGGATCATCAGGGTACGGTATATAGAGTGCAGGGATCATCAGGGTACAGTATATAGAGTGCAGGGATCATCAGGGTACGGTATATAGAGTGCAGGGATCATCAGGGTACGGTAGAGTGCAGGGATTATCAGGGTACAGTATATAGAGTGCAGGGATCATCAGGGTACGGTATATAGAATGCAGGGATCATTAGGGTACGGTATATAGAGTGCAGGGATCATCAGGGTACGGTATAGAGAGTGCAGGGATCATCAGGGTACGGTATATAGAGTGCAGGGATCATCAGGGTACGGTATATAGAGTGCAGGGATCATCAGGGTACAGTATATAGGGTGCAGGGATCATCAGGGTACGGTATATAGAGTGCAGGGATCATCAGGGTACGGTATATAGAGTGCAGGGATCATCAGGGTACGGTATGTAGAGTGCAGGGATCATCAGGGTACAGTATATAGAGTGCAGGGATCATCGGGGTACAGTATATAGAGTGCAGGGATCATCTGGGTACGGTATATAGAGTGCAGGGGTCATCGGGGTACAGTATAGAGAGTGCAGGGATCATCGGGGTACAGTATATAGAGTGCAGGGATCATCAGGGTACAGTATATAGAGTGCAGGGATCATCAGGGTACAGTATATAGAGTGCAGAGATCATCAGGGTACAGTATATAGAATGCAGGGATCATCAGGGTACAGTATATAGAGTGCAGGGATCATCAGGGTACAGTATATAGAGTGCAGAGATCATCAGGGTACAGTATATAGAGTGCAGAGATCATCAGGGTACAGTATATAGAGTGCAGGGATCATCAGGGTACGGTATATAGAGTGCAGGGATCATCAGGGTACGGTATATAGAGTGCAGGGATCATCAGGGTACGGTATATAGAGTGCAGGGATCATCAGGGTACGGTATATAGAGTGCAGGGATCATCAGGGTACAGTATATAGAGTGCAGGGATCATCAGGGTACAGTATATAGAGTGCAGGGATCATCAGGGTACGGTATATAGAGTGCAGGGATCATCAGGGTACGGTATAGAGAGTGCAGGGATCATCAGGGTACGGTATGTAGAGTGCAGGGATCATCAGGGTACAGTATATAGAGTGCAGGGATCATCGGGGTACAGTATATAGAGTGCAGGGATCATCTGGGTACGGTATATAGAGTGCAGGGGTCATCGGGGTACAGTATAGAGAGTGCAGGGATCATCGGGGTACAGTATATAGAGTGCAGGGATCATCAGGGTACAGTATATAGAGTGCAGGGATCATCAGGGTACAGTATATAGAGTGCAGAGATCATCAGGGTACAGTATATAGAATGCAGGGATCATCAGGGTACAGTATATAGAGTGCAGGGATCATCAGGGTACAGTATATAGAGTGCAGAGATCATCAGGGTACAGTATATAGAGTGCAGAGATCATCAGGGTACAGTATATAGAGTGCAGGGATCATCAGGGTACGGTATATAGAGTGCAGGGATCATCAGGGTACGGTATATAGAGTGCAGGGATCATCAGGGTACGGTATATAGAGTGCAGGGATCATCAGGGTACGGTATATAGAGTGCAGGGATCATCAGGGTACAGTATATAGAGTGCAGGGATCATCAGGGTACAGTATATAGAGTGCAGGGATCATCAGGGTACAGTATATAGAGTGCAGAGATCATCAGGGTACAGTATATAGAGTGCAGGGATCATCAGGGTACGGTATATAGAGTGCAGGGATCATCAGGGTACGGTATATAGAGTGCAGGGATCATCAGGGTACGGTATATAGAGTGCAGGGATCATCAGGGTACGGTATATAGAGTGCAGGGATCATCAGGGTACAGTATATAGAGTGCAGGGATCATCAGGGTACGGTATATAGAGTGCAGGGATCATCAGGGTACGGTATATAGAGTGCAGGGATCATCAGGGTACGGTATATAGAGTGCAGGGATCATCAGGGTACAGTATATAGAGTGCAGGGATCATCAGGGTACGGTATATAGAGTGCAGGGATCATCAGGGTACGGTATATAGAGTGCAGGGATCATCAGGGTACGGTATATAGAGTGCAGGGATCATCAGGGTACGGTATATAGAGTGCAGGGATCATCAGGGTACAGTATATAGAGTGCAGGGATCATCAGGGTACGGTATATAGAGTGCAGGGATCATCAGGGTACGGTATATAGAGTGCAGGGATCATCAGGGTACGGTATATAGGGCGCAGGGATCATCAGGGTACGGTATATAGAGTGCAGGGATCATCAGGGTACAGTATATAGAGTGCAGGGATCATCAGGGTACGGTATATAGAGTGCAGGGATCATCAGGGTACGGTATATAGAGTGCAGGGATCATCAGGGTACGGTATATAGGGCGCAGGGATCATCAGGGTACGGTATATAGAGTGCAGGGATCATCAGGGTACAGTATATAGAGTGCAGGGATCATCAGGGTACGGTATATAGAGTGCAGGGATCATCAGGGTACGGTATATAGAGTGCAGGGATCATCAGGGTACGGTATATAGGGCGCAGGGATCATCAGGGTACGGTATATAGAGTGCAGGGATCATCAGGGTACAGTATATAGAGTGCAGGGATCATCAGGGTACGGTATGTAGAGTGCAGGGATCATCAGGGTACAGTATATAGAGTGCAGGGATCATCAGGGTACGGTATATAGAGTGCAGGGATCATCAGGGTACAGTATATAGAGTGCAGGGATCATCAGGGTACGGTATATAGAGTGCAGGGATCATCAGGGTACAGTATATAGAGTGCAGGGATCATCAGGGTACGGTATATAGAGTGCAGGGATCATCAGGGTACGGTATATAGAGTGCAGGGATCATCAGGGTACGGTATATAGGGTGCAGGGATCATCAGGGTACGGTATATAGAGTGCAGGGATCATCAGGGTACAGTATATAGAGTGCAGGGATCATCAGGGTACGGTATATAGAGTGCAGGGATCATCAGGGTACGGTATAGAGAGTGCAGGGATCATCAGGGTACGGTATATAGGGCGCAGGGATCATCAGGGTACGGTATATAGAGTGCAGGGATCATCAGGGTACAGTATATAGAGTGCAGGGATCATCAGGGTACGGTATATAGAGTGCAGGGATCATCAGGGTACGGTATATAGAGTGCAGGGATCATCAGGGTACGGTATATAGGGCGCAGGGATCATCAGGGTACGGTATATAGAGTGCAGGGATCATCAGGGTACAGTATATAGAGTGCAGGGATCATCAGGGTACGGTATATAGAGTGCAGGGATCATCAGGGTACGGTATATAGGGCGCAGGGATCAGTTCTCTCCCACTACTCCTTTCCATTGCATTCTCATCCACATGAACCTGACCCCCCCCCCCCCATCCATCTCTCCTCAGCTCTAAGCCATGTTTACATCCCCACTACTGCCTTCAATAAGTCTTCTCCCCCCTCCCTTAAAAGCTTCACCATCCTGCACAAGTGCACATGCCTTACCATTGCTGTACTAAAGTGAAGTTCCTGGCCGGCACATCCCTCACACTACAAGAGTTGCCTCTCTGCAGCCAGATCGTCCCGTGGGTGTCGGCATCCAGGCACCAGGATCAGAGAAGGTGCAGCCTACCTCCCGGCCCCCCCTCTGGCCCATGACAGTACTGCACTCAGGGAGACAAGCTGGGAAAAAGCTCCGATCCTAGGAGGACATATCTGACAGGTTGGCAGGGACTGACTGATGTTGTGTCCGGGTGTCAGATGAACAGAAACCCGGGCAGAGGAGTCAAAAACCGAACTGTCCGGGTCATACCCGTACAGGTGGCAACCCTAGACCCAACATGGAATCATTCCAACAGTCCCCATACCATCAGACCCAACATGGAATCATTCCAATATGTACACTGTCGATTATTATAGGCCATCCTGATTCGCCTCAGACCACCATCCAGGCTCCAGGCAGCACCCCTTGTGTACTGTACTCACTGCATGCCATTTATTTCCTAATTTCACAGGCCTACTCAGAGACCACAGTCGAGAGCACTGCAGCAACAGGCTTCCATCCATTTCCTCCCCACCGTACGTCCAAAACTCCAAAGTCCAAACTATTACTATACCGGAAATGTCAGCTGCTGTGATTGTCACAGGTAGAAAGAGAAGAGAAGATCTATGGCTGTATTTTACATTTGATGTTAAGGACAACAAGACTCTTTGCAAACCATGTGGAGCGACACTCGCTGGCAAAAATACAACAAACTTGAAGCGTTATTTGCGGACAACTCATCCTGAAATTCATAAAAACACGTGACAATGTAAAATAAATAAAATGAATAAGAATTTTTTTTTAAAGCGTCCCTGTCCCCGCAAGCTGAAAACGTAAGTGGCCCCTGCATATGTAAACGGTGTTCAAATCACACGGATGTATCGCCGCGATCATCAGAGCGAGAGCAATAATTATATCATTAGAACTTCTCTGTAACTCTAACCTGGTAACCATTTTTTTTTTTAAAGCGTCACCTATGGAGATGTTTAGGTACCGTAGTGTAGTTTGTCGCCAACTCGCCATTATTAATTACAAGAGTGACATGTTGGGTATCTATTTACTCGGTGTAACATCATCTGATCTTTCACATTAAACAAAACAATTGGGCTAAGTTTACTCTTTAGTTTTTTTTTATTCATGAAAGTGTCTTTCTTCCTAAAAAAATGCGTTTGAAATACCGCTGCGCAAATACAGTGTGACATAAAATATTGCAACAACCGCCATGTGTTATTCTCTAGATTCTCTGCTAAAAAAATACATATAATGTTTGGGGGTTCTAAGTAATATTCTATCAAAAATTACGGACTTTAAAGGGGAGTTCCAGCCTTTTTTTATCCTCCATTCATAGTGTGGGCACCCGACTGTGACAGTTATCGGCTTCACGGCCGGGCACTCACTGCGCATGCACGAACGGCGCAGCGCTCTGAGTGGACAGGCGATGATCGCCTGGGACCTGTCACGTGTCCCAGGTGATCGCCTACAGGGAGGGGCCGCCTTAGGTGATATGACGAGTCGCCTAAGCGGTCCCTGGGCGGAAGGAGGAAGTGGGACAGGAAGTCCCACTCCTACTGAAGCCCCCACTCCCCCCCAAAAAAAAATTACATGCCAAATGTGGCATGTAAGGGGGTGAGGAGTGGATTAAGCGGAAGTTCCAAATTTGGGTGGAACTCTGCTTTAACTTGCAAGCAAAAAATGTCAGAAATAGGCTTAGTCATGATTATGAAAGGGTTATTCTGAAGTAAAAACTGTTTGTTTGTCTGTCTATGTTGTGCACTTTAGTCACTGAATTTTAAAGGGAGCGAGTAATTTGATTTCATAATATCTATCAGCTGCTGCTTTCCCCGAATTTAAGTATCTTACCAAAATGAGAAGGATGTGGTCACAGGTCAGTGGTGCTGGGGCTGGGGCCCTGTCAATTTTGGCACAGGCACCTAAAGCCCTAAGGCCAGCCCTGGCCTATACATATAGTATATATATTATAGAGAGACAACTTACGGTAGTTTAGTTGGAGCTGACTGTGTGGGGTGAAAGAGAACCCCCTAATTCAACCCCACAGATACTGAAAACATCAAATGATGGACCAAGTCAAGCCAGTGGCAGTGCACAACCACGGAAAACTATTTGCACTGCTTTTTTAGGTGCTTCAAAATATAAAATTGACTCTAAAGCCCCATACACAAGGTCGGACTTCCATCGGACTTTTCCGTGAATTTTTGTCCGAACGGAGTTGTCCGGGCACACCCATAGCATACACACCACAGGACTTTTCTGCAAACTTTCCCAAAACTTTTTGTAACATCACATGGTTTTTCTGCTCTTTTCTGCTCTTTACCGCCACCCTTTGGTCAACTTCTGCTATTGTTGGTTGATTTTAACATTAGTTGTTTTGTCCATCGGACAAAAGTCCTATGGTTTTCTGTACACACACGGTAGGACTTTGCTCCATCGGACTTTTGTTGGGCAAAAGTTTGTCCGTTTGCAGACCCAACTTTTGTCCGATGAAAACAAAACCAAACGGAAAAAAGTTTGTCTGATGGAGCGTACACACGGTCGGATTGTTGGTCCAACTTGCTTAAAACGAAGTTTGTTGGGCAAAAGTCCGACCGTGTGTACGGGGCTTAAGGAACAACATGCCAGGGAGGAGGCCATAGCAAGATGGATTGGGCACACCAGATTACCAGTCAGAACGATTGAAGATGAGGACTTTGTTAGCATGATGGAGACAGTAGATAGGAAGCTGACTGTTCCAAAGAAAACTAAAATAAGCAATCTGATTGACAAACAGTATGAAGATTAGGCTTGTGCAATTCGTTTCGTAACGAATCGAAATTCGTCCGAATTTAGCAACTTTTGGACATTCGGAAGCATTCGAATTTCCGAACAAAGCAATTACGAATAAAACCGAATCCGAAATAAATTATACCGCAAAATAGCGAATGCCCGAATGTCTTCGGCATAATTCGTTATGAAAAAACTTACGAATGTACAAATCCATTGGAAACACAATAACACTCACTCTGCTCTGCTCTCTGCTTCTCCTTCACCGTGCTGAACTCCCTCTCAAAATGGTGTACAGGGGCGGAGGCTATAGCCGCATGTAAAAAACGAAAGTAAAATACGAGATTTCGAATCCATTCGAAGCACAATAACACTCTGCTCTGCTCTCTGCTTCTCCCTCACCGTGCTGAACCCTCTCAAAATGGTGTACAGGGGCGGAGGCTATAGCCGCATGTAAAAAACGAAAGTAAAATACGAGATTTCGAATCGTTACAAATAACCGCTATGTATTTCGAAAAGTACAAATCCATTCGAAGCACATTAGGCATAATAGTCAGCGTTGTCGTGAGAGAGACACAGAAAATTACGAATCAACGAACCCAAAAAAAGTTACGAAAGTAGGAGTTGTGTCCAGAATCAACGAAAAACAACGTACTCTACCGAAAGTACGAATTATAAAGCAACAAAAAATTCAACGAAAAATGTCGCTTGCAAAAATACGAATGAGTCCGAACACGAAAAATCCCGTCTAGCAAAATTACGAATTATTACGAATCAACAGGACCGGAAAGAAACGAACCGAAACGGAACGAATTTTTCCGTTGTGCACAAGCCTAATGAAGATGATGAACAAAAATTCAAAAAGAGAGTGGCTGCTGATCGGAGAGTATCTATTTGCACTGATTTGTGGACCAAAAAAGGACTCTCAGGCCTCGTACACACGACCGAGTTTCTCTGCAAGAACCAGCAAGAAACTTGCTGGCAGAGATGTCTTGCCGAGAAATTCGTTCGTGTGTATGGTTTCTCGTCAATAAAACCGACAAGTAATCTCGACGAGAAAATAGAGAACCTGCTCTCTATTTTCTCGTCGAGATTCTCGTCGGCATGTTTCTCGACGAGAAAAGTGAGTGTGTGTACACTTACCTGTCCTCCGGGAAGCCCGCGCATGTTCGAAATGAATTTGACGCATGCGCGGTAGCTTCCTAGGCATAGGTAGGGTATACCAAGATGGCGACGGCATCGAATGTGACGAGCGCATGCTCGTCGTAGTCGATGACGTCACCGCGTACGCTCCATTCAAAGAACTGCGGGTTCTTTGAATCGAGCGTCTGTACACTCGACCGGGACAAGTTTCTTGTCCAAGAATCTCGTCGAAAAAAACGACATGTTTTTTTCGACGAGAATCTCGGCCGTGTGTACGAGGCTTAAGCTTCATTCCTTTCCATTAGTGCATGCTACTTTTGTGTTGAACAACATAAACCTGAACACATATTGTTGGCCCTTGAACAAGTAGCCCACCCACACACTGCACAGTCAATCAAATCCTGTGTGGACAAATGCTTGCAAGACTGGGACATACCAAAGAGGAAGATCCTTACAGTGATAACAGACAACGGGAGCAATATGGTGGCGGCATTTAAACAAACCACAGCAGCAGCAGAAGAACCACCCAGCTCTAGTGAGGAAGACTCCCCCATGACGGAAAGTGACTCTGAGGCTGAGACGGAAATTGATGATCTGCGGTGAGTGAGTGAGCCATTTTTATTCTTTTACATGATGACATGGATGACACAGTGACACCAGTCAATTATCTAATGGCTATGAGATGATTGATATGGGGGCACATCGCTATCTGCTCTACTCTACAGGGTGCATGAGTCAGTGCACCTTTTTTATTTTTCCACTAAAATTTGTCTTGTGTACTGAAAAAGTATTCCCATAAGATGTTAAGTGTTAAAATAATAGAATGGAACAGAAACATTTTCTATACTTTATGCTTATTGGGCTGTGTGTGTGTGTTCCACTTGATAGGTACCAACAGATCGACATGGACCGGACACCATGTGTGGTGCATACTGTACGTTGCAACTTGTGGTCCACATGGTGCATAAGGAGGCAAGTGTGAAGAGAATACTGGATAAAGCAAGATCAATAGTGCACCTCTTCCGCAAGTCTTCAGTTGTAACACAGAAGCTATTGGAGCATTGTGGCCTTATTCTTTTAAATGACTGCCCCTGGTCAAGTACATTCAACATGATCGCAAGACTCCTCAAACTGAAAGAGTCAAGCCTCATACACACAGCCGAGATTCTCGTCGGAAAAAACATGTCGTTTTTTTCGACGAGATTCTTGGACAAGAAACTTGTCCCGGCCGAGTGTACACACGCTCGATTCAAAGAACCCGCGGTTCTTTGAATGGAGCGTACGCGGTGACGTCATCGACTACGACGAGCATGCGCTCGTCACATTCGATGCCATCGCCGCCATCTTGGTATACCCTACCTATGCCTAGGAAGCTACCGCGCATGCGTCAAATTCATTTCGAACATGCGCGGGCTTCCGGGAGGACAGGTAAGTGTACACACACTCACTTTTCTCGTCGAGAAACATGCCGACGAGAATCTCGACGAGAAAATAGAGAGCAGGTTCTCTATTTTCTCGTCGAGATTACTTGTCGGTTTTCTTGACGAGAAACCATACACACGAACGAGTTTCTCGGCAAGACATCTCTGCCAGCAAGTTTCTTGCTGGTTCTTGCCGAGAAACTCGGTCGTGTGTACGAGGCCTCAGTCTGCCAAATCGCAA
The DNA here is from genome assembly GCA_029206835.1 of Rana muscosa. Taxonomy (NCBI): domain Eukaryota; kingdom Metazoa; phylum Chordata; class Amphibia; order Anura; family Ranidae; genus Rana; species Rana muscosa. The sequence continues at coordinate 337,945,709 of CM055119.1, forward strand.
ACATGGGATGGGACAGCTTGCTCCCTATTTAATGGCAAAAGCTCACATCATTGCATGACCTACTGTTGCCTTTTGCATACCTCCCAACTTTCTGAAATGGGAATGAGGGACACCTATTAGCAAAAGTATGTAGGCATAGGACACCCCACCATAACCTATTAAAGGAGAATTATACAAAGAAAATGATTGATTAAACCTACAAATGATTTTTTTACCACTACTATTCCTTTATACTGGCTTTTGATATTGATAGATACAGCCGCTTAGAAATTGGATGAAAGGTTTAGCAGTGGAAAATGAAATTGTGCATTTTATATATAACTATATAGATCGGACTAAAATGAGGGACGAATGAGGAAGAAAGAGAAACAGAGGGACTTTGTTCCAAATCAGGGAATGTGGAACAAATCAGTTGGTCCAAGTCTGGAGAACAGTCAATGGGGAGTGCAGGCTATCAAGGGGCTTGTCCAGTGGCGTTGCTAGGGGGGTGTGGTCCGCACCCGGGTGACACCTGCCAGAGGGGTGACACCGTCCCAAAGGTGGCCCTGACTCCCTGTGGCAGTTTTTTTTTTAGCCAAAACACCTCCGGCATCATGGCCGCACCTGGCCTGCTGTGCTTTTCTCCTCCTACTGCACTGCTGAGCCTGACACATTTTCTCTGCCCAGGCGGCCCGCCCTGGCCCTGAGCTGGTGCAGTAACGGGCAGGGGGGTGATGGATTGCGATGGGGGTGTCCTCTGCTGCCCAAACCTGAGGTGAGCGGCTGTGATAAGTGGGGGGGGGGGGGTGGTGGGTTGATATGGTGTCCGTTCACCTGAGCCGCCCAGAGTTGGTGTGCTAACGGAGGGGAAGGGGGTGTTGCTGAACACAGGCTATAATATATATGTATATATAGTAGCTGGGCTGCCCACCCTGAGCTTGTCTACTAATGGGGGGGGGAGGATGGGGGTGCAGCTGGACACAGCTATATTTTATATATATATATATATATATATATATATAGATTTAGTAGCTGACCTGCCCACCCTGAGCTGGTCTGCTAAAGGGGGGGGGGGGGATGGGAGTGCAGCTGGACACATCTATTTTATATATAATATACACATAATAGCTGAGCTGCCCCCCCCCCGATCTGGTCTGATAACGGGGGTGCTGCTGGACACAGCTATAATATATATATGTACAGTAGGGGGGTGACACCATATTTTTACACACCAGGTGACACCAAACCTAATGACGCCACTGGGCTTGTCTCAGCTCAGTGAATGCAAACAAGAAGAAGGATCATTTTAGGTGCCGCACATCCAACAAAATCTACAGGTAGCGATGGTCCGAGCAGCCTCAGCCTCAGCTCAGACTCCATCCAGGCCATGCCCCCCAACTAGTTTCGCCTGCCCACGGGGCTGTGTCATGGAGGTCCTTCAAGGCTGAGTCCAGTGGACAGGGCGAAACATGTCAGGGCGGGCAAGGCCTGGATGGAGCAGTGGCGGATCCGGGGGGGCAACAGGGCAATTGCCCCCCCCCCCGAGACCATCTGTCACACTCGCTTGCTCTGGTTTTTTTTTTTTGCGCCTGATCTCCCGAAATTTGGGGACCTGGTACCAGCCGGCCGTAGGGCCCCTGGACCCCAAACTTGGCACACATGTAGCCCAATGTCTCTTCTACGTGTGTGCAAAGTTTGGTGTCTGGGGAACCTACGGCCGGGGAGCACTGATTTTTTAAATCCGGGCACCCCTTCTATAGACTCCAATGTTAAACGGTAATTTCTCCGGTGATTTTGCGGACCCGGTACCGGCCGGTCGTAGGTCCCCTGGACCCCAAACGTGGCATACATGTAGCCCCATGTCTTCTCTACAAGTGTGCAAAGTTTGGTGTCTGGGGGACTAACGGCTGTGGAGCACTGATTTTTTAAAACCGGGCACCCCTTCTATAGACTCCAATGTTAAACGGTCATTTCTCCAGTGATTTTGCGGACCCGGTACCGGCCGGTCGTAGGTCCTCTGGACCCCAAACTTGGCAGACATGTAGCCCCATGTCTCCTCTACAAGTTTGAAAAGTTTGGTGTCTGGGAGAACTGATTTTTCAAAGCCGGGGACTCCTTCCATAGACTTCCATGTTAAACATCAGTCTAGTCATGGGCACAGTGAGGCATGGGCACAGTGAGGCAAAGTGAGGCAAGTATAAGCCTAGGACACCCTAGGCTTATACTTGAGTGAATACGTTTTCCCAGTTTTTTGGGGTAAAATTAGGTGCCTCGGCTTATATTTGGGTCGGCTTATACTCGAGTATATACAGTACTTGTTCTGCGGCTGCCGCTGCCTCTCTGAGTCTCTCTCTCAGTTTCTCACATCAGCGGCGCTGAGAGAGAGACTCGTCTAATGTAGTTACGTAGTGCACTGACACGATACCAGGAGCGGAGGAGGAGGTGGGTGGAGCCTCTTCCCTGCACTCGCTAACGCCTAGGCCGCTTGGCGTCTAGCAACGAGTGACGTCAGTGAGTTACGTCAGGCCGCTCTGTGGGCAGGTGCAATAGCGTGCGGCTCCACAGACGGGTAAGAAAGCGGGCGGCTCCGCTTGCGGCGCGGTTTGTTGTCGGGGGGCGGCGCGGTTCGTGGGCAGACCGTGCTGCTCAGTGTGTTGGCAGCGCAGGTGAGAGAGCAGGCTCAATGTGGCAGCTGGCCAATCAGCTAGCCGGGAGCGGGGGAGCAGAGAGATGAGATCATCTCTCACCGCCCGTGCCTGCCCTGCATTCCTGCAGTGACTTCCGCCCTCACTGTGCAGACAGCAGAGAGATTACATTATCTCTCTGCTGCCTGACTCTGGGAGTCTGGGACACAGCAAGAGACAACCAAAACTACACCTTAGCAGGCAAGTTAGTAACAATCCGCAAGGTGTGGCAGGCGACGTGGCAAGTGACAATCCGCAAATTGTGTCAGGTGACGTGGCAAATGACAATCTGCATCTGGTGGGAGGCAAGTGACAATCAGCAAGGTGTGGCAGGTGACGTGGCAAGTGACAATCCGCAAGGTGTGGCAGGTGATGTGGGAAGTGACAATCCACAAGGTGTGGCAAGTGACAATCCACAAGATGTGGATTGTCACTTGCCACGTCACCTGCCACATCTTGTGGATTGTCACTTGCCACGTCACCTGCCACAACGTGTGGCAAGTGACACGCTCAGGGCTCCCACTAATTGCAGGCGACGGTGGCAAGTGACACACTCGGGGCTCCCACTGATTCTGCATTGAACTATTTAATTTCATATTACAATGTAATAATAGAAATAATGCGCTTCAATCATCCTGACACCATAACAACCATGGTGCCGGGATGATTGAAGCGCTAACACCAACCATTTCCCCGATAAATTTCCCACAAAAAAAAACATTTTTTGGCAGTGCCCCTCCCGAGAAAAGACTCTGGATCCGCCCCTGGGATGGAGTCTGAGCTGAGGCTGTTGTTACCATCACTACCTATGGGTTTTGTTGGATGTGCAGGAATAATCCTTCTCCTTGTTTGCATATTTCAGAGGAAATTGAGATTTTCACGTATTTATTTCCTTGGTGAATCAGTCTATTTCTTGGCCTATTCCTCTTTGTTTCGGCCTCCCATCTTTTTTTTCTTGCGCAGTTAGCACTTCACGAGCACTTCACTGACGGTCACAGATCATCCCCATCTATTCTGATTTTCATGGCAATTTCCATTGGATTTCGGTCTTTATTTTTCAACCTTCAGGTGTGAAATGGAGTGAAATGGCCCACAGAGTAAAGAGTAATGACCTTCTTTTTGCTTGGTGTCCATCCTCTGAGGAAAGGACTTCTACAGAGGCCTGCTATATGCAGTACATTGAAACATCCCCTTTTAGCAGGCCCAGCCGTCTCCTCCTTCTCTCTACGGGCGCCGATCGCGCGCGGGGGGGGTGCCTCCGAGCACTGTTTTGACCACCAATCGGGGGCGGGGGGTCGGCTTACCTGCTGGTTGCTGTTTCTCCCTCTTCATGCTTCCTGCTGTGCGGGAAAAATGACACTCTCGCAGGACTGCGGGAAGGAGGAGCCTATGCGGGTAAAACCCGCAGAATCCGTGCCAGTTGGGAGGTATGCAAATCTTCCCAAATTCAGGCTTTGTCTGCTGTGCTGCCTGCCTCTTTAGATAACCCAAAGCTCTCTGGGAATTTATTTTCTTGTCATCTGTTTGATGCATATTGACAACAGAAAAATTGTACATGCATAATATCGATACAATGCATTAAGACTGTCTTTACAAGAATGACAACTACCCGAGTTTTTTTTTTTTTCATATATAATTGTAGTTTGTATTAAAGTTTCATCCAAAAACAGTATACAATACAAGACAACTACCCCCCTGATTTTTTTTATAATTGCAGTTTTGTGTAAAAACAGTATACAAAACCAGACAACTACCCCAGTTTTTGTTTTATAAATGTAGTTTTTATTAAAGTTGTATCTAAAAACAGTGTACAAAGCAGGACAGCTACAGCAGTTTATAACTAGCTTTTGAAGTAAGGTGCGCATGGAAGGGCTTTGCACAGCACAAAAACAAAAGATTTTCCAGCACACTTACCAGCTAGCCTGCAAATCAATGAAAAAGGCACAATCTAACACTTGACATTAAAAACAGAGGTCTTAGTTGCACACATTTGCAAATGGGGAAGCTGCACTACTTTGCCAAGGCTGCTCTGTAAAGTGCAGTCCTAAGGCCTCGTTCACACAAGGCGTATGAATCCGTACCCCGTGTGAGGGCCCTGGATACAGGCGCTCCGTGCATCCCAATGCAGGCAGTCACATTGCACACATTTGCAAATGTATGTGGAAGCTGCACTGCCTCGTCAAGGCTCCTCTGTACAGTGCAGTCTTTTTTTTAATTTGTTTTTTTTAATCTTTGTTCATCTGGATCTTCTGAAGATGAGATCAATGTCTTTACAGATGTGGTTGGGCTTGCTGGTTGGCATCCTGCTGTGGGTGGGCTTTCTGGCTGGCACCCTGATGTGGATGGCTTTCTGGCTGGCACCCTGCTGTGGTTGGGCTTGCTGGCTGACACCTTGCTTTGGGTGGCTGGCTGGCACCCTGCTGTGGGTGGGCTTGCTAGCTGGCACCCTGATGTGGGTGAACTTGCTGGCTGGCACCCTGATGTGGGTGGCTTGCTGCCTGGCACCTTGCTTTGGGTGGCTGGCTGGCACCCTGCTGTGGGTGGGCTTGCTAGCTGGCACCCTGATGTGGGTGAACTTGCTGGCTGGCACCCTGATGTGGATGGCTTGCTGGCTGGCACCCTGATGTGGGTGGGCTTGCTGGCTGGCACCTTGCTTTGGGTGGCTGGCCTGGCACCCTGATGTGGGTGGATTTTCTGGCTGGCACCCTGCTGTGGTTGGGCTTACTGGTTGGCACCCTGATGTGGGTGAGCTTGCTGACTGGCACCCTGATGTGAGTGAACTTGCTGGCTGGCACCCTGATGTGGGTGGCTTGCTGGCTGGCACCCTGATGTGGGTGGGCTTGCTGGCTGGCACCCTGATGTGGGTGGATTTTCTGGCTGGCACCCTGCTGTGGGTGGGCTTTATGGATGGCACCCTGCTGTGGCTGGCTTGCTGGCTGGCACTCTGCTGGGGGTGGCTCCTCTGTACAGTGCAGTTTTTTTTTTTTTTTTTTTTTTTAATCTTTGTTCATCTGGATCTTCTGAAGAGAATATCAATGTCTTCACAGATGAACTGTCCTCTTCAAATTTCTCATGAATATATCGGTATATAGGTCCAATCCAGGTATTATGTCACATTAAGAACTATTATCCAAATATGAGGAATCTTCATCATCATGTCCATCCACCCCTTTAAGGGGACGCAGCGGCTGGACAAACACAGTCCTAATTTGAGAGATGTGCAGGAGTGGGTGAGTGGCCCTGAATGCACACAAATTAGGACCTGTGTTCTCCGGCTGCTCCGTTCCCATAGTGTAACATAGGCGGACAGCACCCTGCTGTGGGTGGGCTTGCTGGTTGGCATCCTGCTGTGGGTTTGCTTTCTGGCTGGCACCATGATGTGGGTGGACTTGCTGGTTGGCACCCTGCTGTGGCTGGCCATGCTGGCTGGCACCCTGATGTGGGTGGGCTTGCTAGTTGGCACCATGCTGTGCGTGGGCTTGCTGGCTGGCACCCTGATGTGGGTGGGCTTGCTGACTGGCACCCTGATGTGGGTGGGCTTGCTGGCTGGCACCCTGATATGGGTGGGCTTGCTGGCTGGCACCCTGATGTGGGTGGGCTTGTTGGCATGGACCCTGCTATGGGTGGCTTGCTGGAACCCTGCTGTTGTTGGGCTTGCTGGCTTGGACCCTGCTATGGGTGGCTTGCTGGAACCCTGCTGTGGGTGGCTTGCTGGCTGGCACACACTGTCAACTACACACTAAATACTAAATACTACACACACACACACTACACACTAAAGGTTGACAGGCATGACACTACAGGTTGACAGGCATGACAAGCATCCTCACAGCCTGTTGATCTTTGGGAATCCAGGAATGGATATTTTTTTTCCTGGAATTTCCAATGCCTTTACATCTATCGCTGATGGAGGAAGGCGACAGTTTGTTTCCATGTCCATGTCCAAGGGCTGCAAAATGAAAAAACAAATATGAGATTCTGTATTCCTAGATCTCTGACCTGAGTAAATATCAGGATATTGCTTAAAGTCCAATTCCAGAAACAAGTATAAATTACCCTTGCAGTATTTGTGGGGGGGGGGGGTTTGCCTAGGGTTAGAGGTATAAGGTGTAATAATTTATTCCTTGCTTTGGACAGCCTTCATCTATGCAACCGATCCCTCACAGACCCTCTCTAACGCTTACCCCCCCACATACAATGTAGGACTGATAGGCCTGTATTGTACATGATGATGCAGAGAGATTAGGGCGAGGTCCCTCTTTCTCTGCCCCTAGAGTTTACAAGCAATAAAACATTAGAGGGTGGGGTGGGGTGGGGGTGGTGGTTGCCTACTGCGTGATTTATTTCGTTTTTGAGTTGGGCTTTAACATTGACTAACTTCTTTAATACAACCTAGAACCTTCTTCCTCTTTCCATGCAGTGGAGGAGCAGATAGGATACAAATCTAGAAACAAACTACATGTCTGGTCCCATGCCTTCCACCACATCATGATGGATGAAGCCAAATGTCCTAGACACCCCAGACATTGTATTATGAACCATTGCACCTTCTCACTTCAACTGTCACTCCCAGCTGTGCACCAATGGGGTTTATTTACTAAAACTGGAGAGTGCAAAACCTGGTTCAGCTCTGCATGGTAACCAATCAGCTGACATTTTTTTTGTCAAAGCTTTATTGAACAAGCGGAAAGTTAGAAGATGATTGGCTACCATGCACAGCTGCATCAGATGTTTCACTCTCCAGTTTTAGTAAATCATCCCCATTGTGTCTGATGCATAGAAAGTTTCATTCCTATTTACTTCTCCCGTAGAAAATGAAATATTGACTGATTAGTCTGTGAGGTTTTCCTGCAGGCGGGGATATGTCTCTACCCCCTACATTAGCTGTAAGGACACAGCAATGCTCCTTACAGTGTGTTACAATCTTCTTTTTGAATCCTCATCCTATAAAGATTTGTGTACTTACCGGGCCTACTGAGAAAGGGGCCCATCCTTTCCCTTTTCCCAGTGACTTCCAATCAATGAGCCTCATGCATGAATGCCGTCTTATGTCTCTTTTGACTCCAAGCCTCTTGTCTGGACATTTGCATAGCAGCTATAAAAGAGAAATTAAGAGTTATTTTGAGATAATTTTGCACTTTTTAGAAAAAAAAAAAAAAAAAACTTTGACTACAGTGCGTCTCTTCCTGGGCGGTCCTTTCACCCATTGGAGGATCATAGCATGTGAAGACACATATATAGCCAAGTACAGGTGCTGGATGTCTGCTGACATGGATGGAATTCATATTATATTCCAGCACAACAAATGAGTACACATTATGATGCCGCCATTAGATCGCTTCTAACTCCCTGAGCTCTTTAGATTGGTGGTGACACTTAAAGTAGAATTATAGCCACAAGAAAAGGGAGGAGATTGGATTTTTTTAAAGATTTTTTTTCTTCTCATTAACATAATTTATCAGCACAGGGCGATAAAAGCAGTTTGATGAATGGAGTTGGAAAGGGTTAGAACCTCTCTGTTAGGTTGTGGTTGCTTTCTGTGTCCCCCCTTGGTGGGATTTCCGTGTCCCCAGGACAGGATATGAAACAAAATGTCCACAACAGGGACACAGACAAGATTAAAATGACGGCAGGTGATCTAATCCTTCCCACTATGTTCAAAACAATAGTAAATGGGGAGGAGTTCTGCTTTAATAACCTCATACAATGTGCACATCAGTGATTGGCCCCATGTGGCATCTTCTGAGCCCTCAGCCCCAGGATGAAGTATTCCCATTGGATCTTCACCATGGGATGAAGAAGCCAAACTACCCAACAATCCAGCTGACAACCAGACTTGGCAACCCCCCTACATTATACCCCTAAAGCAGCAGCAGTAGGCCTGGAAACCTTCCCTGTGCCTCTTCAGAATTAGAAAATGTCTTGTACTTACGCCTTCTATGAAGACCTTCAGGTGTGGGTCCATGTCTGGGGGGTAAACAGGATCTTCGTAATTCACAGCCCTCCTGTATACTTTCTCGGTATGGGCACGGAATGGCATAGTGCCTGTAGCCATGATGTATATGACAACCCCCATTGAAAACCAGTCAGGTTCAAACTGGTAGTAGTCGCCGTTTATAACCTGCCAATCAGAGAAGAGAAATCAGTTACTTAGTTCCTACAAACTTATCATCCTTTTATAGGGGAAATAATAATATATATTTATTGAACTTGTATTCTAAGGGAGGCATTTACAAAGCAGCAGTATGTCCTTACTGTGGCAATAGCGCTACATTAATAAAAATGACATTTATAAAGCACAGCGGTGGAATTGGGACTTTGAGTGCTATTACAGGGAATGGGTGTAAACATAAAAAAAAAAGAACTTGAGCGAGAGCCTAGTCATGTGACTCACCCTAATCAAATCAGAGTTCTCTTTGTTATGCTAAGTATACAGAACTTCATAGGATACACAGGCTCTAACAGTGGCATGCATTTAATGAATGGGCCGTAATTCTGCAGAGTGTACCAGAGAGCAGGTAGTGATATCTGCTCTCCAGTAGAAATCATTGTAACATTAACCTTAAAGTAGCTTTTTAAATTTTTATATGTTTACTATTTCATATGTCCATTATTATAGAGATTGTAGCTAGGCTCGCTTTAAGCAAGAGGAATAGCAAATAACAACCACTGTGCCCAACAGCTAACCAGGAGGCAGAGCCGGCATATGCAATGGCTGCCCCCCCATGGACATATATTAACAAATTATTAAAAAGATTTTAAGAGCTTAATGATTACCAATCAGGTGATTTACATTGCAGTGTTCTGTATGCAGTCTCAAATGTTCATATTACAAGTATGAGAGGGATAGTGATTGGATTGTGATATACTGACTAGATGAGGCCTAGTGATGGGTAAAAAGAGCGTGACTTACTTCTGGTGCCATGTAGCCAATTGTTCCGGCGGCTCCCGTCACCTTCGTATCACCGAACAGATCCATTACTGCCAATCCATAGTCTGCGATGCGGACATGACCTTGGTTGTCCAGTAGGATGTTGCCTCCCTTGATGTCCCTATGAACGATGCCACGCTTGTGGAGGAACTCCAATCCGCAGAATATTTCTGCCGCAACGAATCTATAAAAGAGAAATAAATTCGATTCTGAAGGAATTACATTTTACAGTCATTAGATTTAAGTAGAAACATTATCCATGGGCGGGGGGAGGGAGTACTTGGCTCTATCACATTACCGGTCCCACCTTTGTGGTTATTTAGGTGACAGTACGGTCGGAGTTCTGGGTATGGCACCTGCTCATCATTTCTGGTTTTACCAGATCCCAGATTCTGGAGCCACCTGGGAGAACCCATTGGTAGGATCCAGGCTATAAACATATTTGTCACAGGAATAGGCATGTGACCGGTACTATAAGACCCCAAGTCTCTCCTCTGCCCTTAAAAGCATCCACAACACTGAGATCTCTGTTTTTGAATGCTTTTGATTTCTTAAAAATGTCAGGTCACAATGTCATCAGATCCGGGTTACCATAGAGGAGAGCCGATGAAAGCCGATCACGGCTGTGTTCAGCTGTCTGCCCTGCCAGTTGATGTGCCGGCTGGTCGTCTGGGTCTCCCGGTAGGATGAGAGCCTGAGGAAGCTGTGGTAGGTGCCGGGAGTGGAGGAAGCTGTGGTAGGTGCCGGGAGTGGAGGAAGCTGTGGTAGGTGCCGGGAGTGGAGGAATTAGTGGTAGGTGCCGGGAGTGGAGGAAGCTGTGGTAGGTGCCGGGAGTGGAGGAAGCTGTGGTAGGTGCCGGGAGTGGAGGAAGCTGTGGTAGGTGCCGGGAGTGGAGGAAGCTGTGGTAGGTGCCGGGAGTGGAGGAAGCTGTGGTAGGTGCCGGGAGTGGAGGAAGCTGTGGTAGGTGCCAGGAGTGGAGGAAGCTGTGGTATGTGCCGGGAGTGGAGGAAGTCTCCTCCTGCTGCATATAAAACTAATCCAGCGGTTAGTTAGACTGTCACCTCTAAAAATCAGTACCAGGGTGATGAGGTGCTGGTGGTATGCATATATGTGGCCTCTAGGTGGGTGGGTCTTAACACTGAGAGGCCGCATATATGGGTACCAGAATGTAAACAGAGCTGTCCTGAGAATGCACTCCCGGCATAGTTACCGGTGGCTAAAGGAAAGCTTCCAATCTCTACATGCGATTGGGAGCTCTCTGAACATGTGACCACTGTGACAGCCAATCATGGCGGTCACATGATCAGAAACCCCGCTCCGCCTCCCGGCATCAGAAACCTCTTAAAGAACATTACTAGGTGACTCTGGACTCTCCATCTCCTTCCCCACATGGTGCAATCACTGCCCGCTGTGGGGAAACTGGGATTGCAGAATGGCAATGTGTATGAACAGTCTACTTTGAACCCCAACCCTACTATGATAATATAGAGTATCTAAGCTTGGGAGAGGCGTGGGGTCCCCTGCTGTGTATTGTTCCCCTCATATATTTATGGGGGATGGAGGGACATTACTCTAAAGTATCTACGTCAGATCTGGGTGGACTGATGTAGCTATAAGCATTCTAATGGAGTCCAATGTAATTCACAACTCCTAAAGCCTGGATTGTAAAAGGACATTTCTTCTAAAGATTGCTTTCTATTGTATAAACAACAAGAAAGAGACAGGAAAAAACGAATCCCTAGAGAACATTACCACCAGTTAGAATTAATCTTATATAAATCATTATACCATCGGCCCGTGTTGGCACTGTTGTTGTAGCAAAAGATTAATGGGCAAAAGAAAAAAGAAGAAAACACCCCCAAGGTTGGTTAATGGGGTGTAAAAAGTTGCTACTTTATACAACAGTAGGTATAGACTGAGACTGGGGTATGTTAAAAAAAATAAAAAAATTAATAGTATCAAAAGGATGCAAGGACCATTTCACTAATGCACTTATTCACATAAGGTACTGCATACATTTAATACTGACAACCACCAGGATTGGTGATCTCAGTATGGTGACATGATCAACCAGACAGGACAGGACTAACATACACAATAATTTATAAATAAAGGGGGGACACACAACACAAAAGGTCCGGACGTCGGCACAAAAATTCAGAGTGAAGCTGTCAAGGTGTTACCTTAGGTAGGAATATAAAATAAGAAATATAAACAAATACTGTTAAGTCATATGAAAAGTAACAGATAATCAGCTTCACTGTGAATCACCCTGGGACTAACTGGAAACTATTGCCAAATGCCAATCCTAAATAATAATCTCTACCATATGATTATCAAATAATAACAAAGGTAGCATAGGCCTTCAAGATCTTGATGTGGTATGAATAGTTGTTACACTTGGTTATCCATTGAACAGCAATGTCTGAAATTATTGTTTAAGTTTATATAAATTTCAACATCAGCCACATTGTCTAAGGATCATATGTGATCAATATTCATTCCGGAGGGGAGAACAGTGTTCCACCAGGAAAAAAGGGAAGGCCGCTGTCCATATGGTATGAAAAGGATTAGGCTAGTGTAGCCTAAGATTACACAATAGTAGTCAGTAGAAACCGTTCAATACGTTACCATCCCGGGATCTGGTTTTTATATTGCAGAGGGCAACTATGCAAATTGCTGTGCTGGATCAAGTCTTTCCGACAGGACAGTTTTAAATCTGCTCAGCTTGCTCAATCAACTGTGAGCTATGAGCGCTGTACTCCACAACGGGAGATTTATGATGATAGTAACATTACCCTCGACGGCAGTATGATCCTTACTGCGGATCACCTCTTCAGCTCCTCCGGGATGGTTCGTCTGATCTAGATGTCAGCGTCAGCTGTACATCCACGCTGAAGAGCGCCGCTCTCTACTCCACGGCTGTATTGAACGGGGGTTGCGTAGCCGGCGTCACGTGACCGCTGTGACGTCAACGCGTTTCGCTATCTGGATAGCGTAGCTTCGTCTGGACTCGGTGGTAGGGCGGCTCCTGGTGGACCTATTTATAGACATCGTCATTCCAGCAGGTCGCCCACTTGTGTAAAAATAGAAGTAGGCATGCAGTTCTCCCGATCTGAATGGATGACCATCGCGGGTGTTTATTATACACGAGAAGTGGGAAAAGTTTTGAGGAGAGAGACTATCATTAGCTTATATTCAAGTGGCTACTTTTTACTGAAGGCAATTACATCTTAGGCACATTCAGGCTTCGGGGCTCATTCCAAATACTTTACATTTTATTAGTTACACGGTTCTCCTTAACCTATATAGATAGAATATCAGAATTGATATACATTACGCTCCATGGGTATGATTTAAAGGCTCCAAAAACCATTATTCTTATTTTTTTATTTTTTTCCAAAATAATTTTCTTATGTTTAAATGTTTAATATAAAAAATAAAAATTTAAAGTTTTTTAAAAAATATCTCAATAGTGTTGGAGACAGAAAAAAACATAACCTGCGTATCAAGTCCCTGCACATATTAATAACTGTGCATGGGTAAGGACATTGGAGACTCCGAATCGCACCAAAGCAATGCTCATATAAGGAATCCTAGAGCTTTACAAGTGCTGAGCAGGGTCATTAAGATGATCCAATTAAATTAATGGGTATACACATAAGTGAACTAAGAAAGCAAGAAGAGGGGAGAATGGGTTTTTGAGGAAAATGGGAAGGTAGTTTATCAAGGGGAGATAAACAGAGGAAAAAGTTCCAAACAGAAGTTGGTATAGAGGGAGCATTTACTTGAGTTTAGTCAGGTATCCAGAAAAACCTGGAGATTACATTCCGTGTTTAACCCCAATGTATTCTCATTGTGGTGATGAGACTTACCTTATGACGGAAATGTGAATAGAGAAATGGTTTGCCGTGAAATCAAACAGATCCCCTCCAGAGACGTATTCCATAACGAAACAGGCAGAATCGTGGGTCTGAAAAGTGGTGTAAAGCTGGGTGAGGAATGGGCACCCTGCCGCCATCTCCATGACCTTCTGCTCTATTTCAATGGCGTCACGTTGATCTGAAGTCTTCACGACGGACTTGATGGCCACGATCTTCTTGGTTGCCCAATCAGTTGCCAGAAAGACCTGAATGAGAGAAAAGACAAAAATCATTTGTGTCATTATAGGAAAGAACGGTTCTTCATTATTGGGAAAGGATGGAACTAGCATTGGGGAGGAATCAGAAGTAGTTATTGATGAAGGCTGCGAGGCTCCATGACGGACTGTCTTCTGATATCTATGACAGGGAGAGCTTTCTTCATTTTGTGTTCCCGGCTCCTCCCCTTCATAAGGCACATAATCAAGTCTACCAGTAGCTGAATCCGTTTTGGGTGTCTGGTACACATTGGCTAGTTACTGGCAGGGCCGGTACTAGGGGTGGGCGGGAGGGGCATCTGCCCTGGGCGGGATGATTTAGTGTGAGAAGAGGGCGCAGTTTGCCGGGTACAGCCCTTTCCAGGACAGAATATGCTGCAGAATGTAACACAGGCAGAGAGCGGCTTTGTCCCTGCATGTAGATCGTAGCACTGCACCCGCCCCCCTGCCTGCACAGTGCACTCTACTAGTCCTTCAGTAATAGGGATGAGCTCGGTGTTCGAGTCGAACATAAGTTCGACTCGAACATCGGCTGTTCGCGCGTTCGGCGAACAACGAACGATTTGGGCCGTTCGCGCCAAATTCGAGTGACGCGAACGGCCCACAATATACTGCGCCATCGCAGTGTAATCCCGGCGCTGTGATTGGCCAAGCATGCACTGTGACCCTGCATGCTTGGCCAATCACAGCGCCGGCAGCGAGGAGAGCAATGATTGGCCACAGGCAGGATGCCTGTGGCCAATTTTAGCTGAGGGGGTTTAGTACACGCCCCACACTATAAAAGGCGGCCTCGTGTAGTGTGTTCCGGAGCAGGGAAAGTGAAGGATAGGCAGGGACAGTGTCAAATCTATTCTTTGCTAAACCTTATGTGTAGGGACAGAGAAGGATAGGCAGGGAGAGTGTCAGTGTCATATACTTTGATAAACCGTGTGTGCAGGGAGAGAGAAGGATAGGCAGGGGACAGTGTCAGTGTCATATTCTTTGCTAAACCTTGTGTGCAGGGAGAGAGGATAGGCAGGGAGAGTGTCAGTGTCATATACTTTGATAAACCTTGTGTGCAGGGAGAGAGAAGGATAGGCAGGGGACAGTGTCAGTGTCATTGTTGCTAAGCCTCCTGCACATTATACACCTGAAGTTAGCTCGTATTGCTGCTTTTTCCTGGTGTGTTACACCAACAGGCATTTGCAGCCCTTACAGCGGGCGGAGTGTGCCTCCTGATCATATTACACCTGAAGTTAGCCTGTATTGCTGCTTTTTCCTGGTGTGTTACACCAACAGGCATTTGCAGCACTTACAGGGGGCGGAGTGTGCCTCCTGATCATATTACACCTGAAGTTAGCCTGTATTGCTGCTTTTTCCTGGTGTGTTACACCAACAGGCATTTGCAGCACTTACAGCGGGCGGAGTGTGCCTCCTGATCATATTACACCTGAAGTTAGCCTGTATTGCTGCTTTTTCCTGGTGTGTTACACCAACAGGCATTTGCGGCACTTACAGCGGGCAGAGTGTGCCTCCTGATCATATTACACCTGAAGTTAGCCTGTATTGCTGCTTTTTCCTGGTGTGTTACACCAACAGGCATTTGCGGCACTTACAGCGGGCGGAGTGTGCCTCCTGATCATATTACACCTGAAGTTAGCCTGTATTGCTGCTTTTTCCTGGTGTGTTACACCAACAGGCATTTGCGGCACTTACAGCGGGCGGAGTGTGCCTCCTGATTATATTACACCTGAAGTTAGCCTGTGTAGCAAAATACTGAAACTGAGAAATGGTTTTGATCACTTCAAAGGTGACAGCAAAGATTCATTCCAGGAAATGTAGAGACAGAATGTCTACTGATGTCTGAATAAGTAAATTGGGTTAATTGGGGGTCTGAGGTAGCGTTCTATTCATCTATTGTCAGTGTGTTAATGACCACCTATTATCTGTTACTTGTTGAAGGGAATGCCCCTGGAAAATGAGTTAAGAAACCCCTTGCATGGAGAATGATATAAAAAAGCCAGCTGTGGCAAAAATAAAGGGTTGATTTACTCCCAGAACTGTGTGTCGTCCAGTTACTGGGGGGGTAACAGGTTGCCTTGGATAAGTCAGTACTTCCTCAGCTTCAAGGATTTCCCAGCGGACGTTGGAGCTCCGCAACACTGGTTGGCAGCGGTGGGATTAAAGCCTTGCAGCAAGAGGAAGCAGCGTTCATGCAAATTCAGCTACACGAATGGAAGTGTGAATGGAGACAAACTATGCTGGATTAAAACGAGCAACGTTAAAGGATTTGCTGGAAGCAAGAGGGAAGATCGTCAGAAATAAATCCAAAGCCGAGCTGATTGCAGAACTAACCGAGGGAGATCGGGCACACAGTATGGCTACAGAAGCCATGGAGACCGAGTTTGACCAAGAAGTGAAACGCAGGCTAGCGTTTTATGGAGAAAATCCCTCCACCGAGCTGGTACAGGCAACGTTAGCCCAAGTGGATGCCTTTATCACGGCGAGAGAAGAACGGGAGACCCAACTCCGGCTGGCGGAACAGCGTGCCTCTGAGAGACTGCTAACGACCACACCGGCACCAGAGACAAAACTAAAAGTACCCCATGATGCCCTTAAAAAGTTTGTGGAAGCAGAGGAAGAAATCGATAGCTTCCTGCAAGATTTTGAACGGCAATGCAAGCTGTACCAAGTACCCCAGACAGACTGGGTACGGATCTTAGCTGGTAAGCTGTCAGGCCGTGCAGCAGAAGCCTACAGAGCCGTGCCAGAGGAGGAAATCGCAAGCTATAGCCGGGTAAAGGAAGTTATTTTGGCAAGGTATGCCATCACCCCAGAAGCATACAGGAGACGCTTCCGGGACACAAAGAAACAGGAGAAGGACTCCCACACCGAATGGGCTTGCCGAATGCAGAGGGCAGCCCTAGCTTGGCTACAAGCCCGTCAGGCAACCACAGCAGATGCGATCACCCAGCTGATTTTACTGGAACAATTCTTTAATGGACTAAACCCAGAGGTACAGGAGTGGGTAAGGGATCGCAAACCTACCACTCTCTCGGAAGCGGCCAGGCAAGCTGATGAATATCAAGATGCCCGCAGGCCATCACAGACTAGCTTCAGACCAAACACCAGACCACTGAACAATAACCCAGGGCCACCAGCTACACAACGACCCGGGCTAATCCCTACCCCCCCCTGCAAATCGATACTTTGGGCACAAGGGAGTGCAGTGCCATTCGTGCAAGCAATTTGGGCACTATCAGAGAGACTGCACTCAGAACCAGGACCAAGCGGCATAGATTCAATCAGGGCCACCCCCTCCAGCACGGGCTGCCGCTCATTGCTATCACACGGAAGCGGCCCCAGACAACCGCGGAGCTGAAAAATTGGAGGAACAATGGGGCGTCCTGCACGAGGCTGATCCAATACAAGCAGCAACACAGGCAGACGGTCTGGGTCAATGGAAAGGTAGCCAATGGCCTACGTGATACTGGCACCACCATGACCCTACTACAGAGGAACCTCATCCCAGAGAGCCAACACACCGGAGACACTGTAGCCGTAAGAGTAGCGGGAGGCACCGTCTTCCGGCTACCCGTTGCCCGTGTTCACCTGGATTGGGGGGTTGGTTCGGGACACGTGAATGTGGGGGTGATGAAGGATTTGCCAGCGGATGTACTACTGGGGAATGATTTGGCCCCCCTCGTTTCGGCTTACGCCCCGATGGGCCCCGCTGAAGCCAACCCCGTGACTACCTGTGCACCGACCCGTGCTGCTGGAACCGACCCGCGTGCTGCTGAGACCCGGGTAAGACACCCTTCCCCGACAGGTACCGTAGATCAGGCACAATATCACAGTCTAAAATTGGAATGTGACAAGTTGGCCAGTGAGAAATCGGAGATGCAACGACACTACGTCATGTATTATGAGATGTCCCATGGCTTGAACATTGAAATGCACAAACAGGCTGAAATTTGCAAAAGGTTAAATGGGATTTGCGCCCAGGTTTTGCCGTACCTCTCCCAAGAGCATCAGCAGCAAGTTTTGGGAGCCATTGAGAGAGCAAAGCAAGTGACTGTTCCAGAACTGAATTCCATTATTCGCCCTGCAACCTTACAACCTCACCATCAGCTACTGACCCGGGAAACAGAACGGCAATGCTGACGGATTATCGTGGCAAACTGGACTGGAAAAGTGATCCGTGAGTACTCTCCGGACATCCCCAAGCCGATCCGCTAAGGATCAGACTGTGTATGCCGGCTTGTGGGTAAGGGGGAGAAGTGTAGCAAAATACTGAAACTGAGAAATGGTTTTGATCACTACAAAGGTGACAGCAAAGATTCATTCCAGGAAATGTAGAGACAGAATGTCTACTGATGTCTGAATAAGTAAATTGGGTTAATTGGGGGTCTGAGGTAGCGTTCTATTCATCTATTGTCAGTGTGTTAATGACCACCTATTATCTGTTACTTGTTGAAGGGAATGCCCCTGGAAAATGAGTTAAGAAACCCCTTGCATGGAGAATGATATAAAAAAGCCAGCTGTGGCAAAAATAAAGGGTTGATTTACTCCCAGAACTGTGTGTCGTCCAGTTACTGGGGGGGCAACAGGTTGCCTTGGATAAGTCAGTACTTCCTCAGCTTCAAGGATTTCCCAGCGGACGTTGGAGCTCCGCAACAGCCTGTATTGTTGCTTTTTCCTGGTGTGTTACACCAACAGGCATTTCCGGCACTTACAGCGGGCGGAGTGTGCCTCCTGATCATATTACACCTGAAGTTAGCCTGTATTGCTGCTTTTTCCTGGTGTGTTACACCAACAGGCATTTGCGGCACTTACAGCGGGCGGAGTGTGCCTCCTGACCACATTACACCTGAAGTTAGCCTGTATTGCTGCTTTTTCCTGGTGTGTTACACCAACAGGCATTTGCAGCACCTACAGCAGGCGTAGTGTGATTCCTGCAAAATATACTCCTGAAGCTAGGCCTTATTGCTGGTTTTCCCATTTCCCTGCAGGCCATTAGAATGTCTGGAAGGCAAACAAGGAGAGGCAGACAGTCAGGAGCCAATAAAAGAGGGCAAGCAGGCTCTGTGTCTAGAGACAACAGTGCTGGTCGTGGACGCGGTGCATCGCCATCAGCACGTGGCAATGGGACACGCTTGTCCTTCTTTTCGGCAGCTGGACGTGTTGAGCCGCATCATGCCGAAGACTTGGTAGAGTGGATGACCAAGCCCTCCTCATCCTCCTCATCCTCTCTCACCCAGGCTCAGGGTACTGGCAAAGCAGCTGCCAAAGCGTCCTCTTCCCTGGTATCAATGTCATCATCAGTCACTCCTTCCCTAGACCAACCATGTCCTCCTGAGGAGTCCCCCGAACTGTTTGAGCACAGTGTTGGGTACATGCTCCAGGAGGATGCCCAGCGTTTCGAAGGGTCTGATGATGATACCCAGCTAGAGGAAGGCAGTAGCGTGAGAGCAGAGAGAGGGGATGCTCAAGAAGGACACCAATCTGGCAGTCATGTTCCAGCAGCTGCAGCATACTGCCAGATTGGCTCCAGTGATGAGGAGGGAGGGGATGATGAGGTCACTGACTCCACGTGGGTGCCTAATAGGAGAGAGGAGGAGGAGGAGGATGAGGAGGAGGCACATCTCCAACGAGGATGGATGCCCTCGGGGGGCCAGCGTAAGGGCAGCACGCCGACGGAATCACACCGCAGAGCTCCGCCTGTGCAGGGCGCTGCCTCTGCCCGTTATTCAAAAAGTTCTTTGGTGTGGGCCTTTTTTGAGTCGAGTGCATCAGATCGCACAGCTGCTGTTTGCAACATATGTCTCAAGCGTATATCGCGTGGCCAAAACATCACCCGCTTGGGCACCACATGCTTGACCAGACATATGTTGACCTGCCATGCAGCTCGTTGGCAAGCCTACCTTAAAGACCCACACCAAAGAACAAAGCGGACCTCTCCTTGCACCGCATCAGCTGGGATCTCCAACCCCACTATACCTTCAGTCCTCTCTGAAACCTGCACTGAGAAGAATGAAGGTGTAGAATTAGGTGTGTCACAGCCAAGTACTTGCGGGCACTCTGCTAGCAGTACACCGACGTCCGATTCTAGCAGGCAAATTTCCCTGCCCCAGCTGCTGGACCGTCGAAAGAAGTTCACTCCCAGCCATCCACATGCCCAGCGGTTGAATGCTAGCTTAACTAAATTGCTAGCGCTTCAACTGCTGCCTTTTCAGTTGGTAGACTCTGCCCCCTTCCGTGAGTTTGTGCAATGTGCGGTTCCTCAGTGGCAGGTTCCCAAACGCCACTTTTTCTCACGGAAGGAGATTCCGGCTCTCTACCGGCATGTGGAAGGCAATGTCTTGGCCTTGCTGGACAGGGCGGTCAGGTGCATATCACCGCTGACTCATGGTCCAGCAGGCATGGACAGGAACGTTACCTTTCTTTCACGGCCCATTGGGTCACTCTTTTGGCAGCTGGGAAGGATGCAGGACAAGGTGCAGTAGTGTTGGAGGTTGTTCCACCGCCACGCCTCCAAAATGCTACTACTGGTTGTGACACACCTCTGTCCTCCACCCCCTCCTCTTCTTCTTCCTCCATGGCCTCTTCCTGTGCTTTGTCCTCGGAACCAGCGGTGCTCCGTAGGCGTTCAAGGGGCTACGCAAGTACGCAGGCAAAAAGATGCCATGCCGTGCTTGCGCTGGTGTGTTTGGGGGACAGGAGCCACACTTGGGCAGAGGTTCTGTCTGCTCTGCAGGGGCAGGCCGAGAGGTGGTTGACGCCATGCCAGCTTAAGCCAGGAATGGTAGTTTGCGACAATGGCACCAACCTCCTCTCCGCTCTCCGACAGGGACAACTGATCCATGTGCCCTGCGTGGCTCACGTCCTTAACCTGGTGGTGCAGCGGTTCTTGGGCAGGTACCCGGGCATACAGGATGTCCTGAGGCAGGCCAGGAAAGTCTGTGTGCATTTCCGCAGATCTTATAATGCCAGTGCTCACCTGGCTGAGCTGCAAAAGGAGTTGAACCTGCCCAAGAACCGCCTTATATGTGACATGCCCACCAGGTGGAACTTAACGTTGGCCATGCTGCAGCGGCTGCACATGCAGCAGAGGGCCATCAATGAGTACCTGTGCGACTACGGCACCAGGACAGGGTCAGGGGAGCTCGGGTTTTTTTCACCACGCCAGTGGGGCATGATCAGGGATGCATGCACTGTCCTGGCACCATTTGAGGAGGCCACGAGGATGGTGAGCAGTGACAGTGCATGCATCAGTGACACTGTACCTCTTGTCCACCTGTTGGAACATACGCTGCGTGGAATAATGGACAGGGCACATGAGGCAGAACAGAGGCAGGAAGAGGAGGACTTCCTTGCCTCTCAAGGCCCCCTTTACCCAGACAGTGTTCCTTCTGTCCCACCCATCGCACAGGAAGAAGAGGAGGAGGAGGAGGAGGATTGTGTCAGCATGGAGGTGGAGCCTGGCACTCAGCATCATCAGCAGCAGTCTTTTAGGGATGATTTACAGTCCCAAGAAACCAGTGGACTTGTACGTGGCTGGGAGGAGGTGGCTGCGGATCATGTCGTCCTTAGTGACCCAGAGGACTCTGGACCGAATGACTCAGCTAACCTACGCTGCATGGCCTCCCTGATCCTGCAAAGTCTGCGGAAGGATCCTCGTATTCTTCGGATCAAGGAGAGGGACCATTACTGGCTGGCCACTCTCCTTGATCCACGGTACAAGGGTAAGGTTGCGGACCTTATCTTACCGTCGCAGAGGGAGCAGAGGATGAGACAACTCCGGGAGGCCTTGCAGAAAGGTCTGTGCAACGCGTTCCCAGAGACTGGGAGGTTACAAACTCCTGGTCCTGGACAACGAGTTGCTGAGGCTTCGGTCAGTCAAAGAAGGAGCGGTGGGGAAGGTGGCCGTCTGACCTATGCGTTCAGACAATTCTTTAGTCCGCAGCCCCAAGGTATGATCGGTTCCAGCAACCATCGCCAGCGTCTGATATACATGGTGCAGGAATACCTAGGGGCAAGGTCAGACTTGGACACCTTCCCCACCGAAAATCCTCTGGCTTACTGGGTCTTAAAGATGGATCACTGGCCAGAGCTTGCACAGTATGCAATTGAGCTACTGGCCTGTCCTGCATCCAGCGTTCTTTCAGAACGCACATTCAGTGCTGCTGGAGGATTTGTCACGGATCACAGGGTGCGCCTGTCCACCGACTCTGTTGATCGACTGACCTTCATAAAGATGAACCAGTCTTGGATCACCACCAGCTACCAAACACCTGAAGCTGATATAACAGACTAATTTATTTTCAAATGTCACATCCCTTCAAGACTGATGCTGATGCTAAGAGACTGTCCTGTTATGTTGACTGACTATCCTCCTCCTCCTCAATGATCCGATTGATGATGATAGCTTGGAAGAACATTTTTGTTTCTGGGTGCCGCCACCAGTGGCTAAGGCCCAATTTTTCAGCCCCTGTTTAACAGGGGCATGTAATTAAAAAAATTATGCAATGCTTTGCAGCAGGGCTCATTCCTGCACTCCAACTAGAGTATCTGGGAGAGGTTGCAGTGTCGTGGCACCAGCACCAGTGGCTAAGGCCCAATTTTTCAGCCCCTGTTTAACAGGGGCGTGTAATTACAATTTTTGATGCAATACTTTGCAACAGGGCTCATTGCTGTGCTCAAAGTACAGTATCTGTAAGGGGTTGCAGTGTTGTGGCACCAGTGCCTAAGGCCCAATTTTTCTGCCCCTGTTTAACAGGGGCATGTAATTACAATTCTTGATCTAATAATTCACAGCAGGGCCCATTCCTGCGCCCACCAAGAGTAACTGTGAGGCCTTACAGTGTTGTGTCAACACCACCACTACCACCACCAAAGGCCCAATTTTTCAACCCCTGTTCAACAGGGGCATGCAATTACAATTCTTGATCTAATAATTCACAGCAGGGCCCATTCCTGCGCCCACCAAGAGTAACTGTGAGGCCTTACAGTGTTGTGTCAACACCACCACCACCACCACCAAAGGCCCAATTTTTCAGCCCCTGTTCAACAGGGGCATGCAATTACAATTCTTGATCTAATAATTCACAGCAGGGCCCATTCCTGCGCCCACCAAGAGTAACTGTGAGGGCTCACAGTGTTGTGGCAACACCAACATGTAAGGGGCAAATTTCAGCTGAGTATATACGGCAGGCCCCTACTTTCAAACATCCAACTTACAAACGACTCCTCCTTGCAAACGGAAGGATACAACAGGAAGTGAGAGGAAATCTACCCCTAGGAAGGCAAATTCTCTCCTGTAAGAGTTAATATGGGAAAAAAAGTGTCTCCTCTCCACTGATGCTTTATCACCAATTCTTGTTTCAATAAAAACCCTAAATTTTCAAAAAACATTTGTCATTAGGACGGAAAGTGAGGTGAACTGTTCTGAACAGGTGCACACTGCACAGACCGCAAAACAAATGTTACAGGGGTGATAACCCTTCCCTATGTTTTCCAAAAAGCTTAAAAATAGATTTTTTGGCTGGAGCTACACTTAAACAATGTACCTGTTCAAAATTACAAACAGATTCTACATAAGAACAAACCTACAGTCCCTGTCTTGTATGCACCGCCTGTATACGGCTGTTCAGAGTATATAGGGCCTTTTTTATTTTGTGTGTGGGGTTCCCCTTAATATCCATACAAGACCCAAAGGGGCTGGTAATGGGCTGGGGGCTGTGATGGGGTAGCTATGCCATTTTTCTTAAAGATTTTCATCCATATTACCGGGACCAGACATTACATTAAAGCCGCAAGCAGTTTTAAATGGCTTTTTTTCCTTTAGAAATGTAATTTTGTGCAGGGACAGTTCTAAACACGGGAAACACGTGGCACTTCACAGGCATACTTTAAATATTGTACCTAGGGGGTGTCTAAAGTAATATTTGACTTATTTTTTTTCACTTTATACATCATTAAAAAGGACTGCTCCCGAAAAACTGCCGTTTTTAAAACTTTTTTGGGGATTGATACATGTCCCCTGGTGCAGAACCCGGGTTCCCAAACCATTTTTAGGACAATAACATGCATAATAGTCGTTATAATTAGCACTTTAGATTTTGAACGTTCGCATCCATTGTATTTAATAGGGTTCTAAAGTTCGTGCGAACTTTCGGTCCGTTCGCGGGTTCTGGTGCGAACCGAACCCGGGGGTGTTCGGCTCATCACTAGCCCTGGACTGATATAGATAAATAAAGATGCTGCATCTGTCCCCCACCAGCTGCAAGATTGAGAACTGAGCGATCAAAGACCTCTGATCGCTCAGTTCTCAGCCTTCAGGCTGCAGAGAGCTGGTGACTGCCAGTCTCCAGCTCTCTGCTCTGCCCCTCCATTGCTCACTGGAGTGCCGGGCTGTGGAGGAGAAGGAGGGTGCGGCTTGCTCAGGCTCTCGGCGGCACGCTGAGAGGCTTAGCCAGCTGCTGGTCCAGGCATCTGGGTGGATCGCGACTTTAAAGTCAGGATCTTTCCAGAGCCTGGATTGGCTGAGTGTCGTCAGCAGACAGCAGGCTTTAGCCCGCTGTCTGCTAAAAACAGGTCACAGGAGTGCAGAACAAACTGCACTCCAAGGATCCATAGGAGAAGAATGGGCAAAATAGCTTTGGCTGTACTTTTCCTTTTATATGTCATGATCTGCGGCACAGAGGATTACTCTGCCATGTGCCGTGGGATTACTGATGCGCCCAAAGGTCATTAAAAAGCCCCTTCCCTGTCCCCACTTCTGAACTGATGGGGCTCGGACCCTGTATAGAAGGACTGGCTCTACCGCCCCCCTATTGGCAGACTTTCATAGGAGGACCAAACTGATTGCAGAGCCTGCACATTACCCCAGCAGAGACACAATCCAGGTATAATCTGCGGCGCTGCGTCATCATCTGTATCCGTGTCAGCGGCTTGTATTTTGGTCTTTCAGGTGTTTGCAGGACATCGGGGTGACGGAGGGAATTGCCTCCTACTACAAATCTACATTTAAGATTCCTCCATTGTCAGAGGATTGCCTGTATCTGAATATCTTCACTCCGATCGACAGAGAAAAGAAATCAAAGTTACCTGTGAGTATCGCAACAAAACAGGAGGCCGCTGGTGATGCAAACTTAAAGTGTAAATACATTCAAAAAGTAAAAAAACATACATATATATGTAGCGCCCTACCCCAATGGTGTGGACGCTATTCTAAATTAGAGGGTGTCTGAGCCAATAGTTGGGCTCAGACTGTCGATTTGTACAAATTTGCCTCTGTTCTGGTTGTGGTTTGCCTGATAGCAGTTTCTCTTATTGCCTGTAGGTGGCGTTACCACCTCAGGCACCTGTTGGAACACAGACAAACCATGGTGCATTGAGTGACCCTTCTCGGCAGCGGTGCAGTGGGAGTGGTCGACCCGCTGTGCCTGCTGGGAGGGGATACTTAAGTGGCAGACGCCATTGTTCGGGGTCTTTCACCTCATGGCCCCTCCTGGCGCGAGGTATGTGTGTGTGATTCTGGTCTCGGGCCACGTTGTCCCGAGGCTGCATCGCTATCGAGTGGGCCTGGCTATTCTGGCTGGGGCCTACATTAGGGTGACCAGACATCCCCGGTTTCCGGGGACAGTCCCCGGATTGAGGACACTGTCCCTGGACCAAGTCTGTCCCCGGTTTTGTCCCCGGATTGGATTTGAACAGGGGCTGGGGCAATTTCAAAGACAGTCAGTGCAGAATTTAAAAAATAAATAAATCTGAATTACACACCCCCCGCTCCACCGCTCCTCCTAGCTTAGGGGGGTGTATTGTTTTCCATTATCTGTGCCCCTTTCTGATGATCATGTGCTGGTCGGAGCGGAGGGAATATTTCTTCAGTTTCGGTTGAATGACCATTCAGCTCCGCTCACACGTTCTTCTGCCCCTGCTCAAGTCCCGGCCAGCCGCCTGCCTGCTTATCTCCTTGCCTTCCCTGGCGGAGTGATCTTCCTCCACTCCCCACCCAGTAGTAGCCGGGGGGCCCGTAGAGTAAAGCCTCGTACACACAGGCGGAAATCTCGTCGGGAAAAAAAACTTTGGTTTTCCAGACGAGATTCCCGGCAAGCTTGCCTTGCTCGCAGAGTGTACACACGGCCATTCAAATGAACCGCCGTTCTTTTGAATGGCAAGAACGCGGTGACGTCATCGACTACGATGAGCCGGCGCTCGTCACATTTAATGCCGTTGCCGCCATCTTGCTTTACCCTACACTACCCTTGTATGCTACTGCGCATGCGTCAAAGTCTTTTCGAGCATGCGCGGGTTTACCATGGACAGGTAAGCATACACACTCACGGTTTTCTCGTCGGGAAACAGTCCGACGAGAAAATAGAGAGCAGGTTCTCAATTTTTCTCGTTGAGATTCCCGGCAGTTTT
Organism: Rana muscosa; assembly: GCA_029206835.1. Taxonomy (NCBI): domain Eukaryota; kingdom Metazoa; phylum Chordata; class Amphibia; order Anura; family Ranidae; genus Rana; species Rana muscosa. The sequence goes on from CM055119.1 coordinate 337,971,849, forward strand.
CCCGACGAGAAAACATACACACGACCGGTTTTCTCGGCAAAAAAGCTCTCCCAGCAGTTTTCTTGCCGAGAAAACCGGTCGTGTGTACGAGGCTTAAAGTGGTTGTAAACCCGTTTATTTTATTTTTTTTAAAACCACCTGCAAGACAAAGCCATAATGAGCTAGTATCACTAGCATACTAGCTCATTATGCATCACTTACCTTAGATCAGGGCCCCTGAAGCCGTCCTCGTCTCCCCCTCCGGCTGCAGCCATCGCTCTACAGATACCCGGAAGGTTACTTCCGGGTATCGCCGCTCCGGCCAATCACAGCGCCACGCCGGCGCTGTGATTGGCCGTAGTGGCGAAGACGTCACTCTGCGCGTGCGTGGGAGCCGTCAAATCCGGCAAAGCCAGATTTGTGAATGGGGATTGACCCTGTGAATGCACCGTTGTCTACGGCGCGCATGCGCCGTAGACAACGTTGTAAAACTTTTTGGCAAATATCTCCTAAACTGTGTAGGTTAAGGAGATATTTCTTGTACCTACAGGTAAGCCTTAATCTAGGTTTACCTGTAGGTGCAAGTTGTAATGGAGGGTTTACAACCACTTTAAGACTTGACAGGCTGTGAGGCGGGCGGCGGCGGCAACTGGCAGAGAGTCGCTGATTGCCGCCATTACTAGTAAAAAAAAATATGTCCCCGGATTTCATTTTAAAAATCTGGTCACCTTAGCCTACATCCCAAGCTGTCCATCAAAAAAGGGAGGAAGCTGTCTTGATGAAGGAAACCGGGGGAGGACCTGCCCTGGAGGAGACTGGCAAAGCGCTGATGTCTCGGGTGAGTCCTGGTGACCTTGTTGAGGAGGGATCCAATCTACTAATAGCCCTGCAGTTCGCCGGATCGGCTTAAAGGCTCTCTTACTGCACGGCTGGAAGTTTGGGACTTTAAATCCTGTGACAGAGGATTCCTGGACTATCCATTTAATTATCTCTAAAAGAAGGTCTGTGGCAAAGACCGACTCCATCTTGGGCAGTCTGTGGCAGAGGCTGTCTTGTTACTGGTTTGCTGCTAGGCCCTGTGAGAGGGGACTATCCGGGTGAGCAATACCTACTGAGAGAGTGGTGAAGGACTAATAAGAATTTTGAACTGATCTGTACCGCGTGCCTGAACCTTCCCCTATCCTTCTCCTACCTTCTACTTTCTCTCAAGTTTTACTGCAGAAGAAAAGAATAAAGCCTGACTGTTGAAGGTTTTACTTTTGTGTGGACATTGCAATTACTATGGACTTTCCTACCCTGACAACGAAGCTAAAGAGGTAACGTGCAAACCCCAAAAACAAACCAGCAGCTCCTACAGGGGTAGTGCTACATATACATTCCTTAAAATTCTGTGTACCTTTGATCCCCATAAATACCATAGAATCAGTCCAAAGATCTCATCTACATGAATTTCCTTTACTGCGTCTACAATTCATTCTACTCTCTCAATATCTCCCTTTATATCCTCCCATTCGGATGCAGTAAGTTATGATGGGTGAGTATCCTGAGTGAAAGAACACGTCCCCAGCATCCCGTTAGATGAGCATGTTCCTCCCTAATGGCCTTGAAAAGTGCAGGCTGATCAGTTGCTTAATTATGGTTCCAAAAGCAGGTCTGCTAAAAGGTAATTAAGCAACTGATGGGCAGAATGCACAACTAAAGTATATACCAGTGATGGCGAACCTCGGCACCCCAGATGTTTTGTAACTACATTTCCCATGATGCTCAACTACACTGCAGAGTGGATGAGCATCATGGGAAATGTAGTTCCAAAACACCTGGGGTGCCAAGGTTCGCCATCACTGGTCTATACTATCCCCAGCTCCCTTTCTGGAAGATATACATCTAAAGCGTATCCAGGGATGTGTTCTTTCACTCTGGCTCAGGTGGAGCAGCAGTACAGTGACTGGAAGCCAGTGGCGGCTGGTGCTCAAAAATTTGTGGGGTGCGCAAACAAACTGAAAAATTAAACTGTTAGGAATGCAGAACTGTAAGGCTCCATGAACACAGAAGCTGATAAACTGCAGTTTATTGGCGTTTTTTTTTAAAAAGCCCATTAACTGCACTCTATGTTAGCCTATGTGTTCATGTACACATAACGTTTTTAGCTTTAATGAGCAGTGGAGTTAATGGGCTTTTTTCTGAACGCAAGAAATTTGCGGTCAAAGTGACGTTTTTCGGCAGAAAAAAAATGCAAAACGCTCATAAACGCTCAAAAACGCTGGTCGCGAGCGTTTTTTGATCCATTGAAAAAAAAATTAATAAAATAAAAAAGCTGAAAAACGCTACACTGAAAAACGCTAATAAACGCTAGTAAAAAAACGCTGATAAAAGCTAGCTTTTTCTGCTGCTTTAAAAACGACCGTTTTTGAGCTTCTGTGTACATGGAGCCTAAATAGCCATTTATCAGGCGATTATGTATCATTACTGCTAGATAAAATATAGAAAATGTTAATGTATAAGTCAACTGTTAAAGAATGCAATAAATGTACCACGAATCAGTATTTTTTTTAAAACAGTAAACAAACTTTATTGTACAACAACCAACAACAACAAAAACTCTGAATTAGGCCCCTTTCACACGGGCGGACCGTATGTCCGTTTTTAACCCATCCGTTTTCGGATGAAAAAAACGGACATACATGTATCCCTATGGGATAGCGGATGTCAGCGGATGAACATCCACTGACACCCGATCTCACCCGTGCCCGCTATGCTCCGTTTTTCAGGATAGAAAAATTTCTATTTTTCTATCCGTCTGCAGAGTGGATCGGATGAACACGGACAGATGGTCCGTGTTCATCCGATCCCCCATAGGGGAGAGCGGAGAACTGACAGGGCGGTCCCTGCACAGTGTGCGGGGACCGCCCAGTCATCTGCCGGCTCAGCGGGGATCAACGGAGCGATCCCTGCTGAGCAAGCGGAGGTTCACGGGGCGGATCATGACTGATCCGTCCCGTGTGAAAGGGGCCTTAGAGTAAAGGTAACCGAATACAAATGCACGCCACATTCCCATTCATGCCAGCAGTAGTACTATTTAAAAGCAAATTTTGCTCTCCTTTCTTCCTGGCTTGCAAATTTTTCAATGACCTTCTGATTGAAGTCCGTCATCTCAGTCACCACTCTCTTTTCCATTGACAGCATGGCCAATGCATTCAGCCTCTCCTGGGTCATGCTATTTCTTAGAAAAGTCTTTATTCTCTTCAATGTGGAGAAGCACCTCTCAGCTTCTGCTGTGGTCATGGGTGTGGTGATGAGGATTTTTAGGAGTGCGACAGTCTCTCCAAAGATTTCTTCAAGATTGTTTTCCATAAATAACTGGAATAGGTCCACAGCACCATCACACTTCCTGAAATCTTCTTTGCTGTAGATGAGACTAAGCTCGGTCTTCAATTTACTCCCATTGAGCACTGGATAGGCCTGCAAAGTCTTTCTCAGGGCATCCTCAGGAAACGCCACTGTGTAGTGTTGAAACCTGTCTGCTTGAAGCAAGGTGGCACTGACAAGGTGGTTTGTGAAGGAGAAGCGTTCCTTGGTGTGTACCAATATGATATCACAGACCTATAGAATGAAAAACAAAAATATGGTAATGACAAAATGTCAATTTCATCTCTGTTAGCTCCCTGAGCATCAAAAATGCATGAAACTTGATATATTTACCAAGAATGTCTTGTCCATGTGTATGGAGTTCTGAGAAATGATGGTTTCCAAAACACTGAAACTGATCTCCCTTCATAACTTAAAACTGGTCATTTTAAAGGTTGCAGACTGCAGGGAGATCAGTTTCAGTCTTTTGGAATGCATAATTTCTCAGAACTCCATACACGTGGACAAAACATTGTTAGTAAATATATCAAGTTTCATGCATTTTTGATGCTCAGGGAGGCAACAGAGATAAGGCCGTAATACTAATGTTATCCACTAGAAGAAATAACAAATCATCATTTTTAGAGTAAAGCGGTTGTATACCCGCTGACTTTTTTTTTTTTTACACCTGTAAGGGAAAAGGCATAATGAGCTAGTATGCTCTGCATACTAGCTCATTATGAAATACTTACCTTAGAACGAGGAGTCGGTATCTCTCCCGGTCCACGCCGAGGCAGCTGACATTTTGGCTCAGCGTGTCTTCCCGGTATCGCGGCTCCAGCGCTGTGAGTGGCTGAAGCCGCAATGTTGTCACTCCCGCGCATGCGCGGGGGAGACTTCAGTCCGGCAAGGTCCGGCATCTGCCGGGCTTTCAGCCGAGAATCCCCGGTGCGCATGTGCCGCTGAAGTCAGCGGCTTATTGCAAGGGGAATATCTCCTAAACCGTACAGGTTTAGGAGATATTCTTTTTACCTACAGGTAAGCCTTATTATAGGCTTAACTGTAGGTAAAAATAAAAAAAATTGACTATACAACCACTTTAATATTGCAAGAAAAAGATTTTTCTTTCCAATATTCATATCTATAAGAGGAAGCCATCAAAAGGGACAAATATTACAACAAAATAAAACTCACCTTGGCTGCAATGTGTTTATGACCTTCTGGATCGAGCGAGCACCGCCTCTTCGGTTGAGAACCACCTTCACTGCTTTTGTCAACCAGGGATGTGAAAGACTCTCTGCAAAATGTATGAGTAATAATAATAAAAAAAACCAAAAAAACAAAAAACATAGAAAAGGAGGAATGCAGCTGCTACCTGATTTTCCGTACGTCCTGCTGGAACTGCTCGATGCTCCCCTTAATGTGGACTGAATTTATGTCCTTCTTCTGGAGTTTGGCATAGAGGAGGTCTACATGCGGCATGATGTTGTGGAAAAGCGTTAGAAAAAATGTAAAATCCTGATCCTCCAACAGCATGGCAAAGGCTACTGCCTCTCTGACGGTAATAGGGTCAAAGTCACCCGAGTCTCGCATAGTTTCAAAACAGTGGATGAGGTCCTCTCTGTGCTCAAACACTGTATTGACGGCACGGCTGTGAAAGTTCCATCCTACACTGCTTGATGTTGGTAGTCTATGGGCAACTACTTTATCAAGAACATCCGTGTGCTTGGGTGATCTTGCAAAAAAGCTGGCAAATCCTCCAAGGGTAGAAAAAAAAACTCTCACTTTGGGTATTTGAGAAGTGGCCTGTTGCATTATTAGGTTCAGCTGATGTGCATAGCAGTGAATGTAATGGGCATTTGGGTACACATCTTGAATCTTCCTTTGCACACCTGCAGTGGCACCCCTCATAATGCTGGCTCCATCATACACTTGGGAGATTAGTTTAGACTTCTGATCCTCTGGAAGGATGGCAGCAAGGCGCTCTTGTAGTGCTCTAGCGATGGAATCTGCTGTGGTTGAATGAAGAGGAATAAACTCAAAAAACCTCTCCTGTACGTTGTTTTTGGCATCAATGTAGCGCAGTACAAGCAAAAGTTGGCAATGAGTGGCAATATCGGTGGTTTCGTCGGCCTGGATTGAGAGAAAATTGCTGCTCCGTGCTTCTTGTATAATGTGCTCCTTCACAACAGACAACATACAGTCCAACAGCTCGTTCTGCACAGTTTTTGAAGTTCCATTAAACACAGTGGCATTCTCGAGGTGCTCTTTCAAAACTCCATCAAGAGAAGCAACAAAATCAACCAAGCCACGGAATATCCCGGGATTCTCCGATCTCTCGCTCTCGTCATGGCCACGCAAAGCCAGCTCAAATGCACCACAAAATTTTACACAGTCTATTATTCTAGACAGGATGTGTCGATTTTTTGTGACCTCTTCATTGTGCCTTCTAATTCCAATTCTGTAGCTTGCATCTAGCTGTTCAACAATGCTACGCTTCCCAAAAAACTGGAGCTTCAGAGCACTGTCAAGATGGCTTCGGGTACTTTCATGCCGCTTGCAGTTGTTAACGAAATGCTTTAAGTCGGAAACCCCCGTTTTTGTCCACTTGTCAGTGCCAGGACTTTCAAATAGCAAACAGGGAAAACAATAAAAGGCATGACTCACATCACATCCAGCTAGCCAACTCCGTGTCTGATAATTTGCGGGGGAAAAGCTTCGAGTGTAAACTCTACCACGATCACTCGACTGCTGATTAATCTGCAAGTTGGGTCGATCTGGTCCAAGCTCCTTTATCCTCTTTTTCTCTTCATCAGGACGCCTTGTAAAGGGCAATTGTTTCAATGATAAAACTGAATTTTCCTTCATGATGTTGAGAATTGCGTTTGCTTCCACAATGATCAATTTAGTACCTATAAGTCAAATGACAATCTAGGTAATTTTAAAAGAGATAGACACTTGCATTTGGCAGCGCACTACCCATTTCATCAAGATGTGCTCATTAAATGCAGCCTTACTGTGCCCATCAATCCAATTCCTGTCCCTTCACCCCTCAGATCAGCCCCAATTCCTGTCCCTTCACCCCTCAGATCAGCCCCAATTCCTGTCCCTTCCCCCCTCAGATCAGCCCCAATTCCTGTCCCTTCCCCCCTCAGATCAGCCCCAATTCCTGTCCCTTCCCCCCTCAGATCAGCCCCAATTCCTGTCCCTTCACCCCTCAGATCAGCCCCAATTCCTGTCCCTTCACCCCTCAGATCAGCCCCAATTCCTGTCCCTTCACCCCTCAGATCAGCCCCAATTCCTGTCCCTTCCCCCCTCAGATCAGCCCCAATTCCTGTCCCTTCACCCCTCAGATCAGCCACAATTCCTGTCCCTTCACCCCTCAGATCAGCCACAATTCCTGTCCCTTCACCCCTCAGATCAGCCACAATTCCTGTCCCTTCACCCCTCAGATCAGCCACAATTCCTGTCCCTTCACCCCTCAGATCAGCCACAATTCCTGTCCCTTCACCCCTCAGATCAGCCACAATTCCTGTCCCTTCACCCCTCAGATCAGCCACAATTCCTGTCCCATCAGACCTCAAATCCTGGTATATAGCATTTCTCACAAATCCTGATATATAGCATGTCTCACAAATCCTGGTATATAGCATGGCTCACAAATCATGGTATATAGCATGGCTCACAAATCATGGTATATAGCATGGCTCACAAATCATGGTATATAGCATGGCTCACAAATCATGGTATATAGCATGGCTCACAAATCATGGTATATAGCATTTCTTAAAAAAAATAGGATTTCATGTACTCACTGTAAAATCCTTTTCTCTGTTATACATGGACGGACACAGCTCCTTAAATCTTGACAAAGTAGGTTATGTTCCATCTATTAGGAGAGGACTAGGCAGAACATGTTTGTTAAAGTTACATGTTTTAAGATAACTGAGTTGAACAGCCCCGCCCGGGGGGGTGGTCCCTCCGGTCATAGCCCCTCACCCTGCAGCATGCAGCTCAGTTCGTCAAAAAGCAGTACAAACTTAAAAAGGAGGGGTGGGTGCTGTGTCCGTCCATGGACGACAGAGAAAAGGATTTTACGGTGAGTACAAAAAATCCCATTTTCTCTTTTCATCCATGGACGGACACAGCTCCTTAAATCTTGACAAAGTGGGACGTCCCCAAGCAGTGTCAGAAAAAACGAGGGGTGGGAACAGCAATTAGAAGACTTAACTTCCTGCGAATCCTATAGACCGATATCCTTAATTAATGTGGATGCGAAGATCCTAGCTAAATTACTGGCCAAACGCTTGATAAAAGTTATTGCTTCAGTTATTCATCAGGATCAGACGGGTTTTATACCTGAAAGATCGACGGCTATCAACTTGCGCCGTCTGTTCACTATCCTACAATCTGAGTTACCCACGCCGGATACTCGGGTGGTGCTCTGCCTCGATACGCACAAAGCGTTTGATTCTATTGAATGGCCATACTTGGTGGCGGTCCTTGGGCGGCTGGGGTTTGGTCCTAGATTTATAAGATGGGTCCAGATACTATACGCAGAACCATGGGCGAAGCTTAGGGTCAACAATACTATTACGGACTCGTTCAATATAGCGAGGGGCACACGGCAGGGGCGCCCAGAATCGCCCCTGTTGTTTGCCCTGGCTATAGAGCCGCTGGCGGCTCTCCTAAGAGCGGATGTTGGAGTAAGAGGGTGTACGGTTAATGAGCTGGAGGAAAAAACATCCCTCTACACTGATGACATGCTTCTGTATTTGGCTGAGACAGGGGGCTCGTTGACCATTGCTCTAGACAAAATTTCGGAATTTGGACGATTTTCGGGATTCAAGGTGATTTGGAACAAATCCATTATCTTCCCCTTTGATCCTGACTATGTCCCAGGCCTGCCCCCAGAGGCCCCCCTAAGGATAGTCTCTAAATTTCGGTACCTGGGGGTGGATGTGCAATTGCCGATCAGTGCATATGTGGATAATAATTTAGAGCCAATGAAAGCACGGCTGAGGGACAGTCTCCAAACCTGGGCCAAGCTGCCGCTTGGTCTCCTCAGACGAATCAACATGCTTAAGATGATATACCTGCCCAGATTTCTGTACCTGTTCTAGCATGCACCGGTTTATATCCCTAAGAAATGGTTTGCGGGCATTAATAAAATGCTCTCGGCATTTCTCTGGGGCCCTAAACCTGCTAGAGTATCCATGGACACGCTTTATTAACCTATAAGGGAGGGGGGATTGGCCCTACCTAATCTGCAGTGTTACTACCTGGCAGCCCAACTGACACATGTGCACTGGTGGGGTTTCCCGGATCTGAACATTGCCTCTGTGGCAACCCAGGCAGCTCAGGTCCACTCGTATGAGGGACTGATTAATGTCCTTTATAGGAACGGACCTTATCCGGAACGGGGGGCGGAACTATTGAAACTGTCATACAAAATATTCCACATCTGCAATGCCAGGGTGGGGGGAACTAGTCTGGCAGCCTCCCCTAATGCTCCTCTGTGGCATAACCCCCAACTCAATGAAATAGCCAAAGTACCGGACGGATCATGCTGGGCGGCTTATGGAGTTAAATACGCCCACCAACTGTTTAGGGGTGGGGTGTTTAGGACCTTTCTGGATTTGAGGACAGAATATGGGATTCCCAATACGTTTTTCTTTCGGTATCTTCAGCTGCATCATGCAGCGACAGCTCAATACGGGGGGGGGGGGGGGGGTAGTGATGCTCTCCCCCTTCAGTATGGAAAGAGTGTTAACGGATGGGGACCACTCGCAGCTGATTTCCAAATATTATTTCAAGCTCCTCACATCTTCCTCCCCCAGAATGAGGAAGGTGTTGTCACAGTGGCAGACGGATATACCGTCCCTCACAGAGGAGACTTGGTCAGAAGCTTTGGATACATTAGTGCCCTCGATGATCTTGGCTAGAGACAAATTGACCCAATTTAACGATCTCCATAGGATATATTATACTCCCAAAAGACTTCATAAAATGGGTAGAAGGGAGTCTGCTGAATGCCCTCGCTGCCATGTGGAGGAGGGAGATTTCTTTCATATGGTGTGGCAGTACCCCCGGATAGAGAACTTCTGGAGGGAGATACTTACATTTCTGGAGGATACCCTGGAATTGCCAAATATTTACTCCCCGGCCAGACCTAGAGGAGGAGGAAATAGCCACCTCACAAAAAAATCTGCTTAGAATCCTGTTTTGCTATGCTAAAAAGGTGGTGGCCATCAATTGACGGAACCCGTCACCCCCTTCTCTGCAAGGCTGGGTGACTTTGGTGAACAACGCCCTACCGATGTACAAACTAACCTATATGGCGAGAGGGTGTCCCAAAAAATTTGAGAAAGTGTGGGCGGGATGGTTGGATAAAGTATCGGGAGAAGTGGAGGTGTAATAGTTGAAAATAAATAGGGTTTGGCCGGAAATAAGTGGGGAAATATCTGGGTTCACCAGGCGATAAGTCAATAGAAGGTCATGGACGATAGGGGAGACACTGATGTGGAGTCATAATTATTCTATTGTTTAGTACTGTAGGTTTACAGAAAATAAAGCAAAATGGAAGGACCTTTTGTTTTGTTTTTTTTGATTTTTGTTTTCTTCTTCTCTCACTTCTGTTTTAAAAGTGTTGTTATCATACCCGTTTTTAAAAAAAAAAAGCATGTTCTGAATATAAGATGCTGAGTTTGTTGATATAAGCAAATTATAATGTATGAAAATGTGTACTGTACTATGTCAATGTAAGATACTGCTGATATGTACAATAAAATTTACCCTTTATAAAAAAAAAAAAAGAAGACTTACCGTATTTATCGGCGTATAACACGCACCCCAAGTTTAGGAGGGAATTTTAGGGAAAAAAACTTTTAGGAGGGAAGTTTAAGGAAAAAAAAAAACTTACATTTAAATGCAGCCTTACCAGTGTCCGTTGCAGCCTTGTCAGCAGTGTCCATTGCAGCCTTGCCCCAGTGTCCAGTGCAGCCTTTGCCCAGTGTCCAGTGCAGCCTTTGCCCAGTGCAGCTTTACCAAGTGTCCAGTGCAGCCTTTGCCCAGTGCAGCCTTTGCCCAGTGTAGCTTTGCCCAGTGTCCAGTGCAGCTTTGCCCAGTGTCCAGTGCAGCCTTTGCCCAGTGTAGCCTTTGCCCAGTGTCCAGTGCAGCTTTGTCCAGTGCAGCCTTTGCCCAGTGTCCAGTGCAGCCTTTGCTAAGTGCAGCCTTTGCCCAGTGTCCAGTGCAGCCTTGCCCCAGTTTTCAAAATTGGCGCCGCCGAGATCGCCGCAGAGACTGGGCGGAGCGGGGCGAACGCCGCCGAGAACGCAGGGACTGGGCGGAGCCGAGATACACATAGCCGAGTGTACTCGGCTATACTCGGCTTCGCTCACAGTCACGCCGAGTCCCGCCCTATGATGGACATATCACAGGTCCAATGGCGGGACTGGGCGTGACTGTGAGCAGAGCCGAGAAAAGCCGAGTATAGCCGAGTACACTCGGCTATGTGTATCTCGGCGGCGATCGCTGCGCTCCGCTCAGTCAGCGGAGATCGCCGGGATCAGTGGGTATCGGCGTATAACACGCACCCACGATTTTCCCCTGATTTTAAGGGGAAAAAAGTGCGTGTTATACGCCGATAAATACGGTAACTTCACCCCAAACAAACAGAGCTCTTCAACGGAGGAGTTGCAACCTCAAACAGCCGCCTGCAAAACCTTGCGGCCAAAAGGAAGCATCCGAAGATGCACTCACATCAACCTTGGAAAACTTTGAGAAAGTGTTAACAGACGACCAGGTCGCCGCCTTACACACCTGTGAGACAGATGCCTGATGCCGGAAAGCCCAGGAGGCACCAATTGCCCTGGTCAAATGCGCCGTGACAGGAAAGGGAGGTGCCCGCCCCTTAAGGGCATAGGCCTGGTTGACGGTCTGCCTGGTCCACCTAGAAAATGTTGGCCGACGAGACCGCCAGGCCCTTTTGTGGACCAGACACAGACACGAACAGTAAGTCAGACTTCCGGAACAGAGCCGTAGCAGACAGGTACACCCGTAGGGCACGTACCACGTATAAAGTATGTAGCGCAACCTCCTTGGGATGCGACAGCCGAGGACACAAGGATGGAAGTACGATGTTCTCGTTTAGGTGAAAGGCCGAAACCACCTTTGGAAGGAAGGCTGCGGGCGCAGCACCGCTTTATCCTTATGGAGGACCAAGTAAGGTGACTTGCAAGACAAGGCCGCCAATTCAGAAACTCTTCTGACCGATGTAATGGCAACTAGAAAGGCAACTTTCTGAGAAAGTGTTGAGAGAAATCTCCCTGACGTTCTCAAAAGGGAGGTTTCCTGAAGTACCGAGAGCACTAGATTCAAGTCCCACGGAGGAAGCAGTGGTCTTATCGGGGAAACCACGTGTCAGACCCCCTGCACAAACGTACTTACCAGTGAGTGCGCCGCCAGGGGTCGTTGGAAGAAGACAGCCAAGGCTGAAATCTGCCCCTTAATAGTGCTTAAGGCAAGTTTCTGATCCACTCCGCGCTGTAAAAACAGCAGGATCCGAGAAACCGAATATGCCCGCGGGCGCTAATCCATCTTTTCACACATAGAGATGTATGCCTTCCAAGTGCGATGGTAGATCTTCCGGGAAGATGATTTTCAGGCCCTCAACATGGTGGAGATTACTGAATCTGACAGGCCACGGTCCCTTAGTACCTGGCTTTCAATAGCCATGCCGTTAAAGCCAATGACTGTAAAGCAGAATGAAGTATGGGACCTTGAGACATAAGGTCCTCCCGCAATGGCAGACGCCAGGGAGCGTCTGCTACCAGTTTCACGAGTTTGGCGTACCAGGGACGCCGGGACCAGTCTGGGGCGATTAGAATTACCGGAATCCCCTCGGCCTCCACTCTGCGGAGCAGACAAGGAAGCAATTTCATTGGGCGAAAGGCATAAATTACCCGATACTGACCCCATGGAGCCACCAACGCGTCTGACGCGTCTGCCCAGGGATCCCTGGACCTGGCCACAAACCTCGACACCTTGCGATTGAGTCGAGAGGCCAGGAGATCCACATCTGGTGTGCCCCATTTCTGACAAAGGATTTGAAACACCTCCAAGTGTAGCGACCATTCCCCTTGGTCCAGCATCTGGCCACTCAGATAGTCCGCCTGCCAGTTTTCCACGCCCGGAATGTAAACTGCTGATAGAGCCGGCACACTCCTTTCGGCCCATCTTAGGATGTGAGCAACCTCTGACGCTTCGGCCTAGCTCCTTGTTCCTCCCTGATGGTTGACATAAGCCACCGCCGTGGCGTTGTCTGACTGGATCCTGACCGGACGCCCTTGAAGTCTCTGTGACCACTTGGAGAGGCATAGCCTGATCGCTCGAAGTTCGAGGACATTGATCGGTAGGAGAGATTCCTCCAGTTTCCAGCGGCCCTGGGCCGACTGAACCCCCCAGACTCCCCCCCAACCAGTCAGGCTGGCATCCGTCGTGATCACCATCCAGTGGAAGGGAAGGAAAGACTTACCGGACTGCAGTGCCGGGGATGTCAGCCACCAAGTCAGAGAGGCCCTGACTAGGTGACTCACCTGAATCTGATGATCTAGGGACAAAGGGGATTTGTTCCATTTGGACAAAATCTCCATCTGCAGCACCCGAGTATGGGATTGGGCATACAGTCCTGCCTCAAAGGAGGCTACCATGAGGCCCAGGACCCTCATGCAGAAACGGAAGGACGACCATTTGCGGGATGTTAACAACCTCACTGCAGTCCGGAGCGTCTGCAACTTCTCTGGAGGTAGAAAAACTCTCGCCTCCGATGAGTCCAGAATCAGCCCCAGGTATTCTAGGCGCTGACTCGGAGCTAAACACGACTTCTGGGGGTTCAGTATCCATCCAAATTCTTGGAGAGTGACTGGCTATAGACACGTCCTCGAATTCTGAGCTGGAAGCAGCTTTCAGAAGAAGATAGTCTAAGTAACCTATGACGGCAATGCCTCGCTGTCTGAGTAAAGCTAGAATCTGGGCGAGCACCTTGGTAAAAACTCTTGGTGCCGACGCCAGGCCAAAGGGGAGAGCCACGAACTGATAGTGGTCCTCCCCGACCGCGAAACGCAGAAACATCTGGTGCCTGTCGCAAATGGGGACATGCAAGTATGCGTTCCTGATATCCAGGGACGCCAGGAAGTCCCCTGGATGGAGCGCAGCTACCACAGAGCGAATTGATTCCATCCTGAATTTCCAAACCTTCACAAAGGCATTGAGGGCCTTGAGGTCTAGGATTGGACGAACTCCGTCTTTCTTTGGGACCACGAACAGATTCGAGTAGAATCCCTGAAACCTGTCCTGCCACAGTACGGGTATGATTACCCCACGCACTAACAAGTCTTGAACTGCACCAGTCAGGGCAGCCCGCCAAGATGGTAGGAGAGGAAGATTTGAGGGAAAGAATCTGTTTGGTGGACAAGAAAAACTCGATCTTGTACCCTGAAGAGATCACTTTGCAAACCCACTGATCGGAAAGCAGGGATGTCCAGTGAGCTGTGAACTTGCGAAGACGTCCCCCCACCCAAATATCGGGTGGGGGCAAGACCTCATGCGGAAGCGGACATGTTTGTGGGCTTGGATTGCTTGCGCACCCAGGGACGCTTCTGTCCCCCAGCTGAACCCTCATCGGCTTGGGAGGGTCTGCTAGTGGGTCCCGACTGACGAAAATAGCGCTTTTGCGCGGGGAAGGAAGGCCCCTGTTTACGGAGCGGCCCTTTACCCTTGGTGGACTGAGGTAGAAGAGTGCTCTTACCTCCAGTGACATCCTTAATAATGTCGTCCAGCGAGGCGCCAAAGAGCCTCCCACCTTTGAAAGGCATATCTGTTAGAGCTGTCTTAGAAGCTTGGTCAGCGGAGCAGCACTTCAGCCACATCAGGCGGCGCAAAACCACCACGGATACAGAGGCCCTGGAGATTAAGGGAGTCGCATCCAGGATTGCATCACATACATACACCAGACCCTGCACTTGCTGGTCGGCCAGTGTAACAATTTCTTGTGGGAGCTGATGCTCCTCTACTGCCTGATGCAAAAGTTTAGCCCATTCAGTGAGTGTCTGAGACACCAAAGTTGCAACCACTAACGGCCGCAATGCTGACCCCAGCATGGCGAACACGGTCCGAGTCACCGCTTCGGATCTCCTATCAGTAGGGTCCTTAAAGGCAGGGGTTCCCTCCCCTGGTTACTTTGTTCAACCTCGATACCGGAGGGGGGTCAACAACAGGGGGAGAAGCCCATTTTTTTTTTTTAAAAGGCTCTCTTCAAAAGGGGTAACGGACCGCCATGCGCTGAGGGACCACAAAAGGACCTCTGCGGCCGTTACCATTCCTTATCTATGAATCTGTCAAAGAAATCAACATAAGGAAAAACCTTTACAGAGCGGGTCGTTTTGTGTGACCCAAAACGGACTGACACCACAGTGGATATCCCAGCAGCATCTTCAAGCTTAAGGGTGTCCCTTACTGCATTGATAAGTGCTCCCACAAGTGCTTTGTCCTGCACTGACCCAGACGAGGAGTCCTCCTCAGTGCCCGGACGGTCCTGGTCCACATCCTCTGATGCCTCAGAACAGGGGTCCTGTGCTGCAGCCAGGCCCGAGTCAGAGCATTCCCCAGGAGATGGAGGGGTGCTTTTTACCCCTATACGCCCGCATGCCACTTTTACCCTGGCAACAAATTGTCCATGGGAACCGCAGGTGCAGGGGTATCGGTTGCTGCCTCTGGAATGTCTGGGGAAGAAACGCCAGGGAAAAGAGGCGCGGGCTACAAGAAAATGGCCGCCCGCAATGAAGACCTGCGCCACAGCTCAGCCACAACAAAATGGCCGCCAATGGAATTTTTCAATGTTAAATGAAAACCAACAGAAAATGGCGCCTGAGCATGAGGTGGACGAGAAGGCCGCAGGGACACCTAACAGAGGCCCCCCAGAAAGTATGGCACCCTCACAGAAGCGGACCCTGATAGCTCTACAGCCCCCAACCAGGATACGGAGACCCCTACAGGTACACCCCGCCAACGCCGTAGGCCCCGCACTGGGGAGGAGGAAAGAGGAGGGGGACAAAGGGAGGGAAAAGGAGGACAGGGGACTTCCTAATGACCCTCTAGGAAGCCCAGCTGTTCCAAACTGACACAAAACAGGAGGAACTGTACTTACCCGTCCACGCGAGGGCATGCTGGTGCATTCCAGACAGACTCACTGCCGGACATACGGAGCGGCTGTCAGCCATGGCTCACTGTGACTGAACCCCGAGTAGGTCAGTCATATGTGGGACTCTGAGAAAAAAAAAAAACTCACCGGCCACCCCTGGAGCAACAGGGCATGTCGTGACCGACCCAGCACTCAGCTAAGGTCTGCTCACCCTCGATGGCCGGACTGGGGAGACTACCAGGATCTATAATATCCAGCTTGTCACCCAGCCGGCACTTGATAGAAGATCACAGGATCAAAAAATAAAATAATAAAAAGTAAAAATTTCTGTAGGACTCTGGGCCCAAGGGGGAGCCAGGTCCTTCTCCTCTACTAGGCAGAAAAAACTGAGCTGCATGCTGCAGGGTGAGGAGTTATGACCGGAGGGACCGCCCCCTGGGCGGAGCTGTTCAACTGTTAAAGTTACATGTTTTAAGATAACCAACGTTCTGCCTAGTCCTCTCCTAATAGACGGAACATAACCCACTTTGTTAAGATTTAAGGAGCTGTGTCCGTCCATGGACGAAAAGAGAAAACCTGGTATATAGCATTTCTCATTGGTCTCCCCTTCTGCTTGAGTCTGTCGCATGGCTACTTAAAGACTTTGTGCTCAAATTTTTTGGGGGGGCGCAAACAAACTGAAAAAAAAAAAAAAACATCAATTGCCGCCACTGTGCCCATTAAACGCAGCCACTGTGCCCAAACGCCACTAGTTTGTCCCCCATAATACAGCCAGTCTGTCCCCCATAATACAGCCAGTCTGTCCCCCATAATACAGCCAGTCTGTCCCCCATAATACAGCCAGTCTGTCCCCCATAATACAGCCAGTCTGTCCCCCCCAGCCCTGCACTTACCTTCATCGGGTCAGCGCCGTCCTTCTTCCGTCCTCGATGTCTTCTCCCGCCCTCGATGTTGCTTCAGCCAATCAGGTTACCGGTAACCAGACCCGGTGAACCAGATTGGCTGAAACGCAACCAGGGAACGCACCCCCCGTGCGTCCTCTCGTTAGCTATTTAGAAGTCGATTACAGCCCTCAGGCTGTAGTCGGGAAGCCTATCAGAGCCAGCAGCACTTCTAAAGACCAACCAGACGCTGTTATTCAGATGGCCGGCGCTCAACAGGGGGCCGGCCATCTGAATAGTGGGTGGCAGCGGCGGCGACAATACATAGGTTCATGCAGTGCATGAACCTATGTATTGTTGTGAGTGACAGGCGCAGGAGCGAGAGGGGGCGGCGCTCCTACGCCCACTATGGACGCACCGCCACAGTGAATAAAAGGACATTTAAAAAAAAAAAAAAAAATCTTAAAAGGGCCCGTTTTTTTGGGGTGACTACAGGAGGGGGGGGGGCGGCGCCCGGGCACCCCCTATGGACGGGCCGCCACTGCTTAAAGTGTAAGTTCACCTTTACAGAAAACTCTGTAAGGTGAACTTACACAGGTCCCCCTCCTCGCCCCCCCGTCCCACTGACCTGGACTGCTACAATCTCCGGTTCTAAGCCCCGGTATATCCGCATCAGGAGCCCGGGGCTTAAAAATCCTCTCTCTATCCTCGCGTCTGCTGCATAGCTAAGATGATGGGCTATTCGGCTGCTGATTATTCGGCGCCACCCATGTGACGGCGCTGACCAATTAGAATGCCCAAACATCTCCCTGATGAGGGACGTTTTGGACATTCAGCTCAGAGGCTTTCTAAGCCCTGGGCTCCTACGCGGATATACCGGGGCTTAGAACCGGAGATTGCGGCGGTCCAGGTCAGCAGGACGGGGGGTCCTGTGTAAGTTTACCTTACAGAGTTTTACTTACACTTTAAGCAGAGGAGGATTCAGAGACAGCAGGTGCACACATGAAAAAGCCCAGCCATAAGCCTGCTGATTAGGAGACTGCCACAGGAGGGAAAAAATGTGCATAATTACCACCATGAGCAGTGCTCCTGGCCCCAGGGCTATCCATTCCCTCACTGCACAGTTAGAAGCAATAGAACATGCTCACTGATGCTGGCGGGAAGAGAGGTGGGCGGGGACCAGCCCCACTCCTAAATCTCCTCTATACTGCCGCTGACTGGCTGAACTGGACCAGTTTTCACGTGTGCGAGGTGGGTCTCCCCAGATCGCTCTCGAGTGCCATCCAAAGGGTGTCCACGTGCCACGTGTGTCGGGGGTTGCCGAGCCCTTCTCTAATGTATGAAAATCCTAATAAAAAGTCACCACTTTACTGGTCCCTGTGGTATGTAAAGTCACATATAATACACATCACACTGAAATAAGACATAAAAAAAAAATCACTGCAAACTTAACCGGCCCCTTCCCCACTCTCCATCCAGAAAGAATTCCCCTGCAGCAGCTGGGAAGGAGAGGGGAGGGGGGAACCCGGCAGCACTGTGGGGGGCCAAAGAGTACACAGGAGCTAGGGGCAGCAGATGGTGGATAGCGAGGGGGGGACTTCATATAGAGGAACCGTTCCCCTTCATTTTCCTCCTACAGCAGCTGAAAGGATCAGTGTCAGTGATGGGGGAATGGGATCAGTGTCAGTGCTGGGTGGGGATCATGGGATCAGAGTCAGTGCTGGGGGGGGGGGGGGGGGTGGCATAGTTGCCAACATTGGAATAACAAAATCTGTGACACTTTTTGCATGGGAGGCGGAGCCTTACTATAATTAGTGGGTGGGGCATTCGTTTGTAGGCGTGGCACATCTTAACAGGAAAATGCGGCGCGCCGCGGCAAAATATGGGCATGGTTTGCGTGCGGTAGTGGGTGTGGCTTAAATAGGTGTGGCTAAGAAGGGGTGTGGTTAGAGTCTGAGATAAAGAAAGAAAGAAGCCAGATCCTACACCACAATAGAAATGTGTATTCCAGAAAGTTTAACAAATCAGCAGATAAAGATACTCCAAACACCTGTTGCTGGTGCTTCAATCATCCCGGCACCATGGTTGTTATGGTGTCAGAGTGATTGAAGCGCATTATTTCTATTATTACATTGTAATATAAAATGAAATCATTCAACTCACCATAATGCCGAATCAGTGGAAGCGTGTCACCTGCCACGTCGCCTGCCACCAGATGGCCTCCCCAGCAGTCCATCCTTGCATCAGGTGCCTCCCCAGCAGTCCGTCCTTGCATCAGGTGCTATGAATATCATTGCAAATTAGAGGACATACAGTATGCAAGGGCTGCTATGGTGAATCGGATGATTACATTGTACAATAACTGGGTTGTGCATTGAAAGATATTTTCTCCATGGGGGTCCTGGAGATGTGTGATCAGGTGGGGTGTGCAATGCTCTGCACAGTAGATGTGTGATCAGGTGGGGTGTGCAATGCTCTGCACAGGAGATGTGTGATCAGGTGGGGTGTGCAATGCTCTGCACAGGAGATGTGTGATCAGGTGGGGTGTGCAATGATCTGCACAGGAGATGTGTGATCAGGTGGGGTGTGCAATGCTCTGCACAGGAGATGTGTGATCAGGTGGGGTGTGCAATGCTCTGCACAGATGTGTGATCAGGTGGGGTGTGCAATGCTCTGCACAGGAGATGTGTGATCAGGTGGGGTGTGCAATGCTCTGCAGATGTGTGATCAGGTGGGGTGTGCAATGCTCTGCACAGTAGATGTGTGATCAGGTGGGGTGTGCAATGCTCTGCACAGTAGATGTGTGATCAGGTGGGGTGTGCAATGCTCTGCACAGGAGATGTGTGATCAGGTGGGGTGTGCAATGCTCTGCACAGGAGATGTGTGATCGGGTGGGGTGTGCAATGCTCTGCACAGGAGATGTGTAATCAGGTGGGGTGTGCAATGCTCTTCACAGGAGATGTGTAATCAGGTGGGGTGTGCAATGCTCTTCACAGGAGATGTGTGATCAGGTGGGGTGTGCAATGCTCTGCACAGGAGATGTGTGATCAGGTGGGGTGTGCAATGCTCTGCACAGGAGATGTGTGATCAGGTGGGGTGTGCAATGCTCTGCACAGGAGATGAGTGATCAGGTGGGGTGTGCAATGCTCTGCACAGGAGATGTGTGATCAGGTGGGGTGTGCAATGCTCTGCACAGGAGATGTGTGATCAGGTGGGGTGTGCAATGCTCTGCACAGGAGATGTGTGATCAGGTGGGGTGTGCAATGCTCTGCACAGGAGATGTGTGATCAGGTGGGGTGTGCAATGCTCTGCACAGGAGATGTGTGATCAGGTGGGGTGTGCAATGCTCTGCAGATGTGTGATAAGGTGTGGAGTATGCAATGCTCTGTACAAGAGATTTGTGATCAGGTGTTGTATGGGATGGTCTGCACAGAAGATGTGTGAGGTATGCATTTCTCTTCAGGAGATCTGTGGTCATACATGGTGTATATGCAATGCTCTGCAGGAGGTGTGAGATGATGTGATGCTGCTGCTGCTAAGGTGTGATGATGAGGGGATGGTGTGAGATGTATTATACCTCACCTGTGACCATCTGATCCATCCCCTGAGAGGCTCCCACCACTGCTGTTAGAAGTTCTTTGGATGTCCCCGGATCCTGAATGCATGGAGCTTTCTATAGCCAGAGTGAGTGGCGTGCTGAGGGGGTCGGGTGTGTAGCTGGAATGTCTGGCAGACATCCCGGTCAGGATGGAACACACAGCGCCCCTTGTCTACCCTCTGCTCCGGCATGTGAAGGGTGCTCGGAATGAGCGGGAGGGGAGGGGGGCACGGCTGTGACCACAGGAGGATAGGGATGTGATGAAGACAGCTGGGCCCCGCCCCTTCGATAGTTTGTTTACTTTCCTCACACTAGAGGGAAGAGGAAAGAACTCTCATGGCCGCAACGGCGGCCATTTTGGTGTAGCCACGGTTTTTAGCCTTAAACATTCCCGAATTTCACGGGACAAAACGGGACAAAAAGAATTGGGCTTGTCCCAAATCGGGACAAGCCCAATCCGGGACAAGGGTCCAAAAATCGTGCTTGTCCCGGGAAATTCAGGACTGTTGGCAACTATGCTTTTGCAGAACATACCAAACCCCTCCATGTCCCTGGCTGTCCCTGCCCTCTTATCTGCTCAGCCATCTTGAGGACTTTAAACAGAACACTAGCTACCAAGACCTTGCCACAATTGCACAGAAAATGAAAGGGAGTGTCAACCAACGTTTTGCTTCATTCTTAGATCCAACTGACGAAATGTTCTCTCCACTTGCAGCAGCTGCTTGTTTTGTCAACCCTATCGTCTGTGAAACCCTTGTTGATGTGGCGGATGAGAATATTCAAGTACTGCTTAAAAAGGCAGAGGAGTATGCCGCAAGAAAATCTACATTGCCACACACACCCCTTGAGGAATTGTCTGACGATGATGTGGTAGAAGAACTATCGCAGGAAGTCAAAGAAGCACCGCCACCGGCATCCACATCTAAGCAACCAGTCTTTTGGTTTCTTTCTAAATGCCGCAGAAGACCCAAGCAGAGGATCTCCCCAAACAGCATAGAGCAGCAGTTCAGAAAATATAAGGAAGAGCTTTTGCACCAAGTTGCCATCAGTGAGGAGAACACCACCGCAACAGATTTTTGGCTGTCAAAGAGTGACACTTTGTATCACCAGCTAAAACCTTTTGCATTAGACCTGCTGGCTATGCCAGCTTCTCAAGCCTTTGCAGAGAGGGTATTCAGTGTGTAACCTGGGGGGCAGGTAGTAGGTACAAAAGCTCCCTGGGATGAGCAGGCACAGATACCAAGTCCATTGGATCAGTGAAAACACAGTGGGGTTTATTGGTGCTATATACAAAGTCAATGACAGGTGCTGTACAGTGTGGTGAAAACAAACAGAAGAAAAAATAGCTAAACAAAAGCCTAGCCGTGTCTCGGCTCTAACTACACAGTATGTACAGGCCCTCACTACCCGGCTGGACAAGCCTAACGCTTGTCAGCTTCCACATTCACAGAGTAACAAGTTTTACCAACCTTCTGGCTCTCACAAACCAACATTGTCTGTGTTTCCCAGGCTGAGCAAAGGCTGTCTGCTCAGGTGAGCTTTTAATTAAGCTGGTGGAGAGAACCAACACCTGAAGTGGATCCTGGCTCAGAGATCCCTGAATGTATATGAGAGGAGTCTGGGAGATGTATAAACCCCGAACAGGACTTTCCCAAGCTCTCTCTGGGATGCTCTGTCACACATCCTCCCCCCTTGTTTCAACCCCAGGGTTGGAACACCTGTAGCCCAACAGGAGTGAACACGGGAGAGGGCATCTACATTCCCCATCTCAACACCTGGCCTGTGTTTTACCGTAAAGGCGTAATCTTGTAGGGCCAAAAACCACCGGTTCACCCGCCTATTAGTCTCCTTCTTTTGGGCCATCCATTTCAGGGGAGCATGGTCAGTTATTAACTCAAACTGGCGCCCCAACAAGTAGTACCTGAGCGCGTCCACGGCCCACTTTATGGCCAGACACTCCTTTTCAATGACTGCGTACTTCTTTTCATGGTCATTGAGCTTTCTGCTTAAGTACACCACAGGGTGTTCTTCCCCATTGTGTACCTGTGAAAGTACTGCCCCGATACCAACATCAGACGCATCTGTCTGGACCAAAAAGTTTTTGGAGAAATCGGGGGAGTATAGGATTGGCTGTGCACAAAGAGCCTTCTTCAGGACTTGAAAAGACTCTTCTGCTACTGGAGACC
Organism: Rana muscosa; assembly: GCA_029206835.1. Taxonomy (NCBI): domain Eukaryota; kingdom Metazoa; phylum Chordata; class Amphibia; order Anura; family Ranidae; genus Rana; species Rana muscosa. The sequence continues at coordinate 337,994,037 of CM055119.1, forward strand.
ATTTCACCATTACGGAGGCTTTCCCTTTCGTAAGGTCTGTCAGTGGGGCAGCTATAGTTGCGAAATTTGGGATAAATCTTCTATAGTACCCCGCAATGCCAAGAAAGGCCCTGACCTGCTTCTTGTTTGCAGGGCGTGGCCACTCCTGGATGGCTTCTATTTTATTCACCTGGGGCTTTATGACACCCCGGCCAATAGTGTAGCCCAAATACCTGGCTTCCTCTAGCCCAATGGCACATTTTTTTGGATTTGCCGTAAACCCCTCCTTGAAGAGGGAATCCAGGACAGCCTGGACACGGGGCAAGTGAGACTCCCAGTCAGTGCTATGCACCACTATGTCGTCCAGATAGGCTGCAGCATACTGTCGGTGAGGTCTTAGGGTCCTGTCCATAGCCCTCTGAAATGTTGCAGGGGCATTTTGCAACCCAAAAGGCATTTTCTTATATTGAAACGACCCCTCCGGGGTCACAAATGCAGTCTTTTCTTTGGCACTACCAGTCAGGGGTATTTGCCAATATCCTTTGGTCAAGTCCAAAGTGGTCAGATAACGGGCCTTGCCAAGTCGGTCTATAAGCTCGTCTACCCTGGGCATTGGGTATGTGTCAAACTTTGTTACCGCATTAAGCTTTCTGAAGTCATTACAAAACCTCCAAGTGCCATCCGGTTTTGGGACCAATACAATGGGGCTAGACCAGTCACTATTGGATTCCTCAATAACATCTAGCTCCAACATCCTTTTAACTTCCTCACCGATGTCCTTTCTTCTAGCTTCGGGAATTCGGTATGGTTTGAGCTTGACACGGACTCCAGGTTCAGTAACAATATCATGCTGAACTGCTGAAGTCGTGCCCGGCAACTCTGAAAATGTCTCTTTATTCCTCATCAGGAACTCTCTAGCTTCCTGTTTCTGGGAACATGACAGGGTGTCTGGAATCGTGACCTCAGGGATCAGAGGGGATTCAGTACCTTTAAGGGTTACCGGGAGGGACCTCACAGTTAATGCCAGTCTATCCTTCCAGGGTTTTAACAGGTTTATGTGGTAAATCTGTTCGGGCTTCCTTTTACCTGGTTGATACACCTTGTAATTGACCTCCCCAACTCTTTCAATTACTTCAAAGGGTCCCTGCCACTTAGCCAGGAATTTGCTCTCAACAGTGGGAACTAACACGAGGACCCGGTCACCAGGTGAGAAAACACGAAGTTTTTGTATATCCTCTGTTGGGCTGCTTGGGCCTGCAGTAAATGTTCTTTTACTACCGGCATGATTGCTGCAATCCTATCCTGCATTTGAGCGATATGCTCAATAACACTTTTGTGAGGTGTCTGCTCCCCCTCCCAAGTTTCCTTGGCTATGTCTAAGAGTCCCCGAGGGTGTCTCCCATAAAGCAACTCAAATGGAGAGTACCCCGTAGAGGACTGGGGAACTTCCCTGATGGCGAACATCAAGTAAGGTATCAGGAAGTCCCAGTTTTTCCCATCCTTATCAACAACCTTTTTTAACATACTCTTTAATGTCTTATTGAAGCGTTCCACCAAGCCATCCGTTTGAGGATGGTACACTGAGGTACGCAACTGCGTCACCTTAAATAACTTGCAGAGCTCCCTAGTTATTCGTGACATGAATGGGGTACCTTGGTCTGTAAGGACTTCTTTCGGGACGCCTACCCGACTGAACACCATAAACAGCTCTTTGGCAATGTTTTTAGCAGATGCAGTGCGTAAGGGAACGGCCTCAGGGTAACGGGTAGCGTAATCCATGATCACGAGGATATGTTGATGACCGCGGGCAGATTTGGGGAGTGGACCCACAAGGTCCATGGCAATCCTCTCAAAAGGCACTTCAATAATGGGCAAGGGCACTAACGGACTTCGGAAGTGGGGTTGGGGGGCTGACATCTGACACACAGGACAGGATTGACAATAATTTTCTATGTTTTTCCGTATCCCAGGCCAGTAAAACCTGCGCAACACTCTTTCAGTGGTTTTCTCAACCCCTAAATGGCCTCCTAGCAAGTGCCCATGGGCAAGTTCCAACACCACCAGTCTGTATAACTTAGGGACTACCAACTGTTCAACCACTTCATCATTAGATTTACATACACGATACAGTAAATCCTCATTGCTGCAGAAATATGGAAAACAGAGCCTGTCCCCTGGTTCGACAGGTACCTCATTAATCACTATTACATTTTCCCAGGCCCTGGCAAGGGTAGGGTCTTTTCTCTGCTCCGTACCAAAATTTTCCTTGTGCACATTAAGATTGGCAAACTCTAACGTAGGCTCAGATTCAGCAGGCGGCTGTCCAGCTCTACTGGTTGTGGGGACTTCTTCCGGCTCCCCCAGCTCTCCTGCCATAACTGAGAAAGGATCACCCGGAGAGCCCTGAGAGGAGTCCCCTGAACTCACAAGGTCAGTAATGGCCACGAGTTCTGGCTCTGCGACTGAGTTAGGTACTGCGACTGGGTCGGGACAATCCCACAGTTCCCAAAACTTAGGGAAGTCCCTACCAATGATAGCCTCATGCACCAAGTGGGGCACCAGTCCGACCGAATGGGTCACCGTACCTAAGCCAGTTTTAAACTGAACAGTGGCTATTGGATACTCGCGGGTATCCCCATGTACACAGATCACAGCAACCTTTTTTGCATGAAAATTCACAGTTTCAACCATCTCAGCTGTAACCAAAGTAAGCAGACTTCCAGAGTCCAGCAAGGCCATAATAGGCTTATTATTAATAGTCACATGACACATGTGTTTTCCCACATTTGGCATTGCAGCGCATGAAACAGCAGCAAACATAGACTGCCTTCTAAAAGATAGATCACACTGCATTGGTTCATCTGTCAATGGACAGTTTGCTGCAACATGTCCCAGTTCTTGGCAACGAAAACACCTGATGTTTCCCCAGTTTGGTTTGCTGACAGGCAGTGGCTTCCCTTGCTTGGGCCGCCACACTTCAGTCCTGGCACCAAAATTCCTCCCCCCTATTTCCTTGCCATGCTTACCACCCACTTCCCCTGGAACAGTCTTACCGGTTGCCTGGGGAGACCGTGGTTTTGGATGGAAAGTCCGTGCGGCTGTAGGGGTGGTGACCAGGTTCTCTGCAGCAAAGTACCTCTCAACGAGCTCCACCAGGTTGTCTGCTGACTTGGGGTCTCCTTGACTCACCCACTTCTGCAGGGGAATTGGCAGTGACCTCAGGAATTGGTCCATGACCACACGCTCCACTATTTGTGGCGCAGACAGGGACTCCGGCTGTAGCCATTTCCGCACCAGGTGGATCAGATCAAACATCTGCGATCTTGGGGGCCTCTTTTCTTGGAAGAACCAGCTGTGGACCCGCTGAGCTCGAACAGCCAAGGTAACGCCAAGCCGTGCCAGGATTTCCCGCTTGACCTTCTCATAATCTCCCGCTTCTGCTGACTCCAGATCATAGTAGGCCTTCTGCGCTTCTCCAGAAAGTAAGGGGGCGATCAGTCCTGCCCACTGGGTTTGGGGCCAACCTTCCCTCTCAGCGGTCCGTTCAAATGTTAGTAGGAAAGCCTCTGGATCATCATCTGCCGTCATCTTTGAAAGAAAGCGACCCACATGGATGGTTGAGGGCTTGTCTCCAATATCCTTCATTATCGCAGGTGACCCCTGTGCTAGCGTCTCCATAACCTCAGTAAGGATTTTCCTATCCGCTTTTGCAGCAGTGGCAAGCTGTTCAAACAGCCTCTGCGATTGCTCCTGTACAGCACCAATCTGTTGGAACAGCACCTTGGTTTGCTCCTGTGCGATAGCGTTGGCTTGCTGTTGTGCAGCGTTAGTTTGCTGTTGTGCAGCGTTTGCTTGCCGCAATTCAGCGTTAGTTTGCTGTTGTGTAGCGTTTGCTTGCTGCCATGCAGCGTTAGTTTGCTGTTGTGCAGCATTTGCTTGCTGCAACGCGGCATTTGCCAACACCATTTGTTTGAGGAGGTCCTCCATGTTGTCACTTTAGGTACTGGCCTTTTAAGTAGTAACTTACTACAGCTGGTCGCAGCCTCCACCATATGTAACCTGGGGGCAGGTAGTAGGTACAAAAGCTCCCTGGGATGAGCAGGCACAGATACCAAGTCCATTGGATCAGTGAAAACACAGTGGGGTTTATTGGTGCTATATACAAAGTCAATGACAGGTGCTGTACAGTGTGGTGAAAACAAACAGAAGAAAAAATAGCTAAACAAAAGCCTAGCCGTGTCTCGGCTCTAACTACACAGTATGTACAGGCCCTCACTACCCGGCTGGACAAGCCTAACACTTGTCAGCTTCCACATTCACAGAGTAACAAGTTTTACCAACCTTCTTGCTCTCACAAACCAACGTTACATAGTTACATAGTTAGTCAGGTTGAAAAAAGACACAAGTCCATCCAGTTCAACCGTAAAAAATAAAAATAAAAAAATAAAAATAAACATATATCGTACAATCCCATATACCCAATTCTATACCCACAGTTGATCCAGAGGAAGGCAAAAAAACCCAGAAGAGCATTATCCAATTTGCTACAGCAGGGGAAAAAATTCCTTCCTGATCCCCCGAGAGGCAATCGGATATTCCCTGGATCAACTTTACCTATAAATGTCAGTACCCAGTTATATTATGTACATTTAAGAAAGAATCCAGGCCCTTCTTAAAGCAATCTACTGAGCTGGCCAGAACCACCTCTGCAGGGAGTCTATTCCACATTTTCACAGCTCTTACTGTGAAAAAACCTTTCCGTATTTGGAGGTGAAATCTCTTTTCCTCTAGACGCAAAGAGTGCCCCCTTGTCCTTTGTGTTGACCGTAAAGTGAATAACTGAACACCAAGTTCACTATATGGACCCCTTATATATTTGTACATGTTGATCATATCCCCCCTTAATCTCCTCTTCTCAAGAGTGAATAAATTCAGTTCCTCTAATCTCTCCTCATAGCTGAGCTCCTCCATGCCTCTTATCAGTTTGGTTGCCCTTCTCTGCACTTTCTCCAGTTCCCCAATATCCTTTTTGAGAACTGGGGCCCAAAACTGAACTGCATATTCCAGATGAGGTCTTACTAATGATTTGAACAGGGGCAAAATGATATCTCTCTCTCTGGAGACCATACCTCTCTTAATACAAGAAAGGACTTTGCTCGCTTTGGAAACCGCAGCTTGGCATTGCATGCCATTATTGAGCTTATGATCTACCAAAACCCCCAGATCCTTCTCCACTACGGATCCCCCCAGTTGTACTCCCCCTAGTATGTATGATGCATTCATATTATTAGCCCCCAAGTGCATAACTTTACATTTATCAACATTAAACCTCATCTGCCACATAGTCGCCCAATTAGACAGAGCATTGAGGTCGGCTTGTAAATTGGCGACATCCTGTAAGGACGTTATTCCACTGCATAGCTTGGTGTCATCTGCAAAGACAGAAATGTTACTTTTGATCTCAGACCCAATATCATTTATAAACATATTAAAAAGTAAGGGTCCCAGCACTGAACCTTGGGGTACACCACTGATAACCTTGGACCATTCAGAGTAAGAATCATTAACCACTACTCTCTGAATTCTGTCTTTTAGCCAGTTTTCTATCCATTTACAAACTGATATTTCCAATCCTGTAGACTTTACCTTACACATGAGCCGTGTGTGGGGAACTGTATCGAACGCTTTTGCAAAATCCAAGTATACCACGTCCACTGCCACCCCTCTGTCCAAGGTCTTACTTACCTCTTCATAAAAAGAAATCAGGTTTGTTTGACAACTTCTGTCTTTCATGAATCCATGCTGTCTGTTGCTTAAATAGTTTTTTTCCAGCAAGAACTCATCTATGTGGTCTTTTATTAATCTCTCCAGTATTTTCCCAACTATAGAAGTTAAACTAACAGGTCTATAGTTACTTGGTAAAGACTTTGTTCCCTTTTTAAATATAGGCACCACATTGGCCCTGCGCCAATCCAGTGGTACTATTCCTGTCATTAATGAGTCCCTAAAAATTAAATACAATGGCTTTGAAATTACAGAGCTCAATTCTTTTAGGATCCGTGGGTGTATGCCATCTGGTCCAGGTGCTTTATCCACCTTTATTCCATCTAAATATTTCTGGACCATATCACTTTTGAGCCATTGTGGGTAATGCTTATTTGTCTGTCTCTCCCAGGCTGAGCAAAGGCTGTCTGCTCAGGTGAGCTTTTAATTAAGCTGGTGGAGAGAACCAACACCTGAAGTGGATCCTGGCTCAGAGATCCCTGAATGTATATGAGAGGAGCCTGGGAGATGTATAAACCCCGAACAGGACTTTCCCAGGCTCTCTCTGGGATGCTCTGTCACAAGTGTTACAGGTGACCTCCCTAGAGGTCGGCGGAATAGAGCAAGGGTCATGTTGGCACGAAGTGCTTTCCTTAAAATGAATCGAAACAAATAGGAGTGTTTTATTATTCTCTTCAAGTACTGTATATACTCGAGTATAAGCCGACCCGAGTATAAGCCGAGGTACCTAATGTTACCACAAAAAACTGGGAAAACGTACTGACTCGAGTATAAGACGAGGGTCAACAATGCCCATTTGCACGTCTCACTGTGCCCATTGCAACTTCACTAAGCCACTGTTCCCATCCTCACTGTTCCCATCCTCACTGTTCCCATCCTCACTGTTCCCATCCTCACTGTTCCCAGCCTCACTGTTCCCAGCCTCACTGTTCCCAGCCTCACTGTTCCCAGCCTCACTGTTCCCCAAAAATGTAAATTGAACATTGTAAATTGTACCTGAAACAAAATAGAGAGGCTGCGGCGTCCATCATTTAAAACTCGCGGTCTCTTCCTCTTCCCTTCCGTGATAGGCGTTTTCTAAGCAGACATAGTTCCACCTATCACAAACGTTCTCTCATCCTCAGTTTCCCAGCAGACGTCCGTGATTGGCGGAACACTGAACACAGTGTCTGCTGGGATGGGTGAGGATGAGAGAACGTTTGTGATAGGCGATTCTCAGCAGACACAGTTCCGCCTATCACGGAAGGGACCAGGAAGAGACCGCGAGATTTAAACGATGGACGCCGCAGCCTCTCAATTTTTTTTTCAGGTACAATTTACAATGTTCAATTTCGCTGACTCGAGTATAAGCCGAGGGGGGGGACACACTTTCAGCCCAAAAAAAGGGCTGAAAATCTCGGCTTATACTCGAGTATATACATTATTTCTATTTCTAACAGAAGCATAACTAATACTTGTGGGTTCTGCTTATTGCGATAGGATAGGAAGAATCAGTAGTTCAACAGTTTTAATTGTCAGTCAAATTCATAGGAAAAATGCACAGGCTGAGGCTCAGGCTACAAATGCCATGCCATTAGTATGTGGATTCTGGAACAATAACAAGTCAACCACCACTTTTTATCAACCAACTTGTTGACTGACAATGTACTCTCTCTCTTAGCATTGACAAATTTGACAATATCGGTAAATATCACACTAATGAAAGATCAGTAACGGTAATGGACTGTCAAAAGGGGCCACCGCCTTTTCTTTTAGTGTGATATTTACCTCTATTTTGTCATTGTGAATCTGGATGCTGAGAGAGAGAGAGAGAGAGGACTGGAGTTGATAAAAAGTGGTGACTGTTATAATCCAGTAAATCCACGCACTAATGGCATTATTTTAGACTGTGCACTTTTACTTTGAATGTATCTAATGCCGCGTACACACGACCATTTTTAATGTCATTGAAAAAAACTGCATTTTTCTCGACGTGATTTTTCGTGTTTCCTCTCAAGCCTGCCTTGCCTACACACTATCGTGGAAAAAAATGTTCGCGTAAAGCGCGGTGACGTACAACACGTACGTCGGCACTATAAAGGGGAAGTTCCATTTGGATGGCGCCACCCTTCATGTTGGTAAAGTTTGTTCAGCGACGATTCGCGCTTTTCAGCCTCGTGCTTTTCAGTCCGTTACAGCGCGAGGAATGTGCCATCTCCATTACGAACGCTAGTTTTATCAGAACGAGCGCTCCCGTCTCATACTTGATTCTGAGCATGCGCATTTTTTTTCAAGTCATTAAAGCCCACACAAGGCCGTTTTTCATGACGAGAAAAACGACGATGTAAAAAACGACGTGAAAGATTAGAGCATGTTCCAATTTTTTCATAGCCGTTTTTCACGTCGTGAAAAATGCTCTGAAGCCCGCACACGATCATTTTTAATGACCATTTTAAAAAAATAAATTTTTCTCGTCGTTAAAAACGGTCGTGTGTACGCGGCATTAGAATTAGAACTGTTGAAATAATAAACTGACAGTAAACTTATTCTTATTGTAGAAATAAGCATTACCCTCAAGTATTGGTTTGTTATGCTGTCACAGCATAGTCGGCAGTCAGGACTCGGGAGTGCTCTCTCTGCTGTGCCTGTGCCACTGCCAGACAGGCAGTAAGTAACAGTGCCTGTGCAGTGTGCTGCTGTCTGTGCTTGGTTGGCCATGTACATGTACAGCTATGGCCAAAATGACACCAAAATAATTTTGACAATGTCTGCTAGTCAGTAGTGTATTTAGGTTTTGTGCTGCCCTAGGCCTGACTAAACTTGTGCACCCCCTAATTTAAATATGACCCACCCCTTCCTGTCAAGGCCACACCCCTTGCTGTTTAAGACCCACCCTGAAATTTTTGAGTGGGGACACTAGGTCTGAGGGCCTGGGGCGGGGGGCCATGGATTCCCTTAATTTGCATAGATTTCCTATGTTGCCTATAGTTCTACTTTAAGCACACATTTCTGATAATTTTATGGAGAGGACTAAGAAGATATAGCCATGCCAATGGTGCAACAGAAAGCATAATGCACAGTGAGGAAGGTTTGTGGTCCAGGATGATAGGGCAGTCAAAATTAGAAGCAGAGCCCCCCCCCCCCCCACACATTTGCAAAATGCCGGCCGCCCGCATACCGTAAGCAGTGCGGCCGCTTTATGGGCCAGCCCAGTCCGCCCCATAAGACTGGCGCTACACTAACAGTGTAGCACAAGCCGGCAAGCACTCTTTCCGTGCTGCCCCCCTGCAAAGTGCTGCCCTAGGCCTGGGCCTTGTTGGCCTAGGCCAGGATACAGCGTTGCTGCTAGTGCTGCTTCAGTGTTTTAGATCTTTTTGTGTCAGTCTCAGATGTATCTGGGATACAATGATCTGACATTTGTGTCAGATCATTGTATCCGGTAAAGCATTGCATAAGTGTCAAATGCTTTTATTGACAATTACATTAATTTTATGCATTGCAAATAGTCAATATTTGCAGTGTTGACTTGAGTTAGTTGACCCTTCTTTTTCAAGACCTCTGCTCTGCTGCAATTTGCCCTGGGCCTGACATTCATGGTGCCATGTTGTCATTGTCAATCAACTTGTCCGAATTTGTGGTTTTTTTTGGGTTCCCTTTCCCTCACCCTCATCACCAGCCTTTTGAGGTCGGATTGACCATGACCACCACCAGTCCACCAAGTTCAACTTCTCAAAAGGTATTAAGGTCTGGGTAGTTTCCTGGCCATGGACCCAAAATTTCAATTTTTTGTTCCCACGTCCCCAAAGTACCACTTAGTTATCACTTTTGCCTTATGGTAAGGAGCTCCATCATGCTGGAAATAGCATTGTTGTTCATAACCAAACTGTTCTTAGATGGTTAGGAGTAGGACTTAGGAGATGTTGTTCTCGGAGCCCGAGTATGTTTTTGTACCATTTATTCATGGCTGTGTTCTTCTTATGCCGCGTTCACACAATCGTTTTTCATGCCGTTAAAATGCCATTTTTAAAAATGGCCATTAAAACCGATCGTGTGTATACTCCAGAGCATTTTTAAAGGCGTGAAAAAGGGCCATTAAAAATTTCAAACATGCTCTATTTTTTCACGTAGTTTTTCATGTCGTTTTTTTTTAACGACGTGAAAAACGGTAGTGTGTATGCTTTCACGAGGGGAAAAAAAACGCGCATGCTCAGAATCAAGTATGAGACAGGAGCCCTCATTCTGGTAAAACTAGCGTTCGTAATGGAGATAGCACATTTGTCACGCTGTAACGGACTGAAAAGCGCGAATCGACGCTCAACAAACTTTACTAACATGAAGGGTGGCGCCATCCGAACGGAACTTCCCCTTTATAGTGCCGTCGTACGTGTTGTACGTCACTGCGCTTCGCTCGAGCGTTTTTTTTTAATGATCGTGTGGATGCAAGACAGGCTTGAGAGGAAACAAGAAAAAAAAAGACGAGAAAAACGTCGGTTTAAAAAATGGCATGAAAAACAATCGTGTGTACGCCGCATTAGGCAAAATTGTGAGTGGGCCCACCACACCGCACTCCCTTGGCTGAGAAGAAGCAGCAGGGCCAACCCCACACATGAATGTCACGCAAAATGTTCCTATTTTTGGGGGGTTTTTGGGGGGTATTTTATCCTTTTATGAAAACAGCAATATTCTTGACGAAAAGTTTTTACTCAAATAAAGAAGTTATACAACGACTAAATCTTGTCTCTGTAGTGCATGTTCAAACCTAACCATTAAAAACAACATATTTGATTTTTCACTCCAGCAGCAGTAACTATATAATAATGAGTTTGGAAATTGTAGAGAAATGCTTAACTAATGCATTACAATTAAACTACACCCATTCGATTTTAGACAACTAAAAATGAGTTTTAGTCGACTAAAATGAATTGGAGATTTAGTCGACTAAATACGACTAAAACTAAAACTATTGCAGAAGACTAAAATAGGACTAAAACTAAAATGTCATTTTAGTCCTAAGACTAATGCCTTGTGCACACGATCGGATTTCCGATGGAAAAAAATCCGATGGAATTTTCCGTCGGAATTCCGATGAAGCTGACTTCCATCGGTCTTGCGTACACACTGTCAGACTAAATTCCGACCGTCCAAAACGCAGTGACGTAAAACACTCCGATGAGCCGAGAAAAATGAAGTTCAATGCTTCCGAGCATGCGTCGACTTGATTCTGAGCATGCGTGGATTTTTCTCCGATGGAATTCCACACAGATGATCGGAATTTCCCATCGGAAAAATGTAAAACATGTTCTGACTTTTTTCCATCAGAGTAAAAAAAATAGATGGGGCCCATACATGATCGGAATTTCCGATGAAACAAGTCCATTGGATTTTATTCCATCGGAAATCCGATCGTGTGTACAGGGCATAAGACTAAAACTAAAACTAAATTTGCTGCCAAAATTAACACTGCCTCATACCATCAGACCCAACATGGAATCATTCCAACTGTCCTCATACCATGAGACCCAACATGGAATCATTCCAACTGTCCTCATACCATCAGACCCAACATGGAATCATTCCAACTGTCCTCATACCATGAGACCCAACATGGAATCATTCCAACTGTCCTCATACCATCAGACCCAACATGGAATCATTCCAACTGTCCTCATACCATCAGACCCAACATGGAATCATTCCAACTGTCCTCATACCATCAGACCCAACATGGAATCATTCCAACTGTCCTCATACCATCAGACCCAACATGGAATCATTCCAACTGTCCTCATACCATCAGACCCAACATGGAATCATTCCAACTGTCCTCATACCATCAGACCCAACATGGAATCATTCCAACTGTCCTCATACCATCAGACCCAACATGGAATCATTCCAACTGTCCTCATACCATCAGACCCAACATGGAATCATTCCAACTGTCCTCATACCATCAGACCCAACATGGAATCATTCCAACTGTCCTCATCCCATGAGACCCAACATGGAATCATTCCAACTGTCCTCATACCATCAGACCCAACATGGAATCATTCCAACTGTCCTCATACCATCAGACCCAACATGGAATCATTCCAACTGTCCTCATACCATCAGACCCAACATGGAATCATTCCAACTGTCCTCATACCATCAGACCCAGCATGGAATCATTCCAACTGTCCTCATACCATCAGACCCAACATGGAATCATTCCAACTGTCCTCATACCATCAGACCCAACATGGAATCATTCCAACTGTCCTCATACCATCAGACCCAACATGGAATCATTCCAACTGTCCTCATACCATCAGACCCAACATGGAATCATTCCAACTGTCCTCATACCATCAGACCCAACATGGAATCATTCCAACTGTCCTCATACCATGAGACCCAACATGGAATCATTCCAACTGTCCTCATACCATGAGACCCAACATGGAATCATTCCAACTGTCCTCATACCATGAGACCCAACATGGAATCATTCCAACTGTCCTCATACCATGAGACCCAACATGGAATCATTCCAACTGTCCTCATACCATGAGACCCAACATGGAATCATTCCAACTGTCCTCATACCATGAGACCCAACATGGAATCATTCCAACTGTCCTCATACCATCAGACCCAACATGGAATCATTCCAACTGTCCTCATACCATGAGACCCAACATGGAATCATTCCAACTGTCCTCATACCATGAGACCCAACATGGAATCATTCCAACTGTCCTCATACCATGAGACCCAACATGGAATCATTCCAACTGTCCTCATACCATCAGAGCCAACATGGAATCATTCCAACTGTCCTCATACCATCAGAGCCAACATGGAATCATTCCAACTGTCCTCATACCATCAGACCCAACATGGAATCATTCCAACTGTCCTCATACCATCAGACCCAACATGGAATCATTCCAACTGTCCTCATACCATCAGACCCAACATGGAATCATTCCAACTGTCCTCATACCATCAGACCCAACATGGAATCATTCCAACTGTCCTCATACCATCAGACCCAACATGGAATCATTCCAACTGTCCTCATACCATCAGACCCAACATGGAATCATTCCAACTGTCCTCATACCATCAGACCCAACATGGAATCATTCCAACTGTCCTCATACCATCAGACCCAACATGGAATCATTCCAACTGTCCTCATACCATCAGACCCAACATGGAATCATTCCAACTGTCCTCATACCATCAGACCCAACATGGAATCATTCCAACTGTCCTCATACCATCAGACCCAACATGGAATCATTCCAACTGTCCTCATACCATCAGACCCAACATGGAATCATTCCAACTGTCCTCATACCATCAGACCCAACATGGAATCATTCCAACTGTCCTCATACCATCAGACCCAACATGGAATCATTCCAACTGTCCTCATACCATCAGACCCAACATGGAATCATTCCAACTGTCCTCATACCATCAGACCCAACATGGAATCATTCCAACTGTCCTCATACCATCAGACCCAACATGGAATCATTCCAACTGTCCTCATACCATCAGACCCAACATGGAATCATTCCAACTGTCCTCATACCATCAGACCCAACATGGAATCATTCCAACTGTCCTCATACCATCAGACCCAACATGGAATCATTCCAACTGTCCTCATACCATGAGACCCAACATGGAATCATTCCAACTGTCCTCATACCATGAGACCCAACATGGAATCATTCCAACTGTCCTCATACCATGAGACCCAACATGGAATCATTCCAACTGTCCTCATACCATGAGACCCAACATGGAATCATTCCAACTGTCCTCATACCATGAGACCCAACATGGAATCATTCCAACTGTCCTCATACCATGAGACCCAACATGGAATCATTCCAACTGTCCTCATACCATGAGACCCAACATGGAATCATTCCAACTGTCCTCATACCATGAGACCCAACATGGAATCATTCCAACTGTCCTCATACCATGAGACCCAACATAGAATCATTCCAACTGTCCTCATACCATGAGACCCAACATGGAATCATTCCAACTGTCCTCATACCATGAGACCCAACATGGAATCATTCCAACTGTCCTCATACCATGAGACCCAACATGGAATCATTCCAACTGTCCTCATACCATGAGACCCAACATGGAATCATTCCAACTGTCCTCATACCATGAGACCCAACATGGAATCATTCCAACTGTCCTCATACCATCAGACCCAACATGGAATCATTCCAACTGTCCTCATACCATCAGACCCAACATGGAATCATTCCAACTGTCCTCATACCATCAGACCCAACATGGAATCATTCCAACTGTCCTCATACCATCAGACCCAACATGGAATCATTCCAACTGTCCTCATACCATCAGACCCAACATGGAATCATTCCAACTGTCCTCATACCATCAGACCCAACATGGAATCATTCCAACTGTCCTCATACCATGAGACCCAACATGGAATCATTCCAACTGTCCTCATACCATCAGAGCCAACATGGAATCATTCCAACTGTCCTCATACCATCAGACCCAACATGGAATCATTCCAACTGTCCTCATACCATCAGACCCAACATGGAATCATTCCAACTGTCCTCATACCATCAGACCCAACATGGAATCATTCCAACTGTCCTCATACCATCAGACCCAACATGGAATCATTCCAACTGTCCTCATACCATCAGACCCAACATGGAATCATTCCAACTGTCCTCATACCATGAGACCCAACATGGAATCATTCCAACTGTCCTCATACCACGAGACCCAACATGCAATCATTCCAACTGTCCTCATACCACGAGACCCAACATGGAATCATTCCAACTGTCCTCATACCACGAGACCCAACATGGAATCATTCCAACTGTCCTCATACCACGAGACCCAACATGGAATCATTCCAACTGTGCTCATACCATCAGACCCAACATGGAATCATTCCAACTGTGCTCATACCATCAGACCCAACATGGAATCATTCCAACTGTGCTCATACCATCAGACCCAACATGGAATCATTCCAACTGTCCTCATACCATGAGCCCCAACATGGAATCATTCCAACTGTCCTCATACCATGAGCCCCAACATGGAATCATTCCAACTGTCCTCATACCATGAGCCCCAACATGGAATCATTCCAACTGTCCTCATACCATGAGCCCCAACATGGAATCATTCCAACTGTCCTCATACCATGAGCCCCAACATGGAATCATTCCAACTGTCCTCATACCATGAGACCCAACATGGAATCATTCCAACTGTCCTCATACCATCAGACCCAACATGGAATCATTCCAACTGTCCTCATACCATCAGATTCAACATGGAATCATTCCAACTGTCCTCATACCATCAGACCCAACATGGAATCATTCCAACTGTCCTCATACCATCAGACCCAACATGGAATCATTCCAACAGTCCCAATACCATCAGACCCAAAATGGAATCATTCCAACAGTCCCCATACCATCAGACCCAAAATGCAATCATTCCAACAGTCCCCATACCATCTGACCCAGCATGGGCCAACATGGAATCATTCCAACAGTCCCCATACCATCAGACCCAACATGGAATCATTCCAACAGTCCCCATACCATCAGACCCAACATGGAATCATTCCAACAGTCCCCATACCATCAGACCCAACATGGAATCATTCCAACAGTCCCCATACCATCAGACCCAACATGGAATCATTCCAACTGTGCTCATACCATGAGACCCAACATGGAATCATTCCAACAGTCCCCATACCATCAGACCCAAAATGGAATCATTCCAACAGTCCCCATACCATCAGACCCAGCATGGGCCAACATGGAATCAATCCAACAGTCCCCATACCATCTGACTCAGCATGGGCCAACATTGAATCATTCTGCCCTCATACCATCAGAACCAGCATGGGCCAACGTGGGATCTTTCTAACTGTCCCTATACCACCAGACCTAACATGGGATCTTTCCAACTGTCCCCAATCCATTATCTGTCCCTATACCATAAAAACAAAACAAATAGAGTGCAGCGCTGGAAAAGTGATAACGTGTGAATTACCCATCACATAACCATAGTGTTGTGAAACAAACGTTTATAAAAACGTATATAAAATGCAATTTAGGAGAAAATGAAAAAAACAAATGCAAAGTCCATAAACAACACAGTCCGTGAAGGGTTAAATCCAAAAATATATCCGTGAATGGTGAACTTCCAAAAAAATGAAACAAACTGCTTGCCAGGAAGGTGAAAATAAAGATCAATGAATGGTGAAATCTCAGAAATAAAACCACGATATTGACAGAAAAGTAGTGAGTGATACAAATCTTCCCAAGAGTAGCGTGATTATTTCAGGTGTGACACCCAAGTGAATAATATCCTGCTTACCAGTAGGGATGAGCTCCGGCGTGTTCGCATTGAACACGTGCGGAGCCCGCCAGGAAGTCGGCGCTAATCACAGCCAGGGAGACATTTTCCGATCTCTACAGCCGAGCATCGGGAAATGTCTCCCTGCCTGTCATTAGCGCAGCGCGGTGCCGACTTCCTGGCGGGCTCTGCACGTGTTCAATGCGAACACGCCGGAGCTCATCCCTACTTATCAGATGGCCGTGACTGTGATGAACAGTCTCACCCAGCCCAGGGAATAAGGTTTCCCCACAACCTATGGAACTTCAGAGCGATGGTTTGTGCTCAAAGATAAGAAAATAGAGACTTCCATGGTGTAGTATGTATAACCGTTTGGTTTAATGAAGGAATAAAAATGCACTTACAGAGTCATGGAGAAAAGTCAGCGGTAAAATCACGAGATGAGCTGCGGCGTCTCAATGTGCCTTTCCTTCGGTTCCTGTATCCTTCGTAGCACCCATTGATCATTGATCTTTATTTTCACCTTCCTGCCAAGGTTTCATTTGTTTGGGAGTTCACCATTCACGGATATATTTTTGGATTTAACCCTTCACGAACTGTGTTGTTTATGGACTTTGCATTCGTTTTTTTCATTTTCTCCTAAATTGCATTTTATATACGTTTTATAAACGTTTGTTTCACAACACTATGGTTATGTGATAGGTAATTCACACGTTATCACTTTTCCAGCGCTGCACTCTGTTTTTTCTGTTGTTTATATAAGTTTTTTGTACTGAACTTAATGTGCTAGCCGTTCTTCCACGTCGTAATACTATTATTTCATTCACCATCATATATTAAGCGCAGCGTTGGCCCTAGGGCTCTTTCTTTTTACTCCTATACCATCAAACCCAGAGAAAAATCTCCCCAGTGGGGCACAGAGAACAAGAAATAAAAACAGACAAATGTTCTAGCCTTCCCCACTTCATCCACAATTAAGAAAAACTTTTGACTTTAGATTCATTTTATAGGCGTGTGATCACTGATCGGCGATAAATGGTTTTGCATTGAGAAATATTCTGTGTTCTATTTGTAGTGATGTGAACGGCTGTAAAGATTTGCTAGCAGCCCCCTCCTCAGCCGTGTAATAAATGCAAATAAAGAAAAGACAGCACAAAAGGCGCAATCGTTTATGTAAACCGCATATGGTGGGAACGGACTCTTATCACAGTTCATGGCTCAGATCAGCTGGGTGAATGACACGGTGAATCATAAATGTCCATTATTAACTTTACAGCTGTCATGGAAAAAGATAATGAATGGCGGCAATAGATGCAAAGTGGGACACACTGCTGGGATTTGCAGTCCTTCTCCTCTATAAAGGGCGAAGGGCACCCAGGTGACCTTCGCCCTTTATAGAGGGGAAACTCCAAAGAGGAAGTTCTCCAGAGATGGAGTTCTCTAGAGAGGGGACACTCCAGAGAGGGGGTCCTCCAGTAACAGGATATTTGAAAGAGGGGGTCCTCCAAAGACCTTTTTTTGTATTTTATGTGTAGCGCCCTACTCCTGTTGGGTGGACGCTATGTGTTAAATTTAGTTATCTGAGCTGTAGTTTAGCTCAGAAGGATTATGCTAAATTGTTGGCTCTGTTTCAGTCTAGTTGGGTTGCGTGTTTTCCACCTGACAGTAGGTGTCACTGTCACCACAGGTCAGGGTTGGAAATGCAGCGGGCTGGGTGTATTGGGTAGTCCTTTCCCAGAAGTGTCTCAGGGGGCGTGGTCAACCCGCTGTGCATTCTGGGAAGGGGTACTTAAGAGACCAAGACTGCTCTTTCGGGGTTCGTTGCCGGATCCTGACCTGAGGGCCCTCCTGGCCTCAGGGATGTGCGAGCCATTTTCAGTCTCGGGGCCTGCTGACCTGAGGCTCTGCAACTGAGAAGTAGACCCTGGAGTTTTTGGGGCCTACTAGTCCAGGGATGGTCCTACGCGGTCTTGCCTGCGGGAAGAAGCGAAACAATTGGAGACTCAATTGAAGGACGCATCCTGGCCAGTTTGCCTCTCGGTGCTGCCGGCTGGCTGAAAGATTCTGGCACCGTGAGCTGTGTACTTTCTGGAGGAACTTTTTGTAAAGTGTCAGTATGGTTACACGATCTTGTGGCGGAAGGTTGTGGAACGACACGATGGCACTCATCAAGTCTGTGGCAGAGACTTTGAGCGAGCTTCGCATCGGTTGCTAGGCCAGTGAGAGTGGGCCTATCCGGTGGTTGCTGAATCCAGCGTGGAACTGATTTGTCCTCTAGATCTGAGATTGTGCCCGTGATCCGCAAAGCAAGGTACCTGAACCTCCCCTATCCCTCTGTTGGAACTGGTAAAATAAAGCCCTGAAGAACAAGTAACCAGGTGTTGGTGTGAACATTCATGAAAGCTCTTCAAGAGGGATCACTGACACAAGTGCGGTGAACAGAAAGGTAACGGTAGGCCCAAAACTTTAAACCAGCAGCTCCTATGGGGGTAGTGCTACATATATATTTAGACCTTGTGCTTTAGTGTTATTGAGATGATTTTTCCTGAATAAGAAAGATTTTATTTTTCTATTGGTTGAACTAGATCAGTGGTTCTCAACTCCTGTCCTCAGGACCCACTAACAGGTCAGATTTTAAGTATTACCTTTGAGAGATGGAGACTAGAATACTGCAATCACTGAGCAGCAAATGATATCACCTGTGGTATAGTTCAGTTATCTTGAAAACCTGGCCTGTTAGTGGGTCCTGAGGACAGGAGTTGAGAACCACTGAACTAGATGGAATTGTGTCGTTTTTTTAGGCTGACTGTACAACTCTGGTCCAGAAACAATGAACAATACCAATAAAATACAGTGGCGGCTGGTGCTCAAAAATTTTGGGGGGGCGCAAACAAACTGAAAAAAAAAAAAAAAACAATTACCGCCACTGTGCCCATTAAACGCAGCCACTGTGCCCCCTCAAATACAGCCAGTTTGTTTCCATATACAGCCAGTGTGCCCCTATATATATATATATATATATATATATATAACCAGTGTGCCCCCATATATACAGCCAGTGTGCCCCCCATATATACAGCCAGTGTGCCCCCCATATATACAGCCAGTGTGCCCCCCATATACAGCCAGTGTGTCCCCCATATACAGCCAGTGTGTCCCCCATATACACTGGAGTCAAGCCATCAGACAGTTCCATATCAGTGGTCATGCTATCAGACAAGTTTTTTTGGTTGAATATTCAACACAGAAAACCGAGATATAACATAATGTAATATATAAAATAATGATTACACAGAGTTGTCACACATATACCCCCCTCTCTAACATTTACAATACGGTATGATTTTACTGTGGAAATTTAAACATACAGAGCCCCAAATATCAACCCATTGGCTACAAACTGACATTTTTGCACTACTAAATGGGTTAAAAACAAAATCTCCCATTGGACCAATACGTTTACAATGCAGATGTGTCATACACACCCCCCTCTATGATATCTTACAATACGGTATGATTTTACTGTGGTAATTCAAAGCTACAGACACACAAATAACAACACATTGTTTATAAAACCAACACTTTTCAAATGTTCCAAATACTTAAAAATAACATTTTCAATTGGAGCCACATATTTACATTTACACCCCTTAATGTATAAGGGCTTATGCACACAGGGTATTTTTACAGCTGCCTTTAGCAGCTTCAGACCTTTTTTTTTTTTTTTTTGCAGCTTAAAAACGCCTCTCCATGTTATTTTATGGCCTCATTCACACACAGGCTTTTAGGAGCTGTAAGTGGCATAGGCGTTTTCAAGCTGCAAAAAAAAACCCAAGGCCAGCGCGTTCTGAGGGCCGGCGTTAGAGCTGTAAAAATATCTGACACGGGTAAAAGCTGCTAAATGTGGCTTAGTGCTGGATACAGTTGCGTGAAGCCTCGTGAAGCGTATTTTTTTGACATGCCAAAATCTATGGTTCCCTATGAGAGCCCATTAATTTGAATAGAAGTCGCACCAGAAATCGGATCATGATGATTCGACTTGCGGTGCGGCTTGTGCGCTGAGGATCTTGAAGAGGAACCCTTGCCAAAGTGAATAAAAAACGTCCCTGGGGTACCCCCTAAAATCCATACCAGACCTTACCCTTATCCGAACACGCAGCCTGGCAGGTCATGAAAGGGGAGGGGGGACAGGCGAGTGCCCCCCTCCTGGACCATACCAGGCCACATGCCCTCAAAATGGGGGGGGTGGGTGCTTGCGCCCCCCCACCCCAAAGCACCTTGTCCCCATGTTGATGGGGACAAGGGCCTCTTCCCGACAACCCTGGCCGGTGGTTCTCAGGGTCTGCGGGTGGGGGGGGGCTTATCGGAATCTGGTAGCCGCCTCCAGATCCCGGCCCCCCACCCATTTGGGGTTGTACCCCTACCCATTCACCCCAAAAAAAGACTCAAAATTAAAAACAGTACTCAGGTTTTTGACAAAGTAATTTATTGAAGCAGCTCCGGCGTCTCTTCTCCTTCCCATTTCTTCTCCCTCCAGCAATGTCTTCATCCTCCAGTTCTTCTCCCTTCGCTGATGTCTTATTCCGCTGTCAGTTCTCCTCTCTCCGCTGTCTTCTTTTGCTGCTGGGTCTCCTCTCTGCGCTGCCTTCTCCCTTTGTTCTTCCTCCAATATTCTCTTGAGGCTCTCTCTATATAAATAATGGCACACGGCGGCCTTAGCATTACAGCGGGAGAGAGCGTTAAGAGAACATCGGAGGAAGAACAGAGGGAGAAGGCAGTGGAGAGGGAGACCTAGCAGAGGGAGGAGACAGCGGAGAGAGGAGAACCGGCAGGGTAAGAAGACATCAGCAGAGGGAGAAGAATCAGAGGATGAAGACATCGCTGGATGGAGAAGGAATCGGAAGGAAGATGCCCCCCACCCGCAGACCCCAACAACCAATGGCCAGGGTTGTCGGGAAGAGGCCCTTATCCCCATCAACATGTTGAGGGCATGTGGCCTAGTATGGTTCAGGATGGAATGGGGGCGCTCGCTCATCCCCCCTTTCCTGACCTGCCGGACTGCGTGCTCGGATAAGGGTCTGGTATGGATTTTGGGGGGGAACCCCATGCCATTATTTTGCGTGGGGTGGTTCCCTTTAAAATCTATACCAGACCAACCATTTTTTTGGGGCGAGGATTACCCTTCAAGATCGCAAGTTGGATCATCATGATCCGACTTCTGGTGTGACTTTTATTCAAATCAATGGGCTCTCGCACAACGGCCAGTGGAGTAGCCACTCAGTTTTTAGCTGGACTTTCAAAACAAGCAAAGCACAATCCGAGGTGCACAGCAGCAAAGCACAGCAACATAAAATTGCGTAAGTGTGCAATATTCCAACTGGGTCTGATGTGCGTGGCACAGCGGCTGGGCACAGCAAGCAAAATGGAAACTGTAAAAGGCGATAAAACTAACAAGCGGTATGAAGCCGCAAACAGCACGGGATAAAACGCGGGTGACGTCACCGAAGTAAGCTCCTTCCCGTCGGCTTACTTCGGTGACGTCACCCGCATTTTATCCCGTGCTGTTTGCGGCTTCATACCGCTTGTTAGTTTTATTGCCTTTTACAGTTTTTATTTCCCTTATTTTGCTTGCTGTGCCCAGCCGCTGTGCCACGCACATCAGACCCAGTTGGACTATTGCACACTTACACAATTTTATGTTGCTGTACTTTTCTGCTGTGCACCTCGGATTGTGCTTTGCTTGTTTTGAAAGTCCAGCTAAAAACTGAGTGGCTACTCCACTGGCCGTTGTGCCATGCCTGTCATTTTATAACTTTTATGGAAAATAAACGACCAATCTACACTTAGATCGTCTCCACCCCTTTTTTTCCACATATTCTCCTGCCATCTGATGTTTATTTACCACGCTGTTGGATTCCATTCATCAAAGACCATCTTCCCCTATGGTGGAAACAAGCATATCTGACCTCTTGTTCACTCAAAAGGTCCATCTGTTCTGGTAAGCAGGTTTCTCTTCTTATGGTGGAAGACAAGTCACATATTGCTTGAAGATTCCTCCACATCACTGGGTGTTCAACTTTGTTCATTAATTTATGGACATTTACTGCGCTGAACTGTTATTTTTGTCATTATTCATTTGGGTTTTTGTGTGATCAACCTCCTTGGTGTTCAGCTTGCAGTAGTTATCATCATCATTCCTGTTTACATATGTGCGCCGATTGTTCTTTTTATTACTAACGCCCTGTGTGCATGAGACCCAAGTCTAATGGTTTCACCCCACCCCCCCTCCCCTCCCCAAACAGGGAGTGGATTGTTCAGGGATGATGTGGCTAAACTTATTTTTATCTGTTGAATTTCTGTAGAACTGGCTGATTTACTGCTACGAACATTTTTCAGTGCCCTTTGTTTATCTTGCATTTTTATTTTTATTTTTTTACATTTTTCTATACCAGTGTTAATTTTGAACGCAAATTTTAATTTATTTTAGTTTTAGTTTTGACTAAAATGCCATTTCGTTTTAGTCATATTTTAGTCATCTGAATTGTTTTACTTTTAGTCTAGTTTTAGTCGACTAAATCTATAGTAGATTTAATCAACTAAAATGTAATGACCGAAATTACATAACTATAGGGTTGCCACCCATCTGGGTTTCACCCGGGCAGTCTGGGTATGGAGTCGGGTGCCCAGGTTTCAGGCTGCCTAAAACCCGGACACCCAACTTAGCGGAGACCGGGCGGAAGCCTTCAATGAACTCAGTGTGGCCGGTCAATGCAGCCTACGATGGGTGGTGGAGGGGGTCGCGGAGTGTGTGCCCTGTGCACTGGCACACACCTGTTACAGACAGCCCTGCAGTTATGAAATGACTGGCCACACTGAATTCTCATCAGTGCGGTTGTTAATTAAAGGTTGCCCCCCGGTCCCAGCTGAGTCAGGTGTCCGGGTTTCAGGCAGTCTGAAACCCGAGCACCCGACTTCAAACCTGGGCTGTGCGGCTAAAACCAGGACGGGTGGCAACCCTACAGGTATCTAATATAGGCCATTACATTCTAGTTGATTAAATCTACTATAGATTTAGTCGACAAAAATCTTATGTTATTTAGTCTACTAAAACTAGACTAAAACTCAATTTAGATGACTAAAATATGACTAAAACAAAATGGCATTTTAGTCAAAACTAAAACTAGATCAAAATTTGCAGTCAAAAATTTAAAAAAATTATTATAAAAAAAAAGCAAGAAAAACACAGGGTACTAAAAAAAAATTGTAGTTCTACAGAAATTCAACAGATAAAAAAAGTTCAGCCACATCATCCCTGAATAATCTGCTCCTTGTTTAGGGGGCCATAATGTTGGTCCATTGGGAGATTTTTTTTTTTTTAAGTATTTATAACTTTTGAAAAGTGTGGATTTTATAACAAATTCGCTGATATTTGGGGCTCTGTATCTTTAAATTTCCACAGTAAAATCATACCGTATTGTAAGATATCATAGAGGGGGGTGTATATGACACATCTGCATTGTAAACGTATTGGTCCAATGGGAGATTTTGTTTTTAACCCATTTAGTAGTGCAAGAATGTCAGTGTGTAGCCAATGGGTTGATATTTGGGGCTCTCTATCTTTACATTTCTACAGTAAAATCATACCGTATTGTAAGATATCATAGAGGGGGGGTGTGTATGACAAATCTGCATTGTAAACGTATTGGTCCAATAGGAGATTTTGTTTTTAACCCATTTTGAAGTATTACAACATTGTCAGTTTGTAGCCAATGGCTGATATTTGGGGCTCTGTATCTTTAAATTTCTACAGTAAAATCATACCGTATTGTAAGATATCATAGAGGGGGGTGTGTATGACACATCTGCATTGTAAACGTATTGGTCCAATGGGAGATTTTGTTTTTAACCCATTCTGAAGTAGTGCAAAAATGTCAGTGTGTAGCCAATGGGCTAATATTTGGGGCTCTGTATCTTTAAATTGCATTGTAAATGTATTGGTCTCTGCGTAATCATTATTTTATATATTACATTATGTTATATCTCGGTTTTCTGTGTTGAATATTCAACCAAAAAAACTTGTCTGATAGCATGACCACTGATATGGAACTGTCTGATGGCTTGACTCCAGTCCATATACAGCCAGTGTGCTCCCATATACAACCAGTGTGTCCCCATATACAACCAGTGTGTCCCCCATATACAACCAGTGTGCCCCCATATACAACCAGTGTGTCCCCCATATACAACCAGTGTGTCCCCCATATACAACCAGTGTGTCCCCCATATACAACCAGTGTGTCCCCCATATACAGCCAGTGTGTCCCCATATACAGCCAGTGTGTCCCCATATACAACCAGTGTGTCCCCCATATACAACCAGTGTGTCCCCCATATACAACCAGTGTGTCCCCCATATACAACCAGTGTGTCCCCCATATACAGCCAGTGTGTCCCCATATACAGCCAGTGTGTCCCCATATACAACCAGTGTGTCCCCCATATACAACCAGTGTGTCCCCCATATACAACCAGTGTGTCCCCCATATACAACCAGTGTGTCCCCCATATACAACCAGTGTGTCCCCCATATACAACCAGTGTGTCCCCCATATACAACCAGTGTGTCCCCATATACAACCAGTGTGTCCCCCATATACAACCAGTGTGCCCCCATATACAACCAGTGTGCTCCCATATACAGCCTGTTCCCCATATACAACCAGTGTGCCCCCATATACAACCAGTGTGCCCCCATATACAACCAGTGTGTCCCCCATATACAGTCAGTGTGTCCCCCATATACAACCAGTGTGCCCCCATATACAACCAGTGTGTCCCCCATATACAACCAGTGTGCCCCCATATACAACCAGTGTGCCCCCATATACAGCCTGTTCCCCATATACAACCAGTGTGCCCCCATATACAGTCAGTGTGTCCCCCATATACAGTCAGTGTGTCCCCCATATACAACCAGTGTGTCCCCCATATACAACCAGTGTGTCCCCCATATACAACCAGTGTGTCCCCCATATACAACCAGTGTGCCCCCATATACAGCCTGTTCCCCATATACAGCCTGTTCCCCATATACAGCCAGTGTGCCCCCATATACAGCCAGTGTGCCCCCCATATACAGCCAGTGTGCCCCCATATACAACCAGTGTGCCCCCATATACAACCAGTGTGCCCCCATATACAGCCAGTGTGTCCCCCATATACAACCAGTGTGTCCCCCATATACAGTCAGTGTGCCCCCATATACAACCAGTGTGCCCCCATATACAACCAGTGTGCCCCCATATACAACCAGTGTGCCCCCATATACAGCCAGTGTGTCCCCCATATACAACCAGTGTGCCCCCATATAGTCAGTGTGTCCCCCATATACAACCAGTGTGCCCCCATATACAACCAGTGTGCCCCCATATAGTCAGTGTGTCCCCCATATACAACCAGTGTGCCCCCATATACAACCAGTGTGTCCCCCATATACAACCAGTGTGTCCCCCATATACAGCCAGTGTGTCCCCCATATACAGCCAGTGTGTCCCCCATATACAGCCAGTGTGTCCCCCATATACAGCCAGTGTGTCCCCCATATACAGCCAGTGTGCCCCCATATACAACCAGTGTGTCCCCATATACAGTGTGCCCCCATATACAACCAGTGTGTCCCCCATATACAACCAGTGTGCCCCCCATATACAGCCAGTGTGCCCCCATATACAACCAGTGTGCCCCCATATAGTCAGTGTGTCCCCCATATACAACCAGTGTGTCCCCCATATACAACCAGTGTGTCCCCCATATACAACCAGTGTGTCCCCCATATACAACCAGTGTGTCCCCCATATACAGTCAGTGTGTCCCCCATATACAGTCAGTGTGTCCCCCATATACAGTCAGTGTGTCCCCCATATACAGTCAGTGTGTCCCCCATATACAACCAGTGTGTCCCCATATACAACCAGTGTGCCCCCCATATACAGCCAGTGTGCCCCCCATATACAGCCAGTGTGTCCCCATATACAACCAGTGTGCCCCCATATACAGCCAGTGTGCCCCCATATACAGCCAGTGTGTCCCCCATATACAGCCAGTGTGTCCCCCATATACAGCCAGTGTGTCCCCCATATACAACCAGTGTGCCCCCATATACAACCAGTGTGCCCCCATATACAACCAGTGTGTCCCCCATATACAGCCAGTGTGTCCCCATATACAACCAGTGTGTCCCCCATATACAACCAGTGTGTCCCCCATATACAGTCAGTGTGTCCCCATATACAACCAGTGTGTCCCCCATATACAACCAGTGTGTCCCCATATACAACTAGTGTGCCCCCATATACAACCAGTGTGTCCCCCATATACAACCAGTGTGTCCCCATATACAACCAGTGTGTCCCCCATATACAACCAGTGTGTCCCCCATATACAGTCAGTGTGTCCCCATATACAACCAGTGTGTCCCCCATATACAACCAGTGTGTCCCCCATATACAGTCAGTGTGTCCCCATATACAACCAGTGTGTCCCCCATATACAACCAGTGTGTCCCCCATATACAGTCAGTGTGTCCCCATATACAACCAGTGTGTCCCCCATATACAGTCAGTGTGTCCCCATATACAACCAGTGTGTCCCCCATATACAGTCAGTGTGTCCCCATATACAACCAGTGTGTCCCCCATATACAACCAGTGTGTCCCCCATATACAACCAGTGTGTCCCCCATATACAACCAGTGTGTCCCCCATATACAACCAGTGTGCCCCCATATACAACCAGTGTGTCCCCCATATACAACCAGTGTGTCCCCATATACAACCAGTGTGTCCCCATATACAACCAGTGTGCCCCCATATACAACCAGTGTGCCCCCATATACAGTCAGTGTGCCCCCATATACAACCAGTGTGCCCCCATATACAGTCAGTGTGTCCCCCATATACAACCAGTGTGTCCCCCATATACAACCAGTGTGTCCCCCATATACAACCAGTGTGCCCCCATATACAACCAGTGTGTCCCCATATACAACCAGTGTGTCCCCCATATACAACCAGTGTGCCCCCATATACAACCAGTGTGCCCCCATATACAACCAGTGTGCTCCCATATACAGCCTGTTCCCCATATACAGCCAGTGTGCCCCCATATACAACCAGTGTGCCCCCATATACAGTCAGTGTGTGCCCCCATATACAGCCAGTGTGCCCCCATATACAGCCAGTATGCCCCCCATATACAGCCAGTGTGCCCCCCATATACAGCCAGTGTGCCCCCCATATACAGCCAGTGTGCCCCCCATATACAGCCAGTGTGCCCCCCATATACAGCCAGTGTGTCCCCCATATACAACCAGTGTGCCCCCATATACAGCCAGTGTGTCCCCCATATACAACCAGTGTGCCCCCATATACAGCCAGTGTGTCCCCCATATACAACCAGTGTGTCCCCCATATACAACCAGTGTGTCCCCCATATACAGCCAGTGTGCCCCCATATACAACCAGTGTGTCCCCATATACAACCAGTGTGCCCCCATATACAGCCAGTGTGTCCCCCATATACAACCAGTGTGCCCCCATATACAGCCAGTGTGCCCCCATATAGTCAGTGTGTCCCCCATATACAACCAGTGTGTCCCCCATATACAACCAGTGTGCCCCCCATATACAACCAGTGTGCCCCCATATACAACCAGTGTGCCCCCATATACAACCAGTGTGCCCGCCATATACAACCAGTGTGCCCCCATATACAACCAGTGTGTCCCCCATATACAACCAGTGTGCCCCCATATACAACCAGTGTGCCCGCCATATACAACCAGTGTGCCCCCATATACAGCCAGTGTGCCCCCATATACAACCAGTGTGTCCCCCATATACAACCAGTGTGTCCCCCATATACAACCAGTGTGTCCCCCATATACAACCAGTGTGTCCCCCATATACAACCAGTGTGTCCCCCATATACAACCAGTGTGCCCGCCATATACAACCAGTGTGTCCCCCATATACAACCAGTGTGCCCCCATATACAACCAGTGTGCCCCCATATACAACCAGTGTGCCCCCATATACAACCAGTGTGTCCCCCATATACAACCAGTGTGTCCCCCATATACAACCAGTGTGTCCCCCATATACAACCAGTGTGTCCCCCATATACAACCAGTGTGCCCCCATATACAACCAGTGTGTCCCCCATATACAACCAGTGTGCCCCCATATACAACCAGTGTGCCCCCATATACAACCAGTGTGCCCGCCATATACAACCAGTGTGCCCCCATATACAACCAGTGTGTCCCCCATATACAACCAGTGTGCCCCCATATACAACCAGTGTGCCCGCCATATACAACCAGTGTGCCCCCATATACAGCCAGTGTGCCCCCATATACAACCAGTGTGTCCCCCATATACAACCAGTGTGTCCCCATATACAACCAGTGTGCCCCCATATACAACCAGTGTGTCCCCCATATACAACCAGTGTGTCCCCCATATACAACCAGTGTGTCCCCCATATACAACCAGTGTGTCCCCCATATACAACCAGTGTGTCCCCATATACAACCAGTGTGCCCCCATATACAACCAGTGTGTCCCCCATATACAACCAGTGTGCCCCCATATACAACCAGTGTGCCCCCATATACAACCAGTGTGCCCCCATATACAGCCAGTGTGCCCCCATATACAACCAGTGTGCCCCCATATACAACCAGTGTGCCCGCCATATACAGCGAGTTCCCCCATATACAGCCAGTGTGCCCCCATATACAACCAGTGTGCCCCCATATACAACCAGTGTGCCCGCCATATACAGCGAGTTCCCCCATATACAGCCAGTGTGCCCCCATATACAACCAGTGTGCCCCCATATACAACCAGTGTGCCCCCATATACAACCAGTGTGCCCCCATATACAGCCAGTGTGTCCCCCATATACAACCAGTGTGTCCCCATATACAACCAGTGTGTCCCCATATACAACCAGTGTGCCCCCATATACAACCAGTGTGTCCCCCATATACAACCAGTGTGTCCCCCATATACAACCAGTGTGTCCCCCATATACAACCAGTGTGTCCCCCATATACAACCAGTGTGTCCCCATATACAACCAGTGTGCCCCCATATACAACCAGTGTGTCCCCCATATACAACCAGTGTGCCCCCATATACAACCAGTGTGCCCCCATATACAACCAGTGTGCCCCCATATACAGCCAGTGTGCCCCCATATACAACCAGTGTGCCCCCATATACAACCAGTGTGCCCG
This sequence comes from Rana muscosa, assembly GCA_029206835.1. Taxonomy (NCBI): domain Eukaryota; kingdom Metazoa; phylum Chordata; class Amphibia; order Anura; family Ranidae; genus Rana; species Rana muscosa. The sequence continues at coordinate 338,023,489 of CM055119.1, forward strand.
CCATATACAGCGAGTTCCCCCATATACAGCCAGTGTGCCCCCATATACAACCAGTGTGCCCCCATATACAACCAGTGTGCCCGCCATATACAGCCAGCGTGTCCCCCATATACAACCAGTGTGCCCCCATATACAACCAGTGTGTCCCCATATACAACCAGTGTGCCCCCATATACAGCCAGTGTGCCCCCATATACAACCAGTGTGCCCCCATATACAACCAGTGTGCCCCCATATACAACCAGTGTGCCCCCATATACAACCAGTGTGCCCCCATATACAACCAGTGTGCCCCCATATACAACCAGTGTGCCCCCATATACAACCAGTGTGCCCCCATATACAACCAGTGTGTCCCCCATATACAACCAGTGTGTCCCCCATATACAACCAGTGTGTCCCCCATATACAACCAGTGTGTCCCCCATATACAACCAGTGTGCCCCCATATACAACCAGTGTGCCCCCATATACAACCAGTGTGCCCCCATATACAACCAGTGTGCCCCCATATACAGCCAGTGTGCCCCCATATACAACCAGTGTGCCCCCATATACAACCAGTGTGCCCGCCATATACAGCGAGTTCCCCCATATACAGCCAGTGTGCCCCCATATACAACCAGTGTGCCCCCATATACAACCAGTGTGCCCCCATATACAACCAGTGTGCCCCCATATACAACCAGTGTGTCCCCCATATACAACCAGTGTGTCCCCCATATACAACCAGTGTGTCCCCCATATACAACCAGTGTGTCCCCCATATACAACCAGTGTGTCCCCCATATACAACCAGTGTGCCCCCATATACAACCAGTGTGCCCGCCATATACAGCCTGTTCCCCCCAGCCCTGCACTTACCTTCCTCGGTCCGCGCCGTCCTCGATGTGTTCTCCCGCCCTCGATGTCGCTTCAGCCAATCAGGTTACCGGTAACCAGATCTGGTGAACCTGATTGGCTGAAACCTCCACAGTCTTCTCCAAGGAACGCACCCCCGTGCGTACCTGGGAGGAGTTTTTGGAAGCCGAATACAGCGTGAGAGCTGTATTCGGAAAGCCTATCGGAGCCGCTAGCTCTGATAGACACTTCCAAGTCACACCCACCGCCGGCCACCGCTCTAATTCATATGGCCGGCACTCACCAGGAGGCCGGCCATATGTATAGTGGGCAGCGCAGCAGCGGTGACAATACATAGATTCATGCAATGCACGAATCTATGTATTGTCTTTCAGTGGCGGTGCGGGAGCGAGAGGGGGCGGCGCTCCGGCGCATTAAATGATCATGTACACAGTACACAGCGTGTGATGAGAGTAGTAGTTACAATTTCACTTCTGGTCGGTAGATGTCGCTGTGAGACGATAAAGCAGCTTCAATTCCACATCTAGCCGGCAGGTGCCCCATGTGTGCGGTATATAAATATCTACAATTCCACGTCTGGAAGGAACTGCACCTCCTATACGGCCGGTAGGTGTCGCTGTGCGCAGTGTACATTAGCTGTAGTTCCACCTCTGCCTAGTAGGTGGCACTGTGCAGTAAATATTACCTGTAGAAGATGCTCCACCAGCCTGTAAAGTGTCGTTGTGCGAAGTATACATTAGATGTAGTCCCTCTCTCGGCCGTTAGATGTCGCTGTGCAAAAGTATGCATTAGCTGTAATTACACTCAGGGGTCGCTGAGCAAACTGTAAATTAGCTTGTAGTTCCACATCAGCCCGGTAGGTGCCGCTGTACAGAGTGTATATTAGCTGTAGTTATTCCACCAGTCTGCAATCACCCCTCCTGGCGTCATCGTGCAAGCTATAAATTAGCTATAGTTCTACCTACGGCCGGCAGGTGTCGCTGTGCATAATATAACATTGATTGTACTTCTTCCTCTAGCCAAAAGGTGTCGCTGTGCAGCTTGTACAATATGTAGTTCCTTTTCCAGTTGGCAGGTGTCGCTGTGCAGAATATAATATTAGTTGTACTTCTTCCTCCGGCCGAAAGGTGTCGCTGTGCAGCGTGCGCAATATCATGTAGTCCCTCCACCGGCCGACAAGTGTCGCTGTGTCCCGCTCTTGGCGCGCCTTCCGCCCGGCGTCTCTCTGGTGTCTCCCGCGCGGTGTGAAGATGGCTGTGTCGGGCGCTCTGCGGGCGGATTTGGCTCGGGCGGTGGAGGGGAGTCAGGTGTTGGTGGTCGGGGCGGGAGGAATCGGCTGCGAACTGCTGAAGAACCTCGTGCTGACCGGATTCACCCAACTGCATGTGGTGAGCGGAGGGAGCCAAAGTTACCATCACCCCCCCCCCATAACACAATGGAACGTCCCGTCCCCCTATATGTTACTGCGGGGGGGTGGACTGACCCAAGTGTTAGGAGGGGACCCCAAAGTATTATCACCTTAATATCACAAAGGAACAGCCAATCCCCCATATAACTGTGGGGGGTGGCCTGACCCAACTATAGTGAAGGGGGACCCCAATATTATCATCCCATAACACAGTGGAACATCCCATTACCTTATATCCCTGCAGGGGGGTGGACTGACCCAAGTGTTAGGAGGGGGACCCCAAGTATTTACCTCAATATCACAGGAACATCCCAAATATAACTATGGGGGGGGGTGTGGACTGACCCAACGTTAGGCATGGGGGACTCTAAAATTATCATCCCAATACCCCATCTTTCCTTGCAGGGGGTGGACTGACCCAAGTGTAAAGCAAGGGGGACCCAATATTACCATCACCCCCAGTTAATTTGCAACATCCCATCCCTTCATATATTACTTAAAGTGGAGTTCCACCCAAAATTGGAACTTCCGCTTAAACCACTTCTCGCCCCCTTACATGCCACATTTGGCATGTAATTTTTTTTTGGGGGGGGGAGTGGGGGCTTCAGTAGGAGAGGAACTTCCTGTCCCACTTCCACCCAGGGACTGCTTAGGCGACAAGTCATATCGCCTAAGGTGGGGGCCCCTCCCTGTAGGCGATCACCTGGGACACGTGACAGGTCCCAGGCGATCGCCTGCCCACTCAAATTGCGCCGCTCGCGCATGCGCAGTGAGTGCCCGGCCGTGAAGCCGAAAGCTGTCACGGCCGGGTGCCCACAGTAGGAATGGAGGCGCCGGCGGAGAGAGGGGGTCGGAGGAGCGAAGCTTCGTTCGGCCGCGTTGCTGGACAGTGGAACAGGTAAGTGTCTGTTTATTAAAAGCCAGCGGATACACTTTTTGTAGCTGCTGACTTTTAATAAACATAAAAAAAGTCTGGAACTTCCCTTTTAAAGGGCTGGACTGATCCAGTTGTAATGATGGGGGACCTCGCTATTATCTTCTGTCCATCCTATCCCCCATATATCACTACTGAGAGCAGACTGACCTAAGTATAAAGAGAGGGGGACCCAATATTACCATCACCCCCCAATAAATGTAGAACATTCCCTCCCTTCATACCTTCATATATTACTGAAGGCACTGGACAGACCCCGGTATAATGATGGGGGACTCTAGTATTATCACACCCTCATAGCCCCCCATATATCACTACTAGGGGTGGATTGACCCAAGTGTAAGGAGTGGGGAATTGCAAATCACCCCCCCCCCCCAAATCCCTATAGAACAGGGATATGCAATTAGCGGACCTCCAGCTGTTGCAAAACTACAAGTTGTCATGCTTGTGGCTGTCAGTCTGGCTATGCCTTATGGGACTTGTAGTTCTGCAACAGCTGGAGGTCTGCTAATTGCCTATCCCTGCTATAGAACCACCCCCCTCATATTTCCCTGTGTAGGGTGGACTGACCCAAGTGTAAGGAAGGGAGCCCCCAATATTACCCCCCCCCCCAATAACTAGATGGAACCTTCTTTGCTCCGTGCATTGCAACCCCCAATTCCCAAAAAGTTGGGACGCTGTGTACTAGGGGTGCAATGGATCGGTGGTGATCCCTGATCCGAACGGGTCACCCTGTTCGGATCGGATCACCACGCGATCCGCGGAGCGCTTGGAAGCCTCGGCCATAGGAAAGGCTTTGGCCTAGCTACGGAGCGGCGGCCATCTTGGTACACCCGGCGGCGGCCGCTGTAATGAAGTTTCGCCGCCATCTTGCTCCACCCCACACTTCTGCACAGTAATGATAGAGAAGGTGCCAAGCGGACATCTTGTTACACCCAACGGAGTTTTCAATTTCAACACAAAACGGAGCTGATCAGCTTTAATACATTATTTGGAAATCCATCGGACTGTTTACATTTTAAATTTTAAAAGCAGCAGCAAACCTTACATGATTGCTAATGTGACGGAACACCTCCTGATTTTCACATTTAACATTTAGTTAAATGTGAAAATCAGAGGTGTTCTGTCACATTAGCAAGCATGTAAGTTCAGCAAGTTTGCTGCTGCTTTTTCAATTTAACATGTAAAGAGTCTGTTGGATTTACAAATACTGTATTTTAGCATATTAGCTCCGTTTTGTGTTGAAAATAACTGTGAAATCGAAAATTTCGGTGGGTGTAACTTTTTTTTTTTTTACCGATCCGAAAATGATCCGATCTGTGGCTCTGATCCGAGGATCGATCCGATCCATGAGTTTTTTGACCCGTTTCACCCCTACTGTGTACAATCTACATCAAAACAGAACGCAATTATCTGCAAATCTCAAACACATTTTATTCACATTAGAAATCGTATCCAATATGTCCAGCAGGTGTCGCTGTGCAGTGGTGAACTCTGCTTGGTTACTTGTACAAGCTTACCTGTAGGTACAATGAATGTCTCCTGAACCGTCTAGGACAGAGGTCTCCAAATGTGGCCCTTTGCTTGCCTTTATCTGGCCCTCAGGGCACTATTCAATAGGGTAGTATTCCTCCCACTGACACCAGAGATGAGGAACCAATTTTCCCACTGACCTCAGTGATGGGTCACTATTCCTCACACTGACACCAATGATGTAATGTCTTTACTCCCACTGACCACCAAGCCTATGGTGTTGTTTACTCCCACCGATGTCAGGGCATTTTCAACTCCCATTGGTCACAGCCCGGCCCTCCTAAACTTTGGAGGGCAGTAAACCGGCCCTTTGTTTTGAAAAATTGGAGACCCCTGGTCTAGGAGATCGCCATAAGTGTGCACCGAGATCTCTTCAGATTCTCAGGTGACATGTACTCTGGATCAGCGGACCCCGGCACCAGGGACCGGTCTCGCCAAAGACAACCCCTCCAAGGACCGGGGAGGTATGGGTTGCAGCCCAATTGTCACCTGCTCGCCGATATAGCCTCTATAGGACTCTCCATGCAGCCAAACCTCCATGTGCGCAACCCAGATCCACTGACGACCCCCTAATGGCGGAGTTTACTTGCCTATGTATACTGCCTGAAGTGAATGCTGGGACATGTAGTCTTACTGTCGGAATGTACTCGGCTAAATATACTGTTTAAAGTGATTACTGGGACATGTTGCCCTCCTGGAGGGGTGTTATCAGCTAAAAATATCGTTTGAAGTAAATCCTGATGTGTTTTACTTCCTCTTTATTCCCCTGCAAAGTGAAAACATAATGGGCTAGCATGCAGCCACACACCAGGCCATGTTGATATGTACTTACATAGTTGGACATGATTTCTATCACTGTGTTCTCCATTCTTCATACATAATACACTGGGTGCTGCTGTATAAACGGTCCAATAGGAAACAACACATCGGCACTTAGTTCAGTGGTCTGCATTACTGGTTTATGGACAGTAGGGGGCGTCAGTCTGAGATGGGACGAGGAGGTAGTGTGCTGCAAATACAATCTTTAAAGCTCGCCGCGCAGCCCTGCCCCCAAGAGGCCACTGATCGGCACCTGTTCTAGGCCCCGGGGTTGAGGACCTCTTCTCTAGATGATATATTTAAAGTCTTTGCAATTTTGCGTTGAGGAACATTATTCTGAAATTTACAATTTTTAGACGCAGCTTCTCACAGATTGGTGGACCTCTGCCCATATTCTCTGACTCTCTAAGATGCTGGGTTTTTTTTTTTTTTTTTTTTTTTTTTATATATACCCAATCATATTACTGACATGTTGCCAATTAACCTAATGAGTTGTAAAATATTCTTCCAGCTCTTCCTTGTTGGTGCTACCTATGTTGCCCTGTCCCAACTTTTTTGAGACATGTTGCTGCCATCAATTTCAAAATTATTTTTTTCCCCCCTAAAATGGTACATACATATTCTCAGTTTAAAGCCGGGTTCCACCCAAAAGTGGAACTTCCTCTTTAAGGACTCCTGACCCCCTGAAATGCCACGTTTGGCATGTCAATTTTTTGGGGGGGAAGTGGGTACCTAGTTTTGACAGGTACCCAGCTCCTCTCCCCTTCAATCTCCTGGGACACGTCTCAGAAGATTGCTTGGCCATTCAGAACGCGCAGCACAGTGCGCTCCAGGATGTAAAGCCACAAGCTGTCACAGCCGGGTGCCCACACTTGCCATGCCGGCGAGGAGGAGTGAGACTTTGAACGCCCACATCGCTGGATCCTGGGACAGGTGAGTGGGTGTTTAATAAAAGTCAGCAGATACACTTTTTGTAGCTGCTGAATTTTAATAAACACAGAAATGGGTGGAAGTCCGCTTTAAGCATTTGATATGTTTTCTATTGTGAATAAAAGATGGGTTTATGAGATTTTCAGATCATTGCATTCTGTATTTATGTCGATTTTACACAGCGCCCCAACTTTTTTGGAATTGGGGTTGTATATCCCTGCTGGGGATGGACTGGCTGCAGTGTAGGGGGGACTCCAATATTAGCAGTTGTATTATCATCATCACCCATCTGATAACCCCCATTCTCTGTTCACCCCCACCACCATCTTCCTCAGGCTGTGTACTGGCTCCTATAAAGCTGCTCTGCAGATCATCTCACCCCCTGCCTGTGGAGCCCCGCCTCCATAACCCCGTGTCTGGGTAGCCCCGCCTCTCCCGGGGTAGTTGTTTTCTTTCTATAACCGTCTTCTCCTTCGCAGATTGATCTGGACACCATTGATGTCAGCAACCTGAACAGACAATTCCTCTTCCAGAAGAAGCATGTCGGCCGCTCTAAGGCTCAGGTGAGACCCTCCCCCTGCACAGAGCGTCGTCGTCTTTCCAGGCCACTTTCAGCATCAGATAAAGGTGGAGTTATTATGGGAGGTTTAGCACAGATTGATGCATGGAGAACAACTAAAGCGGAACTCCGGGGGGATAAAAGACAAATAGAAGCTGTATAATCCTTAAATGTAAATACAAGCAGTGCAAGTCCTGCATGTGACCTGGTATCAGTCTCTGTACAGCAGCGCTCAGGCTGGGGGAGGGAGAAACGGCACCCCAAGTATGAGAGGGGTTAAAGCCATTTAGGATATTTGATTCCCGAACACTAAGGCAGCTACCGACACTCCAGTCAGGCGAACAAGACCCATAAGAATAATTCTCCCTCAATAACGAGACAAAGCTCTGTCTTGAGGTTTCAAGCAGGAGTGACAATCTTTATTGAAAAGACCACAAGTTTTATACACAGTTAAAAGAGGAGGTGCATCATATTACTCTGGAAATACGGAAAAAAATCGGAAGTTCCACTTTTGGGTGGAACTCCGCTTTAATTTCATAAAGCATCCCGTTAGGGGGGGGGAGCAGAGAGATGAGCTCATCACTGTGCTACTCCTCTTTTCGCTGTCCAGTCACAGCCTGGGGGAGGGACAAGACCTTTTGGCATCGCCAGGCTTCAGCGGAACAATGTTGGGTCTTCCCTGACAATCGGTTCAGATTTTAACTTGACTGAGTGCAGAGCTGACTATAGTGAGAGGATGAGATGTCAGCGGAGGATGGGAATGTGTTCTGTCTGTCTTAAAGAGCAGCAGTCCCCAACCTTTTTGGCCCCAGAGACTGTTTTCATTCCGATCTGCAGCTCCTCCCACCCCCTGCTCTGCTGATAGGATGACGCCGTCGGCCGGGTGGAGGAGCCAGGAGAGGACACATGTGAAGCCATGCCCAGCAGGAGGTGAGCAGCGACCGCAATCTGTGTGGCCCTGTGCGGACCGCAATCACCGCTCACCTCCTGCTGTGCGGCCCGGTCATCAACAGGCCACGGACTGGCACTGGTCTGTGGCCCGGGGGTTGGGGACCCCTGTTATAGAGTGATCAGCACCCTGTTGTCATTCCTCCTGTGTACAGTACTCACACGGCTGGCATTGTGGCTCAGCAGGTGACCTGTGATTTCAGTTGAGGTCTTGTGCTCCATTTGGCAAGCTGTCATCCCTCTTCTGCTGTGTCCCATCTTCATCTCCCATTCTGGTTGTAATTTTCCTTTCTGTCTGCAGGTGGCGAAGGAGAGCGTCCTCCAGTTCTGTCCGAGCACCAACATCACCGCGTACCATGACAGCATCATGAAGTGAGTGCAACTATGTCCTGGGGGGCTGGGATACATCTTCTGTTCTGTGATGTCAACAAAGGTGGTGACAGTGCACATGAAAAGATATAATAAAATATTTACAAAAATGTGAGGGGTGTACTCACTTTTGTGAGATACTGTAATTAGGCGGTGGGGTGTATGAATCATCTATTGGTGGTAAAGGGGTAAGGATTGTGTAATTGGAGGGGATGGTTTGTATAGTGGGGTGTGTACATCAATTTGGCTGTATAGATTGTATCTCGGAGGGTAGGAAATATGAATCGTATATTGGGGGGGGGTTGTATAATAGGGTGTGCGGATTGTATATTTTAGGGAGTGTGAATGCTATATTGGTGGTGGGGGGAGATTGTGTTTTGGAGTAGGTGGTATGGATTGTATAGTGGGTCTATATACATGACGTATTGTGGAAGGGAGTATCTGAACCCCCCCTGCCTCCTTCTCGGTCAGTGATGAAGGGTCTGCGCTCAGTGTCATCTCTTTGTGGACTGACTTACTCCTGAACTCCCAATACTATACAGTCTGACATTTGTGATTTTTGCCTTTTTAGCGCAGAGTACGATGTGGAATTCTTCCGGAAATTTACTCTGGTGATGAACGCCTTGGACAACAGAGGTACTGAACTTGACTGGGGGGGACATCATAGCAAAACGAGGGGGTGTGCCGCTCTCAGGCCCTCAGATGGGTCCCCTTCATGGGAGGTCAGGCGATCACCAGCAGGGGCTCATCCTACGACCAGACTTAAAAAAAAACAAAAAAACTGGCTGCATTCCTAAAAAATAATTCAAACACTGATTTATTTTTTTCACCTCCACGACATGAACAGAGTCCCTCCATAAGTTAACCACTTCCCGCCAGCAGTACGGCGTATGACTTTGTTGACTTTCAGTGGGGATATCATTGTTTTCTGTCGGCGATTCTGTGCACAGTAAGAGCGATCATAGCCCCCCTCTCGCCGCCCTCCGGTGCTTCTCCGGGCTCTCCCATGCCATCGGGGACCCGGAGAAAGAATCTGCCACCGCCGGATGAAGAGCATAGAGATTTCTCTATGACCGTTGGAGGCCCGGGCGCGACAATGTGACGTCATGTCTGGGCCGCGGATGTTGACAAAGCTGTGATCTCGGCTGGAAAGCCTCAGATCTGTCCTTTTTATTTTTTTATCCCGATCTGATGCTTTCCAGCCTGGAGAGATGTGGGGTCTTATAGACCCCGCATCTCTCCATAAAGAGGACCTGTCGCACACCATTCCTATTACAAGGGATGTTTACATTCCATGCAATAGGAATAAAAGTAATCACATTTTTTATTTATTTTTTAAAGTGTAAAAATAAACATTTCCCGCCCACATATGTAAATGCCATTCAAACCACACGTGAGGTATCGCCATGTGCGTTAGAGCGAGGGCAACAATAGCATTATACCATCTGTGTAACTCTAAACATGTAACCTGTAAAAAAAAAAAAAAGTGTCGCCTATGGAGATTTTTAAGTACCAAAGTTTAGTGCCATTCCACAAGTGTGTGCAATTTTAAACAGGGACATGTTGGGTATCTATTTACTCAGTGTAACATCATCTTTCACATTATACAATAAAATTGGGCTAACTTTACTGCTTTTTATTTTTTTATTTTTTTTTTGAATTCATGAAATTGCTTATTTATTTTTTTCCAAAAAAAGCGTTTGAAAAATTGTTGCGCAAATACCATGTGACATAAAAAGTTGCAACGACCGCTATTTTATTCCCCTGGGTGTCTGCTAAAAAAACATATATAATGTTTGGGGTTCTGAGTCATTTTCTAGCAAAAACAAATGATTTTTACATGTAGGAGAGGAGTGCCAGAATAGGCCCGGTATAGAAGTTAGCTGACGCGTTTCACCTACAAGGGTGGGCTGAATAGAGGTCACTACAGCTCAACCCAGCGGTGCGGGTGAAACTTGTCAGAAGGGGGTGGTCCAGATGAATAAAGTTACCAGCATTTGAATTTTTTATTTTTTTTGGGTTGAGCTGACACCTTACACAGAGCAATAGAAATGTGTTTTTGAATTATGGATGCTGGAGTGCAGTGTACACACAAGCTGGAAGAGAAGCCGGTTGTCATAACAGCAGATGTAGGAAAAAGTGTAAATGAAACCTATTTTATAAAGAAGTGTCTGGTGATCGGTTCTGTCTGTCCTTCCCGCTCAGTTGCCCGGAACCACGTGAACCGGATGTGCCTGGCGGCGGATATTCCCCTGATTGAGAGCGGCACGGCCGGGTACCTCGGACAAGTCACCGTCATCAAGAAGGTTGGTATCGTTGTCCTGGTCGGCTCCGCCACTGTCTGCCATAATAGCTCACGCTGGACTTTTCCCCCGTGTACAGGGTGTCACCGAGTGCTATGAGTGCCGACCCAAACCCACCCAGAAGACCTTCCCTGGGTGCACCATCCGCAACACTCCCTCCGAGCCCATCCACTGCATTGTCTGGGCCAAATACCTCTTTAAGTAAGATCCGACATTCCGCCTGTTAGGATTTTATCACAAATTAGTCCTTTCCTGTGCCGCTGATCTTGTCTTTGTGTCTGCAGTCAGCTGTTTGGAGAGGAGGATGCCGACCAGGAGGTGTCACCGGACACTGCCGACCCCGAGGCCTCCTGTGAGTACTATACAGGTTTTATCTTTCTGTAAGGTGTGTCCCTGCTTTACCCCACAAATGTCCAACATGTCCACTCACCACCTCAATATTTCATCCATTTTCCACACCCCACCAACCAATATTAGCCCCAGGATGCACCAACACCCTCCATATACAGTGAGTCTATACACTTAATGTCCCTGACCTGTCCACCCTTATTACAGGGGATCCCACAGAGGCCGCAGAGCGAGCTAAAGCCTCTAATGAAGACGGAGACATCAAGAGGGTGTCGACCAAGGTGTGGGCCCGGGACATCAGTTATGACTCTGTGAAACTCTTCAATAAGGTAACTTCACCAACATTTTATACAGTTTGTGGCTTTTTGATTAGTGATACGTTTTAAAACTAAACTGTGTGACCTGTATTTTAACCCTTTCACCTCCTCCCGTTGTATGTGCTGTATCTGCTGCATTGCTACCAAGCCTTGTTTAAAGAGTTCCACCCAAAAGTGGAGTCCCCCCATCCTACGCCACCGGGCCAGGCAGTTTACCACGAATGGTGGCGGCAGCATACAAGAGCCGATCGGGGCTCTCCTCTTTAACTCCCTCAATACCAGCATGTTTCTTCGTTTCCAAAATTTGAAGCAAAAAAATTATCACCAGGGGTTTTAAAAAGTTCATTTTGAAAAGTTTTTGGGGGTTTTCATACTGTCCTGACATTTTTTTATTTGCTGAGTTTTATATATTAAAAAGACCAATTCTTTGTGTGTAAAATATAGATAAATAGAGAGATGCCTCTGCATGCGGTGTTGCATGGCAGTGTAATTGTCAGTCAAACCATCACAGCATTGAAAAATGGACTGGACATGAAGAGGGTGTAACATGCCAGTCCTAAAGTGGTTAGAGACATTGGAGTTGATGTACTAAAACTGGAGAGTGCAAAATCTGATGCAGCTGTGCATTATTTCCACTTAGACTGTAAACTTAGCTTGTTAATTAAGCTTTGACAAAAACTGGAAGCTGATTGGTTTCTATGCCGAGCCGCACCAGATTTTGCACTCTTCAGTTTTCATAAATCAAACTCCACTGTCACCTTGTCCGTGCAGAGCTAAGTGACCGTGTCTTTCCAGAGGTGTGCCTCCAACATCCCCCATACTCATCTGACCAGGAGGGTGATGTCACTACTCTTGTACTCTACTCCTGTTACTTTGCCTTGGATGGACAATGTTGTTTCTTTAGTGGAATGAAGGTTAAAAAATAAAATAAAATTCTTGTCCTCCCATTGAGGGACGCATGAATTCAAATAGTCGAGTTATACTGCTGCTTATAGGAGGGTTGGACATTGGAAACCAGGAAAATCGTAGGCCAGTCTCCATATAATCCCACCCCCCTGTACCCAGCGTGCCTCAGGTTTGGTTATAATTCTGTTGCACTCGATCCATATCCTGCGGGTTTCTGGTGGTGAATGTGTCTGTTTCTTCTCACTCAGCTATTCAAAGACGATATCCGTTACCTGCTGACTATGGACAAGCTATGGCGGAAGAGGACAGCCCCCGTGCCATTGGACTGGACCAGCCTGCAGGACGGTGGTAATCACCTGGTGTGAGTGGAGAAAAAATGGCAGTGGATTGGTCTGAGTGATCGCTGTGTGCATGTGTACACACTTCTGATTGGTCTGAGTGCTCACTGTGTGCGTTTGTAGGTTACATGCTTCTGATTGGTCTGAGAGATCAGTGTACAAGCTTCTGAATTGGTCTGAGGTATTGATATAAGCTCACATCCATGACATGTTTGAAGGTTTATGATTGGTCTGAAAGGTTGCCTTATGCGTACATATATAAGGTGGAGGTGAACACTTTTCTGATTGGTCTAGGTCGCTGTGTCTTCCAGATAAAGACTCCGAACAGAAGAAAGATTCCTCTGCCATTGGGTTGAAGGATCAGCAAGTCCTGAATGTCGCCGGGTACGCAGAACTCTTCTCCCACAGCGTGAAGACATTATGGGGGCAGCTGAAGGAAAAAGGAGATAACTCCTCACTTGTATGGGACAAGGTGAGTCCTCAGCGAGGGGGAAAAAGGTGCTGCCCTCCTAAAAGGATTCTGGTATTTGTTGTGGAGGGGTCTATCTATGTGATATCCTCTGTGCTGAGACACAACGTCTCTTGGGGAAGATGTGGCTATAAAGGTAGGAATATTTGGCAGATCCTCCCCCACTCAGTTGAGCCAAGTTCATGTAATGGCTGAGATCTCCTACACGCGTCATTTAGTCTTTTAAGGATAAGTTCACTTTTTAGAAAAAAATAATAAATGCAGTTTTTTTTTTTTTTTTTTTAAATATATATATATTTTTTTTTGCACCAGCGATCAGCAGATCTGTCAGTTTCTGTGTGCCGTACATCTCGTACAGACAAGCAGATACAATCTGACATGAAGAATCAATGAACTATCACAGTGCCATGGTAGTTTGAGAACTACAAGCCGACAGCGGCAAAGGATGCTTGTAGTTCATTCATACGCAGAGCTGTGTGGCTGAATGACGCGGCCATCTGGGCGGAGCCCTGCACGACCACGCCAATTTCAAAAAGTGACCGCTAGTATGGGGAACTTCTCCCCATACTGCAGTCACAGGGAGTGTGGGCAGCGGCTGCAGCATTAAAAACATGTTACATGTTCCCAAAGGTGATCTTATCCTTTAAATCTGACCTCCCAGTCTTGCACAGTAATACAGGTTCCTCTCCTGGACTGAAATGTCCTACTCTGATTTCACTGCACACTGCGAGCTTCTCAGAATGTGCATTAGAAGCTTCAGCAAGTCAGAGCCTGCCTCTTTTCCTGGCTGGAGGATATCCTGCATCGTCTTGCTCTTTCCTCCCCAGTCTGACTCTCCCTGGCCCATCCCTTTTTATTCATTGGATTTCAGTTCTTCCAATCATGTAAGTTCAGCATCACATGTGGGCTGTATGGGGGCAACACGGCAGGGTTTTATGTGTTGCCCCCATAACAGCCTGTTAGGTGTGTTTTGTTTTTTTTAATACACAAAGTCGGCACTGGTTGGTTGTTGTGGGATAACATAAGACAGATCTTTGATCAATTAGGGTGGTCTGCATGCAAATACGCCCTGCCTAGGAATGCCCATTCCTTCAGACCAATGCCCACCTCTTAGGGTATTTTAATATTTGCAGAACTCCTATTAGCCCGGCCACTGCTGACATTAGGACTGAAGGCTCTTGAGAGGAGTACTGAGGTAGGGTGCTGTGATGTATAGGACCTTGCTGCCACCTCCCACCATACATGATCGGTCTGCGTTGCATAGAAAAGCACGGAGACCCAGTAATGACACTGGGGCCAAAATGTAATGCGACTGGGTTTTTTATTTAATGCGGCGCTAAACTTGCCTTTTTTTTTCAACTTGCTCAGAGTTTGACAGCAGAACTTTAAGTTTGCTTTGACTGCTTAGTGACCGCCCCACGCACCTAGACTGCGGCAGGGCACCGCTCTGTGCCAGATTACGTACCTAGTACATGATCTGACACTTCTGGCTTTTTTTTTTTTGTCTATAGCGCAAAAAATAAACAGAGGTGATCAAACACACCAAAAGAAAGCTCTATTTGTGGGGAGAAAAAGACAAACATTTTATTTGGGGGCAGCGTTGCACAACTGCGCAATTGTCATTTAAAAACCTTCCGGCGCTGAAGTGGTTAAAATTGGCATTAGTATGTTATTTGTGGGGGAGGGGGTACCAAAAAATTAGAAGATTAAACTTTTAGCTAAAAGTTGTTGCTATGCGTATTAGCGATCCCTTGTTTTGTTGATGCTCACTGTCTGTGGTCTCTGATAGGATGAGCCCCCAGCGATGGACTTTGTTACGTCAGCTGCCAATCTTCGGATGCACATCTTCAGCATGAACATGAAAAGCCGATTCGATATAAAGTGTAAGCCTTGTCTCGCCCCCACCCCCTCTGCTTGCAGGATGAAGATTCAGCGTAGTAAATACTGATGTGTTTTGTCTCTTCCACAGCCATGGCAGGGAACATCATCCCAGCAATCGCTACCACCAACGCCATCATATCTGGGCTGATTGTACTGGAGGGCCTGAAAATCTTATCTGGAAGTCTGAAGCAATGCAGAACGGTAACGCCTCCTTCCCTCCCTCAATGCAGTCTTTGGGGTCACATAACTTCTAATGGCAGAATGGCCCTAAAAACTGTTTTGTTGAGCAGGTCTTGATCAGGGAAAAACTGTTATCCATGATGCATTAGATTTTTTGCTCCTGTGTGAATTTTGCCCTCCAGAATGCAGTTTTTTTATATTGACTCCTCTCCCATTACAAGCAGTAATAACTGGTCTTTTGTGATATCAGCAGTTCCTTATTAAACATCATTCTGATTTCCATTTGGTATGTAGTTCTCCTTTTAAATCCCAGCTTCATACTTTGGTCTCTCCTGTAGGTGTATCTGAGTAAACGGCCCAATCCGCGCAAAAAGCTGCTGGTTCCCTGCATGCTGGATCGCCCCAACCCTGACTGCTACGTGTGCGCCAGCCGGCCGGAGGTGACAGTAAAGCTGAATGTCCACAAGTTGACGGTGCAATCGCTACAGGACAAGGTGTGTATGATCGGGGGGGGGGGCCTTTGTGTGTGATGGTGTGTGTGTGTTTGTGTGGGCCTGTGTCTGATGGGGGTGATGGCCCTCCTATGGGTATGCATACTTCTTCCACAGAGCACCAGTGCCTTTACACCGCTTGGGAATTCAAGCCCCCCCCCGATCACCGATATCAGGTACGAGAGGGGCAGCATTGAGGCTGAGCCGTGGCTGCATCTCCAGTTATGGGTTAAGTTAAGACAGCTGTGTATAGGGGGGATGGCCCAAATGAGGGACTCTAATGATAGGTCTGTCAGAGGACCTGTGTGTAGTGGAATAGGGGGCACACTGGGGGCCTGGTGCGAGAGGTTGCAGTGTTTCGTTTTCCATGATATGTTCACCAGTCACTCGATGTGGGAGATCTTGGGCGTTCTTCGTATGGCCATATTCTGTCCTTTTTTACTGACAGAAGTCACAGAGCAGAGTCTTTAAGTAATGCACTCGTATTCTACTATCTCTGTGCAGCCCCGCCTGTCTTCAATGAATAAAAAATGAGTTTGGGTTAATTTTTCAGATAATCAAGGAGAAGTTTGGGATGGTGGCTCCTGATGTCCAGATAGAAGATGGCAAAGGCACAATCCTGATCTCCTCTGAGGCTGGGGAGACGGACGGTGAGTGACAATGCTGCTAAGTTCGGTGATAACATGTTGCATGTCTGTGTTTGGAGGCGGGGCTTGTGAACCAAGTTCTCATTAGAGCAGCGGTGGCGATCCTTGGCACCCCAGATGTTTTGGAACTACATTTCCCATGATGCTCATGTACACTGCA
This sequence comes from Rana muscosa, assembly GCA_029206835.1. Classification (NCBI taxonomy): domain Eukaryota; kingdom Metazoa; phylum Chordata; class Amphibia; order Anura; family Ranidae; genus Rana; species Rana muscosa. Next base: position 338,039,890 of record CM055119.1, read on the forward strand.
GAGTGCATGAGCATCATGGGAAATGTAGTTCCAAAACATCTGGGGTGCCAAGGTTCACCATTACTGCATTAGAGGTAGACTTCAATGGGATGAAGAGCCACGGAGAATAGTCAGTGGTGTGGGGCTGATGCTGCAGATGATGTGATAACTGGTTCAATAGATAAGTGTTTGCACATAAACCTCCAGGTGATCTGTACTCCAGCTTTAGCTGCTTTTTCTAGTTCCCTTGCCTCCCCTTCCCCATTGGCTGAATGACGTGTTCACTTGTAGGAAATTGGCCTATAGCCACCAGCAGGAAGTACAGTGGAGATCGATTAATAGAAATACAAGACTTCCTGTGAATGGCTGAGAAGCACTTAGCCTGACACATTTCCAGTAGCAGACCAAATCCCTGTATTGCTGCTGGGACACAGCACTGTATTTTGCAGATGCTATATACGGTTATCTTTTGTTCCACTTGCTCCCCCTCCCTATTAGAGTGTAAGCTCTCTGGAGCTGGGCCTTCCTAACCCTCTTGTTTTAAATTGTATTGTAACTTTACTGTCTCCCTGTATAATGCAGGGCAAATTGTTAGTGCTATATAAATACTGTATAATATAATACAGGGCTGACAGTGGTCACAGCTATTGGTAAAGGAAATAGTTTGGGACAGCTTGGCCCAAATTAACTAGTGAAAGGAAAGATGGAGTTAGGTTTGAATGTAACTGTTCATACAAAGTTTTGTTGAATTCAAATTTTTTTTTTTTTTTTTTTTTTTTGCGCATGTATTCCTTGTTTTTTGTTTTTTATTTTTCTTTTTTTATAGCAAACAACAACAGGATGTTGTCAGATTTTGGCATTCGGAACAACACGCGGCTCCAGGCAGATGACTTTCTGCAGGATTACACCCTCCTGATCAACGTACTGCACAGGTCAGGTGAAGATGTGTATCATTTGTCTTGGCTATCCTGGGAATATGATCAGTGATGTCACCAAAAAAAGCAGCCGATGTCCTACTGTATATGTCGGTGTAACCTCTCCAAGTTTCCAATAACTTGCAATGCAGATATTTTCACAATATGATGGCAGTTGGAGGACATTATTCCTAATCATTCCTCAATGTATCTAAAACTTGCAGAGGGTTTGGGTTTAGATTATACTTTAACCTCTTGCCGACCAACCGCTGTCATTATACTGCGGCAGGTCGGCTCTCCTGCGCAAAACCACCGTAGGTCTGTGCAAGAATAATGGGCACGCAGTGGTGTGCCCGTGATTCCCGTGGACTCAATGTCCGCCGGCGACCCGCAATCGCTGTGTACAAAGGGGGAACTGCCTATGTAACCAAGGTGATTCCCCGTTCTGCCTAATGACATGTCGGATCTTCTGTTCCCAGTGATCGGGAACAGCGATCTCTGTCATGTTCCAGTGAGCCGGTCCCCCCTACAGTGAGAACACTCCCAGGGAACACATTTAACCCCTTGATCGTCCCCTAGTGTTAACCCCTTCCCTGCCAGTGTCATTTTTACATTGATCAGTGCATTTTTTATAGCACTGATCAATGTAATGTCACTGGTCCCCAAAAAGTGTTATTTGGGGTCAGATTTGTTCGCAATGTCACAGTCCCGCTAAAAATCGCAGATTACCACCAAAAACAATAAAAAAATAAGTCCCTAAGTCTATACCACCCACCATCCTTGGACAGATAATCACCCCAAGTACTAAAGTCAAAAGCCTCGGAGTCACCTTTGACTCAGATGTCGATGGATGCCCAAATAGGATCAGTAGTCAACGGATCCCATTATCTTCTCCGCCTACTGCATAGACTCATTCCCTTCATCCCGGAAGGGGGATACAGCAGTAGTAGTAGTCTGAACAATCATCAATTCTCTACTACGCAAACTCCCTCTACTTAGGGCTACCAAAATACCAGATTTCGCACCTACAAGTCGTCCAAAACACGGCAGCCAGACTGGTTACAGGAAAAAAACCCTGGGAATCCATCACCCGATCCCTGAGGTCCCTTCATTGGCTAACCGTAAAGGATCGGGTCACATTCAAGACCACCTGCCTCACCCACAAATGCATACAAGGAAAAGCTCCTCAATACTTATGCGAGAAAATAAAACGCTATACCACCAATCGCATTCTCCGATCAACTGACCAAAACCTCGTCCACATCCCCAAGTCCCACTACAAATCGAAGGGAGAACGAAGATTTGCGGTCCAAGGACCACGGCTATGGAATGCTCTACCAACAAACATCCGCATGGAAGAAGACCATCGGGCCTTCAGAAAAAAAAACTTAAGACCCACCTTTTCTGAAGCATGAGGACGACACCGGATGGAAATAAGTGCCTTGAGGCGATTTTAGTTCGCATTTGTAGTGCTATACAAGTTACTCACTCTATACCGTAATTTATAGACGCGATAACTTTTGCGCAAACCAATCAATGTATGTCAATTGCGAGTGTTTTTGGTTAAAAAAAAGTAGAAGAATATATATCGGTCTAAACTGATGAAAGTATGTGTATATCTTTTTATAAAAATTTTATTTTTTCAAAATTGTTTTTTTTTTTTGTTTATAGCGAAAAAAATAACCACAGAGGTGATCAAATGCCACCAAAAGAAAGCTCTATTTGTTGGGGGAGGCGGGAGGGGGGGGGGAACATTAATTTAGTTTGGGTACAGCATCACACGACCGCAATTGTCAGTTAAAACGTTGCAGTGTCTTTATTGCAAAAAAAGGCCTGGTCATTAAGGGCACTTTCACGCGGGGGGGTCAGCAGTAAAGCAGCACTTTTCGGCCGCTAGCAGGGCGATTTTTAACCCCCGCTAGCGGCCGAAAAAGGGTTAAGTGGCGCTATTTTTTATTTTTTTATTCATTTTTTTTCTTTTGGGGTGCTTCTATGGTACAGTTAACATTTCCTCCTCCTGCACCCAGAGGGGGAGATTTAGTAAAATTGGAGCATACATAATCTGTTGGAGCTCTGCATAGAGAGAGCAGGCAGTTTCCAGGTTTTATTAAACTTTATTGAACAAGTTGAGTCTAGAAGCTGGTTACTAAGCACTGCTGCACCAGATTCTGTGTGCTCCAGTTTTAGTTAATCTCTCCCAGTGTCCCCTGCCTCTTCTTCCTTTCTGCAGTTGATTTATTTTTCTTGTGTATTTCCAGGGAGGATTTGGAGAAAGATGTGGAGTTTGAAGTTGTGGGAGATGCACCTGAAAAGGCTCCACAGCAACCAGCAGAAGGGGCCAGTACCAGTATTACCAATGGCAGCGATGATGGAGCACAACCCTCAACATCCACAGGTAAGGAGAGGGGAAACCTGTCCTGTTTACTAGTGTTTAAGGGAAGAACTTCTTATCCCATATTAGTAGTGTTATTGTAATAATAATTATACATTTTATATAGCTCTGGCATATACCGCAGTGCTGTACAGAGAATACTAAGCCAGTCACATCAGTCTCCTCACCAGAGGAGCTTACACTCTAATGTCACCCTACAACAGTCGCACTATTTTTAGATACTTTTAGATCGCTCTGCCATATTCCGCAGTTCTGTGCAGAGAAGACTGAATCAGTTTCTGTACCATTTTAAGATACAGTTGGGGGTAGTTGTAGCAGAGCTTGGTCACCATAGTTATGGTGTTTAATAAAGGTTCTGCATTGTGCTGTAGTACCAGTTCTGATTCAGAAGATGTCACTCTTTTGCTCTCTATTTAGCACCAGAACAAGATGATGTGCTGATCATGGATTCGTCTGACGAGGAGGTTCCGTCTTCCAGCAACACTGATGTCAACATGGAGAGCGCCACTCTAAAGAGGAAGCTGTCGGACGATGAAGTCGTGAGCAGTAAAAAGAAGCGTGTGGATCCAGCAGAGGAGCAGGATGATGACATCATTGCGCTGGACTGAGCACCCCCTGCACACCGCTAAAAAGAAATTTTCATATTTTGTCATGTGACTTCTGTTAGGGTGTGTTAAACGTCTGTAGCTAGAACTCCCCGCCCCCTCGTCACGCCATCAAAGCCAGTGGCCCTCTTCTTTTGCGATTCTCTGACATTGGGAAGCCATGATTTAATTATGTGCTTGTGGCTGTTGCGTGCGGCGGGACCCCTTCTTCGGTTACACGTTTAGCACGCCATACTGTGGTGTCCGGATACGTTTTTTGTATTTATGTTTGTACGTATTTTTTATACCTAGGTTAGAAAAGGGACTTTCTAGAGCAGAATGTTTCTCACACCCTACAAAGCGCTGCGTCATGTACCTTCAACTCCATGCAAGGGGCAGAGCTCTCCTGCAGTGACAGGTGCTCAGTACGTTACTGTAAGCCGGACGCTGTCCATGCTCAGCAAGAACTGTGTGCTTTGTTTCAGGTTATTTATATTCCTTGTTTTGTAAAACTCAGTACTGCTCCTTACTGTATCCTCTGAAAGGACCAAATAAAAACACGTCTTGTATAACTGAGTGATGACTTTCCTGGGCGGGTTTGAGGTCACTGTGAGAGGCCCCTTCCTGAGTGGGCGCTCTGCGATTGCTGCGATGGAGGGGGCCCCTTCCTGAGTGGGCGTTTTACGGTTGCTGTGATGGAGGGGGCCCCTTCCTGGGTGGGCGCTGTGATGGAGGGACCCCGTCCTGGTTGGGCCCTTCCTCGTCCTGTCTTAACTTTTAGCTTGTGCTTTACAAAACTGTTGAGCGCTAGAACTCTTAGACATTGTGCACACGGCTTAATTATCTGTAGGATGCAACTAATCTACAGATTTTAGAGCAGCTTCATCTGATACTGTCTGTGACTACTTGGTCAAACCATATCGGACTGATCAAAATCCCTATCTCATTTTACATTTGTGGAACCTTTTGTGCAAGAAGTGTTTGATCCACATGGTTGACATGGTCTCTTCATCCTGCTTAACAATGCTATTGGTGGTAAAAGTTCCCATCCTCAGCAGATGTAGCCTAAGGGGACAGACTTCACCCTCTGTCACAAAATATCCTAGTTGTTTCTCTACGCCTTTGACTTCCCATCCACCTGCAAGGTCTGGCACTCAAAGTATGCCTTTAGACAAGCCTTCCTCTGCATGAAGGTATGCATCCGATTTCTAGAGTGGGCGTGGTTGTCTGCTGAGCTTTACGGGTGCTTGCAGCTTGCATCTTGGGTGCATGGGTGCCAGAGCTGGCATCCCCCCCCCCCCCAGGGGTTCAAACTGTTTTTTTTTTTTTTTTTTTGTTTCATGCCCCCTTCCTGGTTTTCACCTCCAAACTGTGTCCCCACACATACTAGAAGATCTCCATTGAGCCCTTTTTTGAAGCTACTTATTTAAGGTGTCATTGCCCCAGTTCCTGTAGCAGAAATGGTATCAGGGGTTTTGCTCCCAAATGCAGAGAGGACATCAGCCCCACCTTGGATCTCAAGGCTCTGATTTTCTAAAAATGTCCAGATGAAAGCTGCCAAATCTGTCGTCGCCTCACCTTCAGGAAAACTTTCTGGCTTCTGTGACCATCATAGCTGCTTGCTTACATGTTCTCATCTTTCAAGAACATCAGCCATTCCTATGCTGTGCTTTAGAGCCCCTTCACTACCAGTTTGTGGCCTTCCTTTAGCCCCCTAGTCGTCTGTACCTTTTGGTATTTACCATGGTGCTGGCCACAGTATTAAAACTGCTGCACTTTCAAGGCATCCCCATTGTGGGATACTTGGATGAACTTGTGTTAATGGAATAGTCACTGAGGGCTTTGTTGGCTGAGGTGTCTTTTGACTGTCCTGATGATGCAGCAGTTTGGGTGGATTCTAAACTTTCAGAAACTATTTCTGAAACCAACTCTGTTTGGAGTACAGTGGAACCTCGGATTACGAGCATAATCTGTTCCAGGAGAATGCTCGTAATCCCAAGTACTCGCATATCAAAGCTAGTTTCCCCATTGAAGTCAATGGAAACTAAAATAATTTGTTCCGCATTGACTCCAATGGCATGCAATACCGCATGCGGCCAGAGGCGGGGGGCACCGGAGAGCCTCGGAAACGGCCGAAAAGGCCCGAGGACACCTCGCCAAACTTTGGAAAGACTATGTTACCGAGATTTGCCAAGGTCAGCTGTGCTGTCCTCGTGCATTTCTGAATGGCGCAGATCGGCTGCCCCCCCACCTCAGGCCAAACCCGGTACTGCACACCGCTTTGGTTTGAATCGTGCTCGTTTTGCGAGACAACACTCGCAAACCGAGTTACGATTTTTAAAAATACAGTGCTCGTATTGCAAAACGCTCATTAACCGCGTTATTCGCAATCCGAGGTTCCACTGCACTTGGATCTTCTGCTTCTTCCAGAAAGTCTGACCCTCTTTCTGTGATCTCTTATGGTCCCTGTAAGGGTGCTCTGACTTCCCATACCTTCATCTCTAGACCCCAGCCTTTTTCAACCAGGGTGCCTTGGCAAAATTCCTTTAAAAAAAAAAAGATTCCAAAAATTGCATACAAGCCAGCGGGGTGGATCAATCCTGCCTTTTATTTACACAAAGCTACAGGTTTTCATTGTGTTTTAATTGCGCCATTACAACCTTCCAGTTGTCGGCATCCTAACAACCAATGATGTCATTGATATGGAGGACGTCTGGTGCCTGCACAGCAACCTTCTTTTCCCCCTCCCCTCGCCATCAGCATTGGGGGAATCATATTAGCCCAGTAAGGGAGAGAAATATTGCAATACTAGTCGGTACCAGTGTTGCTTGGACCTTGAGAAGGGGAAACCCCTCGAAAGCTTGTCCTCAAATTTTGGCTGTTGCAAATAAAAAAATAAAATAAAGGATTGTTCTGTGTGTGGAAGAATACATCACCTCCCATGCTGGGTGTCCTACATGTGTGGATATGTAAAACGATTAGTCTAGTTTTTTTTTTACCTTTTTTAGAATAGGATGCCTCGAGATGAAAAAATTATTTTGACTGAAAAATGGTTGAGAAGTGCTGATCTAGACAAGTGTTTTTCAACCTTTTTCCTGTCAAGGCACCCTTTAAAATTTATGGACAATCTCGAAGCACCGCATTCTAAAATGTAAAAATTATTCAAATAGTTTTACATAATGCAGCAAATTCGGTACACCCAACGTTGGAGGTGATTTTTTTATTTATTTATTTTTTTTTTCTTTCTTCCAAAGCAAATAACGATAATGACTAGTATTCCAATGTTTTGCTTCTCTCTTTTTCTCTATCACTAATGTGACCACACAGCTGATGGAGAGGGGCAGAGGAGGGTCAAACAAGGATAACATGCAAGCAACTGACATTCTCCTTATCAACTAACAATGTCATTGGACGTTGGAATGCCGGCAGTTAGAAGGTTGTAATGGTGTTCTAAAAAAAAAAACCTGTGGCTTTGTGTAGCTAAAAAGTAGGCTTCATCCACCCGCCGGCTTGTATACAATTGTGGGGCAATTTTTAGCCATTTTGCCAAGGCACCTTGGTTGAAAAAGGCTGATCTAGACCGTCATTCCAGTGGAAGTGAAAAAAAAAAAAATCTATGTTCATTAATTATATCTATCTGTCTTTGTTCAGATGATAGTGCAACTTTACACTAAAGTACATTATCGGCCTTAACGAATTCCAGTAGAAGCCTGTTTTCATTTTGCTTTGGAGTGGTGTTGACACTTTTGTATTCTCCCCCAACTACCCCATTGTAACTGTTTACATCCTTTCAGAGACTACATTGTGATGTGGTGTCTTCTTTAGTGGAGACACACAACATGCACCCTCTGCCTATGTTGTGGCCTATTGGTATAAACGAGCTCAAAGGACTCCCAGGAAAACAGCCCACTGTGTGCCAATACCACAATGGATGTTTGCAGCGTCACAGGCTTGGTGGAATCGCTGATATAGCAGAATATGCTCTGCTGACGTAAGTTAACCACTTCAATACTTTCACCCCTTTCATGCCCAGAGCAGTTTTCAGAATTTCCATTTTGAGTAACAATTATTCTGTCATGCAACACTGTACAATGAAATTTGTATCATTGTTTTGAGCCTTTTTTCTTTTGGTGGTATTTAACCACTTGCCACTTATACCCTCTTCCTGCCCAGGCAAATTTTCAGCTTTCAGCGCTGTCGCACTTTGAATGACAATTGCGCGGTCATGCTACACTGTACACACATGATTTTTTTTTTATAATTTTCTTCACACAAATAGAGCTTTCTCTTGGTGGCATTTAATCACCACTGGTTTTTTTTATTTTTTGCTAAACAAAGAAGACTGAAATTTTTTGGGGGAAAAACAAAGTTTTCATAGTTTGTTATAAAATTTAGCAAACCGGTAATTTTTCTCCTTCATTGATGTGCGCTGGTGGGCACTGCTTGGCAGTGAGTGGCTGTCTGTGTGTTGGACTGATTGTCCCTTTTCCATGAGCCGGTAATCTGCTTGTTTTTTTTCTCCTTACACTGTGAGCGTGAGGGGGAAAAAAAAGCCTATTACCTTCTTGCATCACGTGATCAGCGGACAGCTGATCACATGATAAAGAGCCAGGATCGGCCCTTTACTCCGATCAGCCAAGTCCCAAGACTCTGATCACAGAGCGCACCACAGGGGGCACTCGGATGTACATATACGCCCTCCTGCCAATTTAAGGCCACGCAGTAGCTGTATTTCTGCTATAAGCGTGGGCTTCAAGTGGTTAATCACCACTGGGGTTTTTATTTTTTTGCTAAATCAATTAAAACAAACTTTTTTCCTTTCTTTGTTATATTTTTCAAGCAATTAATTTTTCTTCACTGATGAGGCTGCACTGATGAGAGATGATAGGTGGCACTTATAAGCTGCACTGATTATCAGTGTAAATAATGTACTCACTATACCCCCACAGATCAGCTCTCCTTTTCCCCACATGCTGTCTGTATGAGGAAAAGATTGATAACCAGCAAGTCTGTTTACATTGTGACAGCTGTGATTGGACACAGCTGATCACATGGTGAAGAGCCCTTTACCCCGTTCTGTGATCTGCTGTGTCCAAGCCACACAGCGGTCACAGAGCAACTGTAGCTATATAATTGGCTATAGCACGGTAAGAAAGGGCTTAACTTGGGAATGTACACTCTACTGATCTACTTACAGCTAATATTTGCTTGAAATTAGGGCTGCAACTAACGATTATTTTCATAATCGATTAGTTGGCCGATTATTGTTTCGATTAATCGGTTAATAATCTTTTTTTTAAAAAAAAGTTAATTTTGCAGCGATTTCCATTCTTAATTATTTTTTTGGCCAATTTGTTGTTGGGCAGGTTAATAAACACACATTGCTGCAAAAACACATTATTACATGCTTTTCTGCAGCTTCTCCATTGAAGTATATTGAACCAAAAAAAACAAAATAGCACCGTTTTGCATTAAAAAAAGTCCTTGCCCTTTCCAAATACGCAGCAGATGAAAAAAAATCATAGATGTGAACGTGTCCCATAGGAAACCATGTAAATGAACTGTAGTGTGTTTCTGCAAAAAGCACCAAAAAACAGGTGTGACCCAGGCCTGAGATGTTTAGTGACATAACGAGGTTAAAAAAACTAAAATTGGTACAAAAAGAGCAAATAATCGCTACTGTAAGGCTGCTTTCACACTGGGGCGCTTTGCAGGCGCTATTGCGCTAAAAACAGTGCCTGCAAAGCGCCCTGAAAGAGACACTCCTTTCTCTCCAGTGTGAAAGCCCCAAAGGGTTTTCACACTGGAGCGGTGCGCTAGCAGGACGGTAAAAAAAAGTCCTGCTAGCCACATCTTTGCAGCGCTGTAGGAGCAGTGTATACACCGCCCCTAAAGCGCCCCTGCCCATTGAAATCAATTGTACCGCCGGCATAGCGCCGCTTTGTGGGCGGTTTTAACCCTTTTTCGGCCACTAGCGGGGGTTAAAAGCGCCCCGCTAGCGGCTGAAAATTGTGGCAAAAACTACGGAAAAGCGCCGCTAAGAATAGCGGCACTTTACCGCCAACGCCCGTAATGCCCCAGTGTGAAAGTACCCTAAGGGGTTCATTTTTTTACTGTGGGGCAGTGAAAGTAATATTTACAGTAGCGATTTGCTCTTTTTGTACTATAAAGGGCTAATTTTTATTTATTTTTTAAACCCCATTATGTTACTGGCCGACTAATCGATTATGAGAATAGTAATCGATTAGTTGTCGATTAATCGATTAGTTGTTTCGGCCCTACTTGAAATGTATGTCACGATATGGACTAAGGCCCGTTGCAAATGTCAAGCATATCTGCCATGAATCATTTACTATTGTTCTGGATTCTTTAACCACTTCAGATATGCGCTATAGCCGAAAGACGGCTGCAGCGCGGACCTGAACTGCCGGGAGGACGTCCTCTTGTTTACTTCTGCAATGCGCGCCCTCGGCGGTGCGCATCGCAGAAGAGCTGTGACCGTTGTGTCAGGTGGGTGCCGATGCGCGTGCCTGGTGGCCACGATGTCCGCCAGGTACCCGCGATCGGCTGTCACAGAGCCAGGGACGTGGATCTCTGTGTGTAAACACAGAGATCCACATCCTGTTTGGGAGAGAGGAGACCGATGGTGTGTCCCTTGTACATAGGGACAATCATCGGTCACCTCCCCCAGTCAGTCCCCTCCCCCCACAGTTAGAACACATCTAGGGAAACGCATTTAACCCCTTGATCGCCCCCTAGTGTTAACCCCTTCCCTGCCAGTCACATTTATACAGTAATCAATGCATTTTTATAGCACTGTTCGCTGTATAAATGTGAATGGTCCCAAAATACCGCCAAAAGTGTCCAATGTGTCCGCCATAATGTCACAGTCCCGATAAAAATCGCTGATCGCCGCCGTTACTAGTATAAAAAAAAAATATTAATAAAAATGCCATAAATCTATCCCCTATTTTGTAGACACTATAACTTTAGCGCAAACCAATCAATAAACGCTTATTGCGATAATTTTTTTTACCAAAAATATGTAGAAGAATACGTATCGGACTAAACTGAGAAAAACAAATGTTTTTTTTTTTTAAATTGCGATATTTATTATAGCAAAAAGTAAAAAAAGAACAATATTTTTTTAATTGTCATTCTTTTTTTGTTTATAGCGCAAAAAATAAAAACCACAGAGGTGATCAAATACCACCAAAAGAAAGCTCTTTTTGTGGGAAAAAAAAAGTCATTTGGGTACAGTGTTGTATGACCGCGCAATTGTCTTTCAAAGTGCGTCAGCGCTGAAAATTGGTCCGGGTACGAAGGGGGTTTTAGTGCCCAGTAAGCAAGTGGTTAATAAGTCCGTTACCCCAAAATAATAAAAAAATGTACTATTTCGGGTCAGTCACTCACTTCTGGACTGGTAATTCTAGGATTTATACATATTCAACCTGTTTAGCCAGAGCAAAGTGACATTTCTACATAAGCTGCTGTAACACAGTTGGATGAAATAATACTGTTCAATGTTGTTTCAAAGAAAATGTTCCATTTTATAAAGAACCTGTATCCTCAACATATAATACAGTAAATGATTTGGAAGAGGATGAAGACTCCGCTGACATCAAATGTATAGTGTGTGTGTATTTGTGTATGTATTTGTGTGTGTGTGTGTGTGTGAAAAATCGTACTTGTTGATGTAGGACTTTGAATGTAACTTGCAGTCTGCTGAATAGACAAACCTTTTTGCTGTGTAGAAATGCTTCTTACTCTTTTATACACTCAAGTGTCTTGTGAAACAATTTTTTCAAAGTAGAAAATTGTAAAACACAGATTAAGGTCTTTGATTGGAGAAGATCTTGTGAAATCCCTTATTCTACAGATCAATTGTGGGAGAAAAAAAAAAAAAAAAAAAAAAGCTCCAGTTCATTTATTATTTTCCTGCTGGGCTGTTTGGATCTAAAGAAAATCCCAGATTTGTGTTCATAATTTCCTATTTAGTGAATAAATCCATACTATAATCATAACCTGCAGATTGGGTTGCAAAAATGAAAATAAATAAATTCAGCAAACATTATAATGCATCATGCACATTGGACGTTAAAAATACCCCAGTAGCGTTGCAGTGAGTTTTTCAACAGCGCTTTTTAGCTTTTTCTTTTTTTTATGGATCAAAAACGTTAAACGCTGGTGAGCCAGGTTTTTGAGTTTGCGTTTATCGACGTTAGAGCGTTTTTACAGCTGAAAAACTCCTCTCAGAACCCACTAGTTTAGTTTTTTTTTTTTTTTTTTTTTAAAGCCAAAAAACGCCCCAGCCAAAAACCTAACAGCCTATGTGTGCATGGACACATAGGATAACATTATAGGGAATTTATTGACTGTAGAAAAAAAACCTCTGTAGCCAAAAACAGCTGCTGCAAAAATGTCCAGTGTGTTTCTGTGCGTATCTACACACAGGTCCATATATATTTGGACACAGGCACAGTTTTAGATTTTCTCAGGTATTTACCAAGACATATTCAAGCTATAGATATATAATGGATATGGGCTGAAAGTGCACACACTCAGGTTTAATTTGGGGGGAATGTACATCCAAATCTGGAAGGGTTTCGGAATTGCAGCTCTTAAGAATACCTACCCCCCATTTTAAAGGGACCAAAAGTAATTGGACAATTGAATCAAAAGCTGTTACATGGCCAGGTGTGGGCTACTTATTTCTTCATTAATTAAGCAGGTAAAAGGTCTGGAGTTGATTCTAAAGCCTCGTACACCAGATCAGATTTTTGTTGCATGCTAGTTTCGTGTCGAAAGTGAATAGGTTACTCACCATATGAAAATTCTCGTACGACAGAATTCAACTTGAAGTGATGTAAGGTGTTATAGTTTTGTATGTATGCTTTTGTTTCTGAGCATGCGTAGTCTTGCTCTTACTATTTTTTTCGGACGAAACCATATTAAATGAAAATCAAACGTTATGTTCACATCCTGCAAAAATTTGAATCGGCGGCCGAAAGCACCGTACTAACGATCTGAAAATCGGCAGATCGTTCATTGTACGAAATTTTACCTATGATTTTCATATCGTGTGTACGGGGCTTTAGTGTGGTATTTGGAATCTATTGCTGTGAACCTACATCATGTGTTCAAGGGAGCTGTCCATGCAAGTGAAGCAGGTCATTGTAAGGCTTCAAAATCAAAACAAATCCATCAGAGAGACAGCAGCAACATTAGGAGTGGCCAAATCAAGTTTGGTACATTCTGAGGAAAGAACGCACTGGTGAGCTCAGCAACATAAAAAGGCCTGGACGTCCACCAAAAACAACAGTGCTGGATGGTCGCAAGATCCTCCTATATGGTAAAGAAAAACCCATATACAACATCCAGACAAGTGAATGACACCCTCCAGGAGGTGGGCGTATTATTGTCACAGTCTACGATCTAGAGAAGACTTCACGAGAGCAAATAGAGGGTTCACCATAAGGTGCAAACCATTGATAAGCCTAAAGAATAGAAAAGCCAGATTACACTTCGCCAAAAAACTTCTAAAAAAGCCAAACCAGTTTTGGAAAAGCATTTTTTGGATGGATGAAAGTAAGATTAATCTGTACCAGAATGATGGGAAGAAAAAAATGTGGAGAAGGCTTGGAACAGCTCATGATCCAAAGCACACAATGTCATCTGTAAAACATAGTGGAGGCAGTGTGATGATGTGACAGAAGCAGCCGGATGAATTCTGCAGTGTTTAGAGATATACTGTCAGCCCAGATTCAGCCAAATGCAGCAAAGTTAATTGGACGGCGCTTCACAGTACAGATGGACAATGATCCAAAACACACTGCAAAAGCAACCCAGGAGCTTTTGAAGGAAAAGAAGTGGAATATTCTGCAATGGCCGAGTCAATCACCTGATCTCAACCCAATTGAGCATGCATTTCACTTGTTGAAGGCAAAACTAAAGGCAGAAAGACCCACGAACAAAGAACAACTGAAGACAGCTGCAGTTAGTCTGGCAAAGCATCAGAAAGGAGGAAACCCAGTCTTTGGTAATGTCCATGGGTTCCCGACTTCAGGCACTCATTGCCAGTAAAGGATTCTCAACAAAATATAAAAAATTAACATTTTATTTATGATTACAGTATATTCATTAGTCCAATTACATTTGAGCACCTGAAAATGGGGTCTGCAAGTTCCAGTCGCTACACCGAATGATGCGATTCAGACAGTCGCTACACCTGATCATGTGATTCAGACAGTTGCAACGCCTGGTGATGTGGCCCAGCTTCTCATTCTGGACTTTCTGGTGATGAGATTCAGACGGTCGCTACACCTGGTGATGCGGCCCAGTCGGCCACTGCATCATTTATGCCAGTCCAGCCCATGCCTATTAAACTACCTGATTTTTCTTATTCAGGACTTTCTGTAACCTGGCCTCGTCCTACTTCTCTAACCAGTCTAAGAGGTTCAATCCACCCTTTGGATAAACTGCCTCATTCGACCAGGTGGAACTTTCAATCCTTTTTTCAGGGCTCTCTGTATTCCGCTTGTGTTTGAGTTGTCCGGCTTGACTCCTGTGACATGTCTCCTGCTAACCAGCCTGACCTCATGGATCCATAGACTTCTGCCCAGTCTGATGGTCCTATGTTGGATGTCCAACTGGTCTTTGAGGGTCTGGGGCCCCTCCTCAGAGGGGGGGTAATGTCATGATCACTTAGTGCCCCTGTTCCTTATTCCAGCACCCGGGTGTTGGCTGTTGCTTTTCCCCTGTCTGTGTTCACCTGCAAGATGATTGATCTGATCAGTCACCTGATATAAGAAAACCGAACACTCTTATCCCTTGCTTGTGATAGAGACAGACTTACCTGCATTGTTCTAGATCAAGTCTCCCGTTAGTCTGCCTTGCTTGCTGTTGGATCCCCTGTGTATGACCCGGTTGGATACTGGACTATCCCCTAAACTCAGCCTGCCTTTTACCTGAACTGCCTTTGAACCACGCTATCAGTCTGCTAAACTGCAAGTACCTGTTTGCTTTGCTCAGTTCGCATCTGCCCTGGTAGCCAGACACTATACTATAGCATTGTGTATAAGTCCTGGGGACAACTAAATACCGGTAAGCCTGCTTGTCTTAAGGGAAAGGGGGCTGCTACAGGTGAAGCACACAGTAGCCAGCTATGGTGTCTGACCACCTGCATTGGGGTAGATGTGACATTCGGGACAGGAGGATTGCCTTCTGAGGAAGGCAGGTGGGCAGGGATCAGAAAGGGGGAGGGGCTTAGACACAGAGGAGGGATCCATATCCTGGTGCGTTAGCTGTGTGAATTGAGACTGTCGTATGTCTTGGATTTCAGCCCATCGTACATTCATAAAAGCTGAACCTATTTTCTAGCAGGGTGGCTGTTTTTCTTGAGAAGGCATTTTAGTTGTACTGATGTTCCTCGATAACTGATATGTTCCTGTGAAAGATTTTTAAAAATAAAATAAAACAAAGAACACTTTGCTAAGCACCATGGGAAGGTTCCATTAAATCTTTACATGAAATCAATAATCAAAGATTTCTGATGTATACAAAGTTCAGGCTTTCCATATATTGGAAGATGTTATTTGTAGATCAGACACTAGATGGCGTCCCGCACCAGCTAATTTATTACATGCATGGTAAATGAAGCCTTAGACCCCTATCACACTGGGGCCACGTTCGCGGTAAAGCGCAGCTCCTTCTAGCGGCGCTTTACCACTGTTTAAGCGGTGCTTTTGGCCCCTAGCGGGGAGCTTTTAACCACAAAAAAGGGGTTAAAAACTCCAGTTATGCACCGCTTTTAAGGTGCTTTGAAAGCACTGCCCATTCATTGCAATGGGCAGGGGCATTTTGGGAGCGCTGTATAGTGCTCCTAACCCGCCCCAAAGATGCTGCTTGCATTACTTTTCTTCCCGTCCCGCAAGCACACCGCCCCAGTGTGAAAAGGCACACTGCAATGAATGAATGGCGGTTTTCAGGCGCTTGGCAGAAGGTATTTCTAGCGCTGAAGCACCTGAAAACCGCCCCAGTGTGAAAGGGGTCCAAAGACAAAAGTTGTTTTGAATGGAGCAGGGGGGGGGGGAAGGGTTACACCCCCTGCCAAGTTCTCATATATGGTCCTTTCGCTGTGTTTTGCAACACATCAGGAATTTATTCTGGCAGAAAAATTTACTGATAGGTCCTCTTTATATTGTTGAATGCAGGGGTGGGCAACTGTGGACCTCCAACTACATGTCCCATAAAGCAATGGTCCCCAACTTTTTTGGCACCGGGGACCAGCTGTGTGGAAGAAAATGATGAAAAGGCCTGGAGTTGGGGGGAATTTATGGGGGAAATGGCTGGTGTTGGCGCTTCAATCATCCTGGCACCATGGTTGTTATGATGTCGGGATGGTTGCAGCGCATTATTTCTATTATTACATTGTAATATAAAATGAAATAGTTCAAATCACCATAATGCAGAATCAGTGGGAGCCCTGAGTGTGTCACCTGCCACCAGATGCAGCGTGTCACTTGCCACGTCGCCTGCCACAAGATGCAGCTTGTCATGTCGCCTGCCACCAGATGCAGCTTGTCACTTGCCACGTTGCCTGACTTTGGATGCGGATCGTTACTTGCCATGCCGCCTGCCACCAGATGTGGATTGCCACTATATTACCACGTGGCCTGGTGGTTCGGGACCCCCGCAATAAGGCATTGCAAGACTGACAGTTACAAGCATGACTCGCAGAGGCCTGATGGGACTTGTAGTTCTGCAACAGTCCCAGCTCACAGGATGTCCCATGTCACCTGGATATATATATAGGAGGGCGTTTCTGTTCCCAAGAGCTGACAATCTAAGAGTCCAGAGTCTTCATAATCTGACATTGTACTTCATCGTCAGGGAGATCGATATCCTGTGTAAGAATTCTGTCCTCTGCTCAGCCTTTCTGAGTCTAATGCCGCGTACACACGACCGTTTTTAATGACGAGAAAAATGAAATTTTTTTAAATGATCGTGTGGGGAGTGCGCATGCGTGAGGCTCCTAAGATGGCCGCTTGAGCCGAGAGCTCCGCTCCATCCCTCCACAGCGGTGCCAATAGCGGCAAACACGGTGGCGGTTCTGCCCTTATTTCGACATAGCTGACTACCGGAATACCAGAGAACATCCCCAGCTTACCTAATCCTATTTTTTAGAGGTTTTCAGGCCGTTATTTGGCTTACTAATGACGGATGTAAAATCCAAGATGGCCGCCGCATCACAGCATTTGATCCCTGATCCGCCATTTCTGGCTGAAAAACTACAGAATATCCGCTCTTCCACTGCTAAGTTCTCCCCAGGAACTCAAGAGGTACTTACTCAGGTAATTACCACCACTCCAACTACATCTGGAACCATAACTAACCTCTCTGCCTCAGAATATAGCCATACTGCATTGGGGCATGACACTGCTATTCAGGCCATTTCTTTTACCTCAGACGCCTGTCAGGGAATAGAGGCTTATCAAATGGCGGACTTATTTCAGAAATTCTCTGACTTACTTGACAAAGGTCTGGCACAAACTGCTAATAAAATCACAAGGGATCTGAAAGCAGATTTTCAAAGCTTGGGCTCTAGAATTGACTTTATTGAAAATAAAATCGGTGAAACTGCTGCAGCTACTAATCAAAATATGGAACATATCAACACTGTTCAGGAACAACTGGATATTGCATTGTCTAAAATCGATGAACTCGATAATAGGTCCCGCAGATACAATGTCAGAATTAGGGGACTTCCTGAATCTGTAATTGATGTACCCAAAGCGGTCCAGGACTTATTTAGAAATATGCTTCCTAATACACCACTTGACCGACTGGAACTGGATAGGGCACACAGAGCCCTGGGACCACCTAGGAAGGATGGCAATCCGAGGGACATTATTGTCAAGCCTCATTTCTATGCAGTGAAGGAAGATATTATGAAGCAAGCTAGATCTTCTCCACAAGTGACATACCAGAGTCATTCAATTCAATTGTTTGCTGATCTTTCTCCGTCCACTATACAGCGCAGGAGGTCATTGAAACCTTTATTGTTAGTCCTCACTAAAAGGGATATCAGATACAGATGGGCCTTTCCATTCGCTGTTAGATTTACTATCAACGGGAAATCCTATTCTTTCTCCAACTTTCAAGAAGGTGAAAAGTTGTTCTTACAACTGAAATTAATCTCGCATGAGGCAGAAATGGATACTTCTCCGCCCAGTTCTGGATCATCTAAAAGAACAACGCCGACGAGTCCAAATTCTCTCCAGTGGAACAAAGGAAGAGCTAAAAAAATGAAGGATGCTGGCCCTACTTGATTTGATTGTATTGTCTGTTTTTTTTTTCTTCCCTTTATTCTCGTTTGGACCGAGGGTCCAACTTTTTCCCTTTGGGGAAGTCTGTCGATTGTTCTCCCCCTTCTGCATTTTTTGTGCCCCTAGTGACTTAAATTTACAACAACAACCTGTCCTATCATCTTATTTTTGAATTTTTTTTTTAATATATATATATATATATATATATATATATACAGTATATATACAGATAAATTCTAAACTTTCATATATAGACTTATATATGGACTTGACACTCTTATTATCTCTCTTCAAATAATAGATGTATGTGTATATGTATATATGTGTGTATGCATGTGTATGTATGTATGTGTGTGTGTGTGTATATATATATATATATATATATATATGTATGTGTGTAAATTTTTTTAAATTTTTTTTTGAGGGGTAGTGATTCCCTAATCCTATATAGGTCACTTGTGGACATCCTGATATGTTCAGTTCAAAATGTTATATAACCGTGTTACAACTTGAATGCAATTCTTTTTCTTTTAGGGGCGTCCTGTGGGGGGATGGCTCACATGCGCCTCCACCTATCTCTTGAAGACCAGTAGTCTTTGGAGGATAGGTTGTCTGTACCTTTGGGTCAGACATTTTTGTTGAAGGGCTCTGGGGGGTTGTCTCCCCCCCCCCCCCCCCCCGATCCTGATATTTGATGCTAGGAGACTTTACTTTTTTTTTCTTTTTTTTATTGGTTCTACTTTTTAAAAAAAAAAATCTTCTCCCTCATCCTTCTTTTCTTCCCCTCTGTGTACATGCCTGACTTATCTGTATTTTACAGGATCACATCCACCAGATTTACAGTGCGCACATATTCACATATGGGTATCTGCTGAGAGAAATTCTGAGCTCAACTTCTACCAGCTATCTCTTCTGGGTGAGTGGGTATGACTGTAATAGATGCTTCCACCTTGACTTCCATGGCTAATACCACACATTCCAACCTACTAATTGCCTCGCACAATGTACAGGGCCTAAACTCTCCAACCAAAAGGAGAAAAATTTTAGAGTATTATAAAAATCTTAAAATTGATATTCTCCTACTCCAAGAGACACACTTTCCTATACGGTATACTCCTACTTTCCTACATTCACATTATTCACAATTTCACCTAGCCAATGCCGAGAATAAGACCAAGGGGGTAGCCATACTTTTTTCAAAATTTTGTAAATTTTAAAAGATTGCTGAATACTTAGATCCTGAGGGACGATTTATTCTACTAAAAGGTACCATTGAAGGGCACCTTTATTCTTTAGTTTCCTACTATGCCCCTAACAAGGGTCAAGCTTCTTTTTTTAAAGTCATGATGGATTCCCTCAATCCCTTACTAGAAGGCACGATCCTTCTTGGAGGCGATTCCAATGTTGCTTTGGACAAATCTAAACCCCAAGGTACTCAACTAACTAGACCTACTAGAGAAAGCCACAAATTTGCAAAATTACTTTCGACCCATAACCTGGCTGACATATGGAGGGAGCTGAATCCTTCAAAAAGAGATTTCACTCACTTCTCTCATCCGCATAATACATATGCTAGAATTGATCATATTTTAACATCCACATCTCTTCTCCCATTTATTCTCAATGCTCGTATTAAAGATACTGTCCTTTCAGATCACTCCATTGTACTTATAGCTCTTCACTCTAATGCTTTGAGCGGAAAGAGGGGCAATTGGAAATTCAACGAATCCATTCTTTCTGATCCATTAAGAGTTGAGACGATTAATAAAGCTCTTCAAGATTATTTTCTTCTCAATGATACTGGAGAAGTCTCGGTTGAAACACTTTGGCCGGCTCATAAGGCTTTCATACGGGGTAAAATAATTCAGCTAGCAACGCAACTCAAAAGGGAACGTAAAGATAAAATAGACCGCTTAGAAAAAGAATATGCCTCTCTCAGAGCCAAACACAAAAAGGACCCGTCCAAAGTTCCTTTTGCCCTCATTGATAAAGCTAGACTTGATCTAAACTTACTCCTCACTACTCAAGCTGATAAAGCTATTCGCTGGGCGAGTAACAAATTCTATGTTCATGCTAACAAAATAGGACCCTTATTAGCTGCTAAGCTTTCCCCCCGGGTTCGAATCAATACTACTCCTAAAATCAGAATTTCTGGCCAGCCTCCCACAGCTAACCCTGTCAACGTTCTGGAGGCCTTTCATTAGTTTTTTTCCGACCTCTATAAATCTTCCTCCCAAATTGATACAGACTCAGTTACTAAATTCCTTGATGATCTTCCCATTCCTACCCTTCTCTCTTCACATAGGGATTTACTTGAATCTGCCTTTACTGAGGAGGAGGTTCTTGAAGTCATTAAAGGTCTCAAAGCGGGTTCGGCTCCGGGTCCTGACGGGTTCTCTATTCCCTATTATAAGGCCTTTGCGGAAAAATTAGCTCCACATTTAACTAAATTTTTCAATGCTAAAACAGTGGGTGTTCCTTTAGATGTCCAATTAAATACTGCATATATCACAATTTTACCTAAGCCTGATAAAAATCCTGAAGAAATTAATAACTACCGTCCAATCTCTTTGATAAACAATGATATAAAAATAATGACGAAGATACTAGCCAATCGTCTAGCCTCTTTTATTAATGTGTATATACTGTGACAGCAGGAAGGTAAAGTCACCTGGTTGCATCCAGGGGGGTAGATATATTTCTCCCAGATTCAGGCTTTATGCCGACTTATACAACTAGGGAGGGAGTTGATGAAGCCCAGCTGAGGCTAGTGGGCTCATGGATGACTCATACCTCTAGGGAGAGTGCTGGGCGTCGTGCAGGCAGGGAGTTGATGAGACCAGCTGAAGCCTGTCAGTTCGTTTAAGGCCTCTATAAAAACTCCCAGATTCATTAGGTGTTTGCTCATGCCTGGAACCAGACCTGTGTGGACTGTCTAGGGAGAGTGAACCCCTGTGCGGTGAGAAAAAGCCTGTGTGGCTATTTGTTTGGACATTGACTAAACCAGGGACTTAGGGACTAGGACAGCACCAGGCTGATCCCAGTTGTTAGTTAGGAAACCTGCATGTTTAGTCAGAGGTCAAGCTGACCAGGATTTATTTTGTTTGTTTCTTTTTGGCTTTGCTGTGTTTTTGTCACTGTACATAGAGAAATAAACCGCACCTTTTGATTTTGAAAACCACAACCTCCGTCTGCTGGGCCTGTTTTTGGGTGGGGAGCCCAACCAGGGGGTCACACACACCCGCTACCGAGTTAACCCCCTCACAGTTGGTGGAGAACCAGTGGCAGTTTTTTTTAAGCCAGCATGGAGGAGATACTGAAACAGCTGGCTCTAGCAAATGCCAATCAACAGCAGACAAATGCAGGTTTGCAAAGGAGCCTTGCAGCCCAGCAGCAAGCTCATCAACAGAGCCTTGCAGCCCAGCAGCAAGCTCACCAACAGAGTCTGGAAGCTCAGCAACAAGCCCAACAGCAATCTGAGGCCCGCTTCATAGACCTGTTACAGAAGCAAGAGCAGAGACTACAACAAATGGAAGCAGTAGTGCAGCAACGTCCGCAGACCAGTGAGGAAAGCCGTCCCACTAATACCGCGTCCTTTGGGGTGAGTCGTTTATTGACAAAAATGACTGGAGAGGATGATCCAGAGGTATTTTTGACCACATTTGAAAGGACTGCTGAAAGAGAAAAGTGGCCTGAGGAGCAGTGGGCTGGACTGGTGGCTCCTCTGTTAACTGGTGAATCGCAGAAGGCTTACTATGACCTAGAGCCTGACCAAGCAAAAGACTATGCGATGCTAAAAGCTGAAATATTGGCAAGGCTGGGTGTCACCCTGGCTGTCCGGGCTCAGCGTGTGCATAACTGGACTTTCCAGCTTGGAAAACCCCCCAGGTCTCAAATGTATGATCTCATTCACCTGAGCAGGAAGTGGCTACAGCCAGAGACTTTGTCCGCACCAGAGATTGTGGAACGTGTTGTAATGGATCGGTTTTTGAGAGCTCTTCCTACTGCCATCCAAAAGTGGGTAAGCCATGGAGACCCAGAGACGGCCGGTGGTCTTGTGGATCGTGTAGAGAAATACTTGGCTACAGAGAACCTGACGGCCTCTTCCAGAGACTCTCGGACTTTCCACCCTAAGACCAGACCATCCCCAGGGGCGGATAAGAGGATTCCAAGGGGTGAGGGTGGAGAGAGTGAGAGGGTGGGAGCTCTGCCCAAAGTTTGGCGAGAACAGCCTGGGAAGTCAGGGGCTCAAGAGGCAGCCAAAAGGATTGTTTGCTACCGCTGCCGGCAAGCGGGACATATTGCAGCAAATTGCCCGGTTGTGGAGGAACCCATGCAATGTGACTTTCTGACGGACAGACGTCAGTCGCTGTGTGCGACAGTCGCATGCACTGCCATTCGGGGAACTGAGAAACATTTATGCAAAATGTGTATTAATGGTAGAAATGTTGTGGTATTGCTGGATTCAGGTAGCCTTGTGACCCTGATAAAGGCTGAATTAGTTAAAACAGAGGTCTCTGGGAATAGCAAGGTAGCTGTTATTTGTGTGCATGGGGACACCCGAGAGTATCCAGTGACTACAGTGTGTTTCGAGACCCCCAAAGGTACCCTCTCTCATCCAGTGGGGTTAGTATCTCAATTACCGCATGATGCCATTGTGGGAAGGGATTTTCCGAAGTTCTGGGAACTGTGGGATGATCCTGAGCCCCCCACTGGTGCCCCTATGTACCAGGAATGTGATAGCCAGAACTCCTCTGAGAGTGGTGAGGACTCTCCAGAATTTCCCTTGTCAGTATTGGCAGGGGAGACTCAAGAAACTGGAGAGGAGCCCACCTCCTCAGACGAAAACCTACCGTCTGTGGAGTTTTCTGATCTGGAGGTTCACAGGGAAAATTTTGCCACAGAACAGTTAAAAGACCCCGCCCTAATAAAGGCACGGGAAAACGTAGTGGAAATAGATGGCGAGTTAGTGAACCCAGATAATACCTGCACTTACCCATACTTCAGCGTAGAGAAGGACCTACTGTATCGGGTGGCAAAAAGGGCAGAAGAAACCGTTGAGCAGCTTGTGGTGCCCAAACCTTACAGGAAGTTGGTGTTGGAGTTGGCCCATGGGCACATTCTTGGAGGTCATCTGGGGACAGAGAAAACCCGAGAGAGGGTATTCCAGAGATTCTATTGGCCTGGGGTGATGAAGGACATAGAAAATTATTGTTCCTCCTGCCCTGTGTGTCAGAGGTCGGCCCCGATGCCACATTTCCGTAGCCCGCTGGTCCCTCTACCCATCATTGAGGTCCCGTTTGAGAGAATCGCAATGGATTTGGTAGGTCCTATAATCAAGTCCGCTAGGGGGCACCAGTACATATTGGTTATAATGGACTATGCCACCCGTTATCCAGAAGCGATCCCTCTCAGAAATACCTCGGCCAAAACCATAGCCAAAGAGCTATCTCTTGTTTTTAGCCGGGTGGGTATTTGTAAAGAACTGCTTACGGACCAAGGTACACCCTTTATGTCCCGGGTTATGAAAGAGCTGTGTAAATTGTTCAAAGTGACGCAATTGCGTACATCTGTGTATCACCCCCAAACCGATGGGCTGGTTGAAAGATTCAACAAAACCCTAAAACAAATGTTGAAGAAAGTGGTGGATAGAGATGGAAAGGATTGGGACTGTCTACTTCCTTATTTGATGTTTGCTATTAGGGAGGTGCCCCAATCCTCTACGGGATTCTCCCCCTTTGAGTTACTGTATGGGAGACACCCAAGAGGGCTGTTGGATATTGCCAAGGAGACTTGGGAAAGTGAGAGTTCTCCCCACAGGAGTGTGATTGAGCATGTCGCCCTGATGCAAGATCGAATTGCACAGGTAATGCCCATCGTGAAGGAACATTTGGCCCAAGCGCAGTTGGCACAGCAGAGAGTGTACAACCGTGGAGCCAAGACCCGTACCTTTTCCCCGGGGGATAGGATATTGGTACTTGTCCCTACGGTTGAAAGTAAATTCCTTGCCAAATGGCAAGGCCCCTACGAGATAATGGAAAAAGTGAGCGAAGTGAATTACAAGGTCAGACAACCAGGAAGGCGAAAGCCCGAACAGATATATCACGTTAATCTGTTGAAAGCCTGGAGGGATAGAGAGTCCCTAGTCGCAGACACTTGGTCACCAGCTCAAACTGGTTGCGTGATTCCGGAGGTTGGAATAGCAGCCACCTTGTCACAACCCCAACAACAGGAGGTTAAGGAGTTTGTGCTTCGCAACAAGGAGGTGTTCTCTGAGCTGCCGGGACAAACATCTGGGGTAGAGCATGATATTATTACCCCGCCCGGTGAAAGGGTGAAGTTAAAACCCTATCGGATCCCAGAGGCCCGACGGGAGGCAATACGGGAGGAAGTACAGAAAATGCTGAACTTAGGGGTGATAGAGGAGTCCCAAAGTGATTGGTCTAGTCCCATTGTGTTGGTGCCTAAACCGGATGGGAGCTGGCGATTTTGTAACGATTTTCGTCAGTTGAACAAAGTTACAAAATTTGACACCTACCCCATGCCACGTATAGATGAGTTGATCGACCGGCTGGGAACAGCCCGATACATGACGACTCTTGACCTCACAAAAGGGTATTGGCAAATTCCCCTGGCCAAGTCGGCCAAAGAGAAGACCGCATTTGTAACCCCAGACGGGGCGTTCCAATATAAGAGAATGCCGTTCGGGTGACAGAATGCGCCGGCCACATTCCAGCGGAAAATGGACCAGATACTGAGGCCCCATCGGAAGTATGCTGCGGCTTACCTGGATGACGTAATTGTCCATAGCACAGATTGGGCCTCACATCTGCCAAAAGTGCAAGCAGTCCTAGACTCTATCCGGGAAGCGGGGTTTACGGCTAACCCCAAGAAGTGTACCATTGGGCAGGAGGAGGCCAAATATCTTTGGTACACCATTGGCAGGGGAGTGATAAAACCCCAACTCAACAAAGTCGAGGCCATCCAGAGTTGGCCACGTCCCAACAGCAAGAAGCAGGTACGGGCCTTTCTGGGAATCGCGGGTTATTATCGGCGCTTCATTCCCCACTTTGCTTCTAAGGCTGTGCCCCTAACCAACCTGACGAAAGGGAAAGGGTCGGTCATGATTAAATGGACCCCCGAGGCTGAGGCAGCATTCCAATTCTTGAAACAAGCCTTATGTAGCCAGCCAGTGTTGTACTCACCCGACTTCTCTAAAGACTTTGTCGTACAAAGTGATGCGTCAGATGTGGGGTTAGGAGCAGTATTGTCCCAGGTCTGGAACGGGGAAGAGCACCCAGTCATTTACCTCAGCAGGAAGTTGAAGTCCCATGAGGTAAATTACGCCACGGTTGAAAAGGAGTGTTTAGCGGTGAAGTGGGCTCTAGATTCCCTTCGGTACTATCTGCTAGGTAGGCACTTTGACATGGTTACGGATCACGCTCCGTTAAAGTGGATGGCTCAAAACAAGGAGACAAATAGAAGAGTAAATAGGTGGTTCCTGGCCCTACAGGAATTCAACTTCACAGTAAAGCATCGCCCTGGCGTTCAAATGGGGAATGTGGATGCTTTGTCTCGAGTACATGAATGCCTGATTGCTGGTGTTCCAACCCCAAGGTTAAAACAAGAGGGGGGGGTATGTGACAGCAGGAAGGTAAAGTCACCTGGTTGCATCCAGGGGGGTAGATATATTTCTCCCAGATTCAGGCTTTATGCCGACTTATACAACTAGGGAGGGAGTTGATGAAGCCCAGCTGAGGCTAGTGGGCTCATGGATGACTCATACCTCTAGGGAGAGGGCTGGGCGTCGTGCAGGCAGGGAGTTGATGAGACCAGCTGAAGCCTGTCAGTTCGTTTAAGGCCTCTATAAAAACTCCCAGATTCATTAGGTGTTTGCTCATGCCTGGAACCAGACCTGTGTGGACTGTCTAGGGAGAGTGAACCCCTGTGCGGTGAGAAAAAGCCTGTGTGGCTATTTGTTTGGACATTTACTAAACCAGGGACTTAGGGACTAGGACAGCACCAGGCTGATCCCAGTTGTTAGTTAGGAAACCTGCATGTTTAGTCAGAGGTCAAGCTGACCAGGATTTATTTTGTTTGTTTCTTTTTGGCTTTGCTGTGTTTTTGTCACTGTACATAGAGAAATAAACCGCACCTTTTGATTTTGAAAACCACAACCTCCGTCTGCTGGGCCTGTTTTTGGGTGGGGAGCCCAACCAGGGGGTCACACACACCCGCTACCGAGTTAACCCCCTCACAATACATAAAGATCAAGTTGGCTTCATCCCTGGTAGACAAGGGCCTGACCTGATAAGGAGAGCAATAGATTTAATCTCTATACTTCAGACTAATTGGGAGGGGGGCACGAGGCAACAGGGATTCCTTTTATCATTAGACCTTCATAAGGCTTTTGATTCGGTTTCATGGACTTATATTTTTACCCTTATGGAACGTTGGGGTTTTGGAATGCGCTTTAGGGGTCTTCTTCACTCCCTATACTCTCATCCCACAACATTGCTTCGTCTCCAAGGTCATTATTCAAAACCGATTAACATAGAAAAAGGCACTAGGCAAGGTTGCCCGCTTTCTCCGCTCATCTTTGCCATTGTGATAGAAACCCTGGCAATAGCAATTCGTCAAAACCCTAGCGTTAAGGGGGTGGTATGCGGAAATCAAACACATAAATGTGGGCTATTTGCGGATGACACTCTTTTGTTTGTTACTTCCCCTTTAATTTCTTTACCAAACATTTGCAAAGTACTTAATGACTTTTCTAAAATTTCAGGTCTAACAGTAAACTATACAAAATCACAGGCCCTAAACATCTCGCTCCCCTGTTCCGTTGTTTCCTCATTACAGCAATCATTCAAATTTGAATGTAAAGATTCTATTAAATACCTAGGTATAACTCTAATTGCACGAACGGAAAATCTATATGACTGTAACTACCCGCCCCTATTTAACCACTTGCTTACTGGGCACATAAACCCCCTTCCTGCCCAGGCGAAATTTCAGCTTTCGGCACTGCGTCGCTTTGAATGACAATTGCGCGGTCGTGCGACGTGGCTCCCAAACAAAATTGACGTCCTTTTTTTCCCACAAATAGAGCTTTCTTTTGGTGGTATTTGATCACCTCTGCGGTTTTTATTTTTTGCGCTATAAACAAAAAAAGAGCGACGATTTTGAAAAAAAAACACTATTTATTACTTTTTGCTATAATAAATATCTCAATTTTTTTTTTTTTTACGTTTTTTCCTCAGTTTAGTCCGATACGTATTCTTCTACATATTTTTGGTCAAAAAAAATTGCAATAAGCGTTTATTGATTGGTTTGCGCAAAAGTTATAGCGTCTACAAAATAGGGGATAGTTTTATAGCATTTTTATTAATATTTTTTTTTTACTAGTAATGGCGGCGATCAGCGATTTTTATCGTGACTGCGACATTATGGCAGACACATCGGACACTTTTGACACCATTTTGGGACCATTCACATTTATACAGCGAACAGTGCTATAAAAATGCAGATTACTGTATAAATGTGACTGGCAGGGAAGGGGTTAACACTAGGGGGCGAGGAAGGGGTTAACTATGTTCCCTATTTGTGATTCTTACTGTGGGGGGAGGGGACTGACTGGGGGAGGAGACCGATCTGTGTCCCTATGTACAAGGGACACAGCATCGGTCTCCTCTCTCCCTGACAGGACATGGATCTCTGTGTTTACACACAGAGATCCACGTCCTGCTTCTGTAACTGCCGATCGAATGTACCTGGCGGACATCGCGGCCGCCAGGCACGCTCCTCGGCATCACGTGATGCGCGCCGCACAGCTGTTCCCCGCCGCGCGCCCTCGGCGGCACGCGGCGGGATGTAAACGGAGAAGGACGTCCTGGGGACGTCCTCTCGGCACTTGAGAGCCGCGCTGCAGCCGTCTTTCGGCTATAGCGCGGGTCTCAAGTGGTTAAGAAATTGGAAATTGATCTCAAAGCCTGGTCCAAATATGATATGTCCTGGCTTGGCAAAATCAATTCTGTCAAAATGACTTTACTGCCGAGGATTCTTTATTATTTTAGATCATTGCCCATCCTTATTAAAAAAAATCATTTGAAGTCATTTCAGAGCAAGATTCTCAAATTTATTTGGGGTTCCTCTGGTTACCGTGTATCACAGAGCACTCTTTTTCTTCATAGAAATAGAGGGGGACTAGGTCTCCCAGACTTATACAAATACTTTGTTTCAGCAAGATTAGCACAACTCTCCTCAATATACTCTAAGACTGAAAAGCCTGATTGGGTCTTAATAGAAAATCAAGCAGTACCCTGCTTTTCCTTGGATTATCTCCTATGGTGCCCTACCAAGTTTCGTCCTCCTATAATGTCTCCTACCTTGTCGCAATCTATAGCACTTTGGGACAAATTTAGAAATCTTCCAACCCTTACATCTGCTGGACGGCCTCTCACACCTGTATTTAATAATCCAGATTTTCCCCCTGGTCTGAATGTTGATGATTTCAGATGGTGGACTAATAGGGGACTATACCGTATAGGAAACTTCATTAAATCTGTGTGTCTTATATCCCTAGATCCATAGGCGTGCGCACAGGGTGTGCCAGGTGTGCCCAGGCACACCCTAATCACTCCCTGCAGTGCAGATTCCTCCTGCTGCCCGGTGTCCCCTCCAACAGCATGGCTGGCTTCCCTCCTCTCCCATCGGCTACTGCAGCGGGCACACGTAGATGATATTTCAGGATGAGTGAGGGAAGGGGTAATGTCATTTACCAGCCCCTTCCCTTTCTTAATGAACACAGTGAGAGATCGGTACCGTGTTTTTGAGCTTTCAGGTGCACACCCTAATGCAACAGGCTGTGCACACCTATGCCTAGATCATTGTATTAAAATATTAAAACTCCCAGACTCTGAAAAATTACATTATCGCCAAATTTCACAATTCCTGAATAGTACATGGAAGGATATCCCTTCCTCGATCCAATATACTAATTACAAAACATGGTGCGATAGAGCTATGGAACCAAGGGGAGGTATTTCTCTAGTGTATTCGTCCCTAACTCATTCTAATGAGAAGTCCCCCTACATGACAGCTTGGGAAAAGGACTTCCGTTGTACTTTGGACCTGAAAGTCTGGCATACTGCTTGTTCGAAGTCCTTTAAAGGCGTTCTGAATGTATATCTGGTGGAAGCCAATGTAAAAGTTTTAACAAGGTGGTATCTTACCCCCTCTAAATTAGCTGCTATTTACCCTTCAGCTGATCCTTCATGCTTCAGAGGTTGCCAACTTATAGGATCAATGGCCCATACATGGTGGGAGTGTCCTAGGATTCGCCCCTTTTGGAATAAAGTTTTTAATTTAATCTTTTTTTTTCTCAAACAAGTTCTTTATTGAGCAGTTGTAAAAACAAAAGACAGAATACATCCTCGCACAGTTCCAGATAACCTACAGTATGACAAATCAGTGTGACTCAGCACACCCAAATACACTTTATTCAACCTTCCCCACCTGCCCTCCCCCAGATCACCGTCATCTCCTGTATACTGGTCCTAAACCAGGTCAGAACAATCGATCATATATCAAATCCAAAGGTGCCAAACCTGGAACACTCAGCCATGGGTCCCATAGTTTGTCATATTTTGTACAAGTCCCTCTGCGTTGGTAGACAAGTTTTTCCATCCTAAGCGTAACCCCCATCTGTGTGATCCACTCCTGTACCGTGGGCGCCGCAGTATCTTTCCAATGTCTCAAAATCATCAGACGGGCCTGGAATAAGGCCCTACTAATAGCCTGCCTGGGGATACCCCCCAACTGGAGGTGATCTAGTATCCCCAGCAGGCAGACCCGAGGGTCCAGTGGTATCTGAGATAATTTAATCTTTAGGCCTCATGCCCACGGGCGTTTTTTCAGCCGCGTTTTTGAGCGTTTTTTACAGCTTAAAAACGCCTGTCCATGTTAGTCTATAGCTTCATGCCCACCTAGGCGTTTTTGAGCTGTAAAGAGCATAGGCGTTTGTAAGCTGTAAAAAAAACCCAGGGCCAGTGCGTTCCTCAGCGTCAGAACTAGGCAGGAAAAAACGCGAGCGTCAAAAAACGCGCAAAAACGCGCACTAACGCGCACTAACGCGCAAAAAACGCGCACTAACGCGCGGTCGCGTTTTTAGCTCCGACGTTTTTTTTTTTTTTTTTTTTTTTTTTCAAAAAAAAAAAAAAAAATATTTACAATAACATGGACAAGCGTTTTTAAGCTGTAAAAAACGCTCAAAAACGCAGCTGTAAAAACGCCAGTGGGCATGAGGCCTAAAAGTCACTGGAAACTAGATTCCCAGATCCCCATTTGTTGCTCTCCTGAATGCACATCTTCCTCGTATATCTAAACCTACTCAATTACTGATTCACCTCATTCTCACCGGAGCCAAGATCACCATAGCAAAAGCTTGGAAAAAACCAAAACCCTTCCTTTTTGATGTCAAACGAAAGATTTCTTGGATTATGACTCAAGAAAAACTAGCTAGTATATTAAATAACACAGTTCCAAAATTTGAAGAGATATGGGAACCTTGAGCGAATTATATTGGATTATCTCTTCATTGAATTGTTCCATTGTTTTCCAGCTTGGGATCGTTAAGTCAGGCATGTACACCCCTCCCCCCCCTTACATCTTTTATTGTGCTTTTATCTTCTATTTTTATTTTTATCTTTATTTTTTCTGATCTGAATCTTGGAGATCCTTATAAGAAACCTATTCTTATGATATTCCTAGGGTCTTTACAACATTTTTTGATTGATAGGTTATAGTGTGGATGACCCTTCATCCTATTTCATTGGTTTTATCTCTTGATTTGTAAGGGTTAGAGTACTTTCTTAAGAGCCCATTTAAATACATGTGGGATCCCCTCTTCTGGCACAGCATGATCCCTATAGGGGTGCCATGGAGGGGCGTGGATCTCGATTAATTCATTTTTTCTTTTTATTCTGGTTTAGCTAAAGTAAATCTATATAGCATTTTTTAGGCTTTCTGGCCTTTATCTGATAAATCTTCTATTGAAAGTAGAGATACGCATTTGCTCTTTTATTTTTATTACATTTTTTGAATATGGAATATTATTTGTGCTGTCTATATTATTATTCTCCTGTATGAATTATTCGTATGTTATACTGTATATTATTTGTTTTATTTCATGATTTATTTTATGATTATTGAAAAATAAAATATTTTGAAAGAGAAAAATGATCGTGTGTGGGCTTTCCAGCATTTTTCCCGCAGAGAATCACGACGAGAAAAATTGGAACATGCTCTAATTTTTCACGTCGTTTTTTACATCGTCGTTTTTCTCATCATGAAAAACGGCCGTGTGTGGGCTTTAACCACTTCAATACTGGGCACTTAAACACCTTCCTGCCCAGACCAATTTTCAGCTTTCTGCGCTGTTGCACTTTGAATGACAATTGCGCAGTCATGCTACACTGTACCCAAACGAAATTTTTATCATTTTTTCCCCACAAATAGAGCTTTCTTTTGGTGGTATTTGATCACCTCTGGGATTTTTATTTTCTGCTAAAAAAAATTAAAAATGACCAAAAATTTTGAAAAAAAAAGTATTTTTTTTGTTTCAGTTACAAAACTTTTTAAATATGTAAGTTTTCTCCTTCACTGATGGGGCTGCACTGACGGGCACCGATGAGGTGGCACCAATGAGGTGGCATTGATGGGCACTGATGATGGGCACTAATATGCGGCACTGATAGGTGGAACGGATAATCGTCACGGATGGGCACGGATAGGCGGCACAGATGGGCACGGATAGGCGGCACGAATGGGCACGGATAGGCGGCACGAATGGGCACGGATAGGCGGCACAGATGGGCACTGATAGGCGGCACGGATGGGCACTGATAGGCGGCACAGATGGGCATGGGTGGGCACTGATAGGTGGCACAGATGGGCATGGGTGGGCACTGATAGGTAGCACGGGTGGGCACTGATAGGCGGCACTGATGTACTGTAATGGATGCCAATCAGTGCCAAACAAAAATGCCTGCCAATCAGTGATGCCCATTGTGGGCACTGATTGGCATCCATTGTGGGCACTGATTGGCATCCATTAGGGGGCACTAACTGGCATCCCTGGTGGTCTAGGGTGGCATACCTGGTGCTGGCATCCCTGGTGGTCCAGTGGCATCCCTGGTGGTCCAGTGTGGGCATCCTCGGGGGGGCTGTGCTGATAATCGATCAGCACAAACCCCCCCTGTCAGAGGAGCAGCCGATAGGCTCTCCTCTACTCGCGTCTGACAGACGCGAGTGAGGAAAAGCCGATGACCGGCTTTTCCTGTTTACACTGTGATCAGCCGTGATTGGACACGGCTGATCACGTGGTAAAGAGTCTCCGTCGGAGACTCTTTACCTAGATCGGAGTTGCGGGGTGTCAGACTGACACCCCGCAGCAACGATCGCCGCGATGCGCGCCCCCGGGGGCGCGCAGCGGCTCAAAATCCTGAGGACGTCATATGACGTCCTGTCAGGATTTTGCAACCACTTTGCCGATGTCAATCCGCTATAGGGCGGGCGGCAAGTGGTTAACGACGTGAAAATAAATGCGCATTGCTCAGAAGCAAGTGATGAGACGGGAGCGCTCTTTCTGGTAAAACTAGTGTTCGTAATGGAGATAGCGCATTCGTCACGCTGTAACGGACTGAAAAGCGCG